>CM073527.1:2400000-3000000 GCA_037074615.1 Leucaena leucocephala | reverse complement strand
TCCACTATTTCATGCACCCAAAAATATTTAATAAATTAATTTCAACTCAAAAGATTTTTACAAAATTCAATAGTTAATTTAATTGCCAAGGGAGAAATTAATATACAAAAGTAGGCAATTAAATAACATAAAAAATTAAAATTTATAAACACCTTTTTCCAAAATTAAAATGATAGAGAAATTAATTTAAGCATTTACAGTGTATGAAATAGTAATTAAATTTTTTTTGGAAAAATCAAATTAAATGGCCAAAATAATTTTCTGAAAATAAAACCAAATGGCCCATACACAAAAGTCCAAAAATAGAGTCCAAAATAATTTTCAGAAATAAAAACCCAATTCAAGCCCAAAAATGTTTTTCTAAAAGAAAAAAAATAATTCAGTGGCCTAAATTATGTTGGCCCAGCAGGATTAAAAAAATGTAATTCTAAAGCAGCCCAGTCGCCTTCAGAAAAGGAAAGAAAAAAAATCTTCTTCGACCCAGAAAGCAATGAAAAACGGCCCAAATAACATTTTTTGAAAAAAATTGTTCAAACAGATGGCCCACACTGATAAATGAAATAGTGCGTTTTGACTTAGGCTGAAACACACCGTTTATGGCGTGATAGGGGTAGGGTTCATGAGGTGATTTTCGACAGCATGAGGCTCCTATTCTGGCGATCTCAACGACGCCTCGTCGTAGCACTTCCTTATCTCTCTCTCTCACCACTTTCATGGCTGGGACTCTCTAGTTGTCGGCGACTGTAATGGCAATTTTTCTCACGATCTCTCTGTCGTTATTTGTACAGTAACAAATGCTCTCCATGGATCTCGCCATTCACAGAGTAGTCAAGAAGAAATGATTAAAGGATAAAAAATAAAATAAATCTTTGTATCCATATTCATCTCATGAACATAAGATCAATAAGCAAGGTAAAAGTGATCTCAAATGAGGCTCTGATATCATATGTTAGAAAATAAACATCTCAAAGCAATATAATCAATCCAGATTATAACATACATGAACATAAAAACTATATGAAATGCAGCGGAAGATTAAAGTTACCTCTCGCCATTAGCTTGATTGATCTGAGAAGAACTGGGATCAAAATAAGATACTTGTCAAACAGATAACATTGTCATATAAACAACAAGTTCTTCTAGCTGGTGATTAGGCACAGTGATGGCAACTAGTTTTCTGCCGTCACCAGTGGGGAACCTTTAGAAGTGAGCTAAGAATTAGGTTTCGCTCTAGACTCAGAAAGTAATCTCACAATTAACTGAATTATTAATTTCCACCATCAGAAAAGTAATCTTAAATAAACTCAGTTAATAACCCACCTTAGACTAGGCCCAATGACTACGGGTCATACTCATAAATATTTATTAATTATACTAATTAATATCTAAATAGGTTATAATAAATAATAAATATCTCATATGGTCATGTTGGTTATAGGTTAGCGGGCATGTTGGTTTTGGGTTAATGCATAAACTAAAGTTGTTATTTTTTGTAAGTAGTGTATAGTCAATTTGAAGACCCTTGGATGATGTCATTGACAAGGGAAAATTACGTAGAAGCATCATGTTAATGCTTACTTGTCACTGAACATGTGTAATTCAGTTATTGTAACATAGTTGTTAGTTTTTGGTTAATGACTACTCTCAAGTTGTTATTGTATATTCTAGAGTTGTTAGTATGAATATATTATTCATTATGTTAATACCTATATCATTATAATTAATAGTACATACATATTTTCAAAGTAATAAATGTTAATTTCATTGTTATTCTAAATAATAACTTAATAATATCGAATCCATTGTTAGTAATGCCTATTTCATTGTTATTAATACCTATATCGTATTTCATGGTGCATTGTATCATTTTAATTTTGTTTATAGGTTTTCTATCTTTTATCTTTCCAAAAAGACGTTTTCTAATAAGGTAATAAAATATTATTTAATCGAGTTTAAAATACTTCCACTTTTAGTCTTGTTTATTTTTCTGATCATTCAAGTAATGGTTAGGAATAGCCAAACATATCTCGAGTTAAAATTAATGCTAAAATAGATAAAACCACTGAACTTTAGTTCGGTGGTACATAATATCCCTAACCCTTAAAATTTTAAATAAGGACCTCTATGTTTTATGTTTTAATTATTAAGACCCTATCATTTAAATTACCACTAAAGTTAATAATTTTTACCATGTCATAATTTTTTTATTTTTAATTATATATCACTTCATTTAAAAAAATGACATTTGGCACTTGACATATAATTTTAGGTTTTTTTCAAATACTTAAATATAAAATATTTAAATAACACTTTACATTTGACATGTAATTTAATTTTTTTAAATATTTAAAAATATAAAATATTTAAAAAGTATTTAAAATATTTATTTGACCATGTTTAAATAAAAAAATAAACTACTCAAAATTATATATAAATTGCTAAGTGTTATTTTTTGAATGACATGATATATAATAAAAAGTATAAAACTTATGATATGACAAAAATTATTAACTTTAACAAAAATGTATACATATCAATGAAAATTTTCAAAAATCTTTATTATATACAAAAATATGCTCCATTTCTAAGGAACTAATTAATTGTCTATTTTTCTAGAATAATTAGAAATAATTAATTGGTTACTTAAATTATGTCTTTTCTCTAGTAATTTACCGCCTTTATGTTAATGAGAATCACCTAATTGATACTCTATTTATACAAATTTTGAGTGTCTCATATATAGCAAGATTTATGAAAGGCTTATTCCTTAGCTATTGTTTAGGCTTAAGGCATACCCTTAATATACACAAAAAGAAAAAAGAAAAAAAATAATTTTATAACTTTCATTTATTTTTTCAAAAATAACTTTATTATCTGAAACATAACAAATGTATAAATTTGAATATGAACAACCAAAATTAAATTTCACCGATCATATTTCAATGTTGCTCATGGCATGAATACTAACACTAGATCCTGTTAATGTCGGATTCACTCTTCTATTTTGTTTTACAAATAGATCCTGTGATTTTGATTTCTTTTTATTACCCCATTTTAGTGCATTTTTTCATAGTTTATTAATTAGAGTTTAAGTGAATACTAATTAATCGACACATAAATTGATTCGTTACCACCAGCATAAATATAAACAAATATTATGTGTATAATTATCTCCTGGCAACTACATGCGTATTGTTTTAGATCCACGTGATAAAATTAACTCAAGTATATGTTGAATAAAAGTCATATTATCAACTGCTAATTAATATCAATGGTCTAATGAATTAACAAATTATGAGTTTATGAACAAATATTAATAATTGACGAAACTATAAATACCCAATAAAAAGAAAAAAATATAAAAATTTAATTAAAATGAATTGAAATTATATAGGAGCTTGCGTATTAATTTTTTTTTAATGTTTATTGTGCTCTTGGCATCATTATTTAACAATAATAATTGATTTTTACGTTCTTACCCATAGAAAGAAAATATTATTTTGCATTCAAACTTTTTTTAAGAAAATTCCGTTTGCTTTTTCAACCTACTTCATTGTGTGCATCAAAATATCAAATGAGTGAAAATGAGAATTTAGTTTCAACCAAATTTCTTAAAATTTTATAAATGAGTTGACAGCCACGTAGTCAAAGTCAAAGATTTATGAAATGGATAGTGTATTACTATATAACTTCTACTACTAGACACGTTATGAAATTAAGAGGAAGTTTATGAAATGTTCATGAAAAAGGGTTGAATATTTTTTTCCAATTTATATATATATATATTTATGGACCTATCCCAGTTTTATTTATTTTGTTTTTACTGCTCCCTACACGCAACAATGTACTTAATTAAATGAAGTTAAATTTTAAAGTTAAATTTCCTTCACTAAGTTAAAGTCAAAAAGACCCTATAAAAGAATATAAACGTGAACGAAAATTAAAATGGAATGGAATGATATTAAATAAGAAAAATAATTTTTTTTTTGCATTACTATGCTTAACTGAGTAGGACAAAGATAAAAATCAAAACAATATAATAATATATGAAACGATCTTTCATAGTAAAATGTAAAGTAAATCATTCTTTTCATCTGCGAAACAATTTTAACTTTATATCAATATATATATTATTCCATAATTGACATAGCACATTAAAAAACAAAAATTTGTGATGAATTTTTTTTATTGCAAAAGCTCAAATCAACACAAGTTTGTCAAAAATGTTATAAATTCATGAATTTTTTTGTTTTTCTTGGAAGTATGGACTACGAAACAATTTCAATTCTCTCAACGGCTTAATGAAATGGAAAAGGAAATGTAATCAAATTGATGTCAAGAAAAAAAGAATTTTTGAATGCCTGTAATTGTTCACTTTTGAACATAGGTTATATTTGTAAAATCATCTTTCTTGCTCTCACTTCAGTTTGAATTCTCAATGGTTTTAAAGGTGCTACCATAACTAGCACCACGCTCGAGATCTCCTTGTTTGGGCACTCGTTCAGAATTACTCATTTTGCTCACAGAGTTACTCATTATACGCTCAGAATAACTAGGACCATGCTCAAGATCTTCCTTTTTGGGCATTTTGCTTAACAACAAAATATAGCAACACTAAATATTTTGGAATTTATAATCTTTATTTTTTTCCTTATATTGGTTTGCTCTTTGCCTTTAATTGTGAAATTTATTGTATTTATAGAGATTTTAGACGTGTGTATGCAAATGAACATTTTTGTGAAAATGTGTCTAAATTACTTAAAAGTTTGATCAAAATTTTCTGAAGTTTTCTTCAAAGCCTTTTAAAATTGTTGCATTTTTGTGAAAATGCCTTAATGAAGTTTGCTTGTTTACATAGTGGTCAAAGGTTAAAGAAAAGTACCCACAAATGCAAACTCTTGCGAAGATTTGTACAAATTAAGAAGTGTATATATGCAAATGAAAATTTTGTGAAAAATGCGTCCAAATTTCATGAAAAGTTTTACCAATGTGGATAGTGATAACCAAATGGGCATTGGGCTTTGCCTGTCAGTCTTGTTAGTTGTATATTGGGTTTATGTTACTTTTGTAGGTTTTGTACAAATTTTTTTAATCATTCAATAATAAAGAACCAGGTAATAAGAGTTGACACAAATTATAAAAAATATATTTATATTATATAAGAATATGAGTTCAATTCATGTTATTTTATTTGGTAAGTGATCTCATAAGTCCGCTGTAAGTGCTCCTTGAGCCCTAGAGCTATGCCTGGCTTTGGTGGGAGATTGATACTGAACTTAACTAAATTTTTTTATACCAAAAAGAAAATAATAGAGAGTCAATTTATCCTTTTTCTCTCTTTGATTGGGCTTTCAACATAAGATTTCAAGACAACGCAACAAAAGTTTTAGAAGGTTTAAGAAAGTGTTATGAAACATTATGTACATGTATTTGTACCAAAAAAATGTACATGTATTTCTTGTACAAAAAATGCCCATGCGTTTCTAAATAACTTATAATGTAACCTTAAAATAAAAATATTTAAATTTAAATTTTTAAAATAAAATGATGTAATTAAATTTATCAAATATCAACATAAAAATAAGCAAAGTTATTATGCTTATAACCGTATCCTTGCATTTATATATAATCAATAATTTGTTTATTTTAATTTATTTAGATCTATGTAGCAAAATTAATTCAAGTATATGTTGGGTCAAAGCCACATTACCACCTTAGAAATTAATAAATTATGAATATTTCAACAACTACTTATAATTGAGAAATTATAGAGTTAAGAAAAAGAAACAAAATTCAAGAATTTAATTAAAAATGAATTGAAATTATTGGGCCTTGCAAATTAATTGTTTTTTCTAATATTTGTTGTGCCCTTGACATCATTATTCAAAACTAATAATTGATTTTAATAAAATAATAATAATTGATTTTTATGTTTTCATAAGATAAAAAAATATTATCTTGCATTCAAACTATTTTTTTAATTCATTTCCCTTTGTCCATCTACTCCATTGTGTAAATCAAACGGGTTCTAAGAAATTAAAATCCAAAATGATTAGAAATGAGATTTCAATTTCAACTAAAATTTCTTAAAATTTGCTAAATGAATTGACTTACAAGCAGTCAAAGATTTATGAAATAGGTTGTGTATTACTATAACGTCTACTGCTAAACATGTTATGGAATTAAGAGAGAGTTACATGAAATGTTCATGAAAAACAGAAAAAAGATCATAATTTTTTTATTTTCTTTTTCTTCTCCCTACAAGCCACAAAGTTAAATCCTTTTATATAATCTTGTTTATCTTTTTTATAAGTAAATTAATTTGTCGAATTATATTTATAATTATTACTTGCGTTTCCCAGAAAAACTCTTCAGCTTTACAAAGTATGAGGATGTTCATTTTTTGCAAAAAAAAAATCATGATCTCTTCAGCGCCCAAGTAATATTACTCTATGGTATATTGAGACAGATTATAAAAGAATAGAAAGGAATTGAAATAAAAAATGGAATAATGGAAATATATTACCTCAAGTTAAAGGCTCAAACCCCATTATATATAGTTTGTGATTTATGCATTACTACGCATATTTAGAGTAGAAGGAATTGATAAAAATGAAACTAATATGATAAGAATTGACCAAATTATCTTTCATAGTAAAATGACTTAATAATAAATTAAATATATTACTTAATTATAACATGTGTAACATAATCTCCTTAAAATATTTCTATATAACATTAAATTATATGTTAATTTATAAGTTATATAAATTAAGTTGAGAAAAATAATAAATATGATAGATAAATTGGATTAATATCTTACCTTTATAACAAAAAACTTAGAGAAATACTTGATTGATTCCACAAGAATACTTGATTAGACAAATAACAAAATTTATGAAATGATTTGTGTATTTCCACAAGAATTAATTCTTGATTAATCAACACAAGAAAGAGATTGAATTTCATGCGATGAGAATATTATACATTTTGGCGCGTTTGACCTTTTTTTCTTGAAAATTTTAAAAAAGAAATTCTCAATTTGAAGTTGAGAAAGGTTGCTATTATTACTCTAATCCTAAATGTATGAGGTTAATAATTAATTTGTTAAATAAATACATAAATAAAAGAACGCAAGATAGTATGTTCATGTATGTATGTATGTATGTATGTATGTATGTATGTATGTATGTATGTATGTATGTATGTATGTATGTATGTATGTATGTATGCATGCATGCATGGATGTATGTATGTATGTATGTATGTATGTATGTATGTATGTATGTATGTATGTATGTATGTATGTATGTATGTATGTATGTATGTATGTATGTATGTATGTATGTATGTATGTATGTATGTATGTATGTATGCATGGATGTATGTATGCATGCATGCATGGATGTATGTATGTATGTATGTATGTATGTATGTATGTATGTATGTATGTATGTATGTATGTATGTATGTATGTATGTATGTATGTATGTGTGTATGTAATACTGAACAAAACACATTCATATGTACATCATGTATCCACAAATCTTTGGGAAAAGTTCTGATTAAGGTTAGGAAGAAAAATAACATCTTAAAGGAAACTACTTGAAATTTTAATTTCAAATTTAAATAATTTTGAAAAAAATAATAAACAAATATGTTGGGCCTGTTTGGAAACTTTTTAAACTATAGTTTTAAAAGGGCTTTTGGCACAAACCTTGGTTTAGAGAAATTTTAAAATAAACAACTATATTTATTCAAAAATACTTGTGGACCAAATTATAGTTTAAAATCAAGGTTTTGAATAAACTACTAGGAGTAACTTTTAGAACAGTAAAAGAACTTATGGACTACGCAATTACTTTTTTACCTTTATTTTCCCCTCTCTCCTCTTCTCTCTCCTTTTCTTTGCTTCTCCTCTCCGTGAAGGCCACCAGAGTCATCGTCCATAAGTCGTTGCGAGGAGTTACTGCCCATGAGTCGCCACCTCCATAGTTGCCATCTAGATCTACCGTCTTCCTCGCCAGGAGTCACTGCTCGTCGTCGCTAGGAGCTGCTCGATGTCACTCCGTCGTTGGGAGCTGCCGATGCAGAATAGGGGAAGAAGAAAAGTAAACTTAAATAAATATAATTTATTTTTTTATCCCATACCCTTTCTGGTAATTTGTCAATATAAAAAGTTATTCTAAAAATAACTATTCAAACACTTATTTATTCAGAACCACTTTTTTCCATAAGCTCTTCTCTAAAAGTCATTTTCTAAAAACTATCTAAAACTATTTTTTTTTCATAAGTTATTTTTTTAAAATTCTATCTAAATACACATGTTATTTGTGTTTATAATTGTTTTGGGTAATGTGTTCGTCTAAAAGATTGCTAAATGCATCTGTCAAATCTGCCTACAATATTGTGTGTGGGAATGAGGTGCTAAATATTATATAGGAAATAAATAATTTTAAAATTTATATTTAAACTTCGTATAATGGTTACAAATAAAAATTTACAATATAATATTTAAATACTATTGTTATAAAAATTATTATTAACACATCCTTATTTAAACTTTCATAAGAAGATTTAAAAAGTTAATTTTGAATTGACCTAATCAATGTCATCATATTTCTTTCTTTATTAGTTTAAGATAATTTTTTTCATGTGAGTTGTACTATCCCTTTTTCATACTTCCTTTTTATTTAAAAGTTAGATAACTAATTTATAAATATTAAAAAAATTAATTAAATTAGTTTTTTAAAATATTCTCTTTAATCATATCGAATAGAGTATTATAGTCTTTTTTTCATTAAAATCCCTATGTTGAATTAAAAAGACCTTACAAAAGAATATAAACGTCAGCAAAAGTTAAACTAAAATCAAATGATATTAAATAAGAAAAATAATGTTTTTCTTGCATTACTACGCAAAAAGAATATATACCAAATATCTTTCATAGTAAAATATAAAGTAAATCATTCATTTCATCCGCGGAAACAATTTTGACTTTATATATATTATTCCATAATTGACATAGCTCATTAAAAAAAACTAAAATTTGTGTTGAAATTTTTTATCACAAAATCTCAAATCACAAGAAGTTTGTCTAAAATTTGTTATAAATCCATCAAAATTTTTGTTTTTCTTGGTAGGATGGACTACGAAACAATTTCAATTCTCTCAAAGGTTTAATGAAGTGGAAAAGGAAATGTAATCAACTTTATGTCAAGAAAAAAGAATTTTAAATATGAGTCATTTGTTAAGAGATGACATTTTGACTGCTATATAACTAGTAAAACTTTTCCATGAACTTGAGGAGATTTTCGCCTCCGTATCTATCTCCTTCTTATAGGCAACGAGAAGTAGGATGATGCAGGAAGCAAGATGTTCTATGTCCCATATTTCTATTTTTCTTGCTTGAGTTAATGAATTTAGATTTCATTTAAAAAAAGATTCAAATATGGTAATTCATTTTCATTTCCTTTAGTTAGTTTTTGTTTGAAGCAAATTAAACATGCTGCTAGTTTTTTTTAAACAATTCTAAAATGATCAACATAAATATGGTACCTTCATTTTCATTTCCTTTAGCATGATTTATGATAGGGTTAAAATAATCTTGTAACTTTCACTTATTTTTTTAAGAAATAACTTTATTACCTGAAACAAAACAAATCTATAAATTTGAATATGAACAATCTAAATTAAATAATTTTAAGAAAGACACTCCTATAATCCTATAAAGACTATATCATATATTATTTTAATCAAATAATTTATTTTATTTAAAATGATGGCAATTCATTAAACAAGAATAGCTGACAATTCAAACTATTTTCTTTCTTCTTTTTTCGCCATCCAAACTACTTAATAAACCTAGAGACAATAACTTGCATTTATTTAAACTACAAATTTAAAAGAAGTAAAAAAAAGTAAAAAAGACTTTATTGAACTTGATATTCCTTTCAGCATCATAGTCCCCTATTTGCTTGCACCTGCATGGCAATTAAAAAGAAAAGACATTAAATAAAATAATCACAAAACAATGTTCAAACTCATAATTATATTATAGCCATTTTTAATTGTTTTTCCCCATAACTTATAAGACTTATGATGGGATCATTAAAATTAGTCTCTTTTATTAGGTAAACTTGACTTTTTTGAAAAATAAATATTTCCATAGACGAGAGTTTTCTTATTCTCATGTTAAATCAAATGGACCAAACTCTCTGTTTGGCTTGAGGAGAAAGAAGGAAAAATTTTATCGAGTTTGATTTAAAGAAAAACAAATATAAGTGGGGTTATAAAATTTTAATTAGGAAAAAATGTAAGGAAAATTAGTTAAAAACTTTCAACCCCATTATTTCTTCATTTTTTTAAATCAAAATTGATAAAATTTTCCATCTCCCCCTCTCTCCTCCATTCCCCTCAAACAAAAACAAAGGGTTAAAAAATTTAAAGCACACAAAAGTATGTTCAAATAACAAGCATTATTTCATTAAATAGTGTTAGTTATATAAATCATATATATATACACACACATACACACATGATACTATTGTGCTATATTAATAACAAAATTTTCAAATATATGATAAACCAAAAAATCTCATTCAATAAATATAATAAAAATAACAAATTACCTGGCATATGAATAGGTTGTAATTATTCAATTTTGACTATAGGTCATACTGCCTGCAATATCAGATTTCTTACTCTTTCTTGAGTTTGAAGTCTTAGCGGTTTCACCGGTATTATTATAAGTAGCATGCTCAGCAACAGTTGATTTGATGTTCTGACTTGAGCTTGGAGCTTGAATAGGGTTGTCTTTAGAATAACTAGTAGCAAGAGCAAGATCTCCCTTTTTGGGCATTTTGCCTTAAAAACAAAATATAGCAATACTAAATATTTTGGGATTTATAAGCTTTGTTTCTACCTTATCTTAGTTTGATCTTTGCCTTCAGTTGTGGAATTTATTGTTGTATTTATAGATATTTTAGACTTGTGTATGCAAATGAACATTTTTGTGAAAATGTGTCTAAATTACTTGAAAGTTTGATTAAAATTTTCTAAAGTTTTCTTCAAAGCCTTTCAAAATTGTTGTATTTTTGTGAAAATGCCTGAATGAAGTTTGCTTGTTCACATAGTGGTCAAAGGTTAATGAAAAGTACCTGCAAATGCAAACTCGTGTGAAGATTTGTACAAATTAAGAAGTGTATATATGCAAATGAAAATTTTGTGAAAAATGCGTCCAAATTTCATGAAAAATTTTACCAATTTTTTTTTGTTATAAATGAGGGTTAAACCCAAAGTACAAACTAAATTAACTAATGGGAAATAATTCATAAACTCTCTTTAGCCACCAATGCCTCTAAACAAGGTGGGCAAGTTCTAAAAAAAGATGACCTGGATAATACTTGTTCAGCCAATAAATCTGTAACTTAATTAACCTTCATAGGATAAAACATTATTTTGTATTCAAACTATTTTTTTTTTAAAATTCCTTTCCCTTTTTCAATCTACTGAATTGTGTGGATCAAACCAGTACTAAAAAATTAAAATCCCAAAGGATCAAAAATGAGATTTCACTTTCAACCACAATTTCTTGAAATTTTCTTAATGAGTTGACGTGCACGCACTCAAATATTTATGAAATGGGTTGTGTATTACTGTAACTTCTACTGCTAAACATATTATATAATTAAAAGGGAGTTATATATGAAAGGTTCATGAAAAACAGAAAAAGAGCTATATTTGTTTTTCTAATTTAGGTTAATATATATCACAATTTTATTTATTTTCTTTTTCTCCTCCCTATAAGCTACAATGTCCTTAGTTTAATCAAGTCAAATTTCAAAGTTAAACTCCCTTTATATAATATTGTTTATCTTTTTATAAGTAAATTAAATTTTAGATTCATATGTAGAAACATTTTTTACTTTCTATATACATTTTATTCCATAATTGACAAAGCTTGTTACTAAATAAACAGGAAATTTGTGACGAAAACTTTTATTTCAAAAGCTCATCCGTCACAAATTTTGTTCTAAATATGTCATAAAATTTTGTTTTTCTTGGAAGTGTGGACTTGCATTTTCACCAACTAATTTCAATTCTCTCTCAAAAGGTTTAATGAAAATGGAAAAGGAAATATAATGAAATTCTTCTAAAGCAAACAAAGGATTTCAGATACCCTTCTTTATTTTCACTTCCTCTAGTCAGTTTTTCTGTGAAGCAAACATGCTGCTAACTTTTTGTTTTAAAAAAAACTGTTATAAAATGATCAAAATAAATTGAGCGTCTCATATATGGTAATATTTATGAAATGAGTTGTGTCTTTTCACAATAATTAATTCTTGATTAATCAACACAAGAAAGAGATTGAATTTCATGTGATGAGAATATTATACGTTTTGGCGCGTTTGACCCTTTTTTTTTTTGAAAATTTAACAAAAGAAATTATCAATTTGAAGTTGAGAAAGGTTGCTGTTATTACTCTAATCCTAAATGTAGGAGGTTAATAATTAACTTGTTAAATAAATACATAAATAAAAGAACGCAAGATAGTGTGTTCATGTATGTATGTAATACAAAACAAAACACATTCATATGTACATCATGTATCCACAAATCTTTGGGAAAAGTTCTGATTAAGGTTAGGAAGAAAAATAACATCTTAAAGGAAAGTACTTGAAATTTTAATAATTTTGGAAATAAATATGTTGTATGTGTTTATAATTTTTTTGGGTAATGCATTTGTCTAAAAGATTGCTAAATAAGTAAGTATTAAATATGATAAAATAATTAAAATTAAACGATTTTTAACAACATATGAAATAATTAATTAAAAATTCTACACAAACTTTATCAAAATTGAAAATTATATTACAAACACGGTTCCTTCAATTTGACCAAAATTTTGTTTTTGTACAAAAACTTTTAGAAAAAGGTTGTACTTACTCAAGATCCAAGAGCATAGCAAAGTCTTTCTTCCTCCTAGACGATGCCAATATCGGGCAAGATAAACTGTCAATTACCTTCAAGCATAAACCTAGGTACCCAGAGCTAGGATGTCTCATCAAGCGTCGCGACTGAAACCACAATAAAGTAGTACTCCTCAATGATCAAACATACTCTAAATGATCACATATATCACCCATTCGCCAGCTAAACTTACAGAAAATTCTATCACATAAATATTTATCATGCAAAGATTGGGTTTTCAAGATTTGAGCTTTTCTGGCCCAAAATATGCCTACTTACAATGTTCCTTGAATATGACATTTTTGCATAACGGCAGATATAATTTATTTTTGGGGGTAAAACAATGGCTAATCTTAACCCATTGTCTATGGGTTCATCTGGTGAAGGGGTGAGATATTCGACTATTTGAAGCTTGTTTGATCTAAAAGGAGTACCACTTTGTTGTAGTTTCAAGTGCAGTACTTGAGGAGGCATCATAGCTCTTGGGTATCTAAATTTACGCCTACGGGTGATTGATGACTCGCCTTACTCAATATTGGTATCATCTAAGAGGAAAGGAGACTTCGTCATACTCTTATATCGTTAGTGAGCCCAACCCCTTTATAAAAATTTTAGCATAAAAAAATAATGACAAATATTGTATTATTAAGTGAATCATGTATCGTCATACATAATTACATATAACATATAAGCTAAAAATATAAATTACTAATTATATAGGAAATAAATAATTTAAAAATTTATATTTAAACTTTAATGATGGTTAAAATTACAAATTTACAATATAATATTTAAATACTATTGTTATGAAAAATTATTATTAACACATCCTCATTTAAACTTTCATAAGAAGATTTAAAAAGTTAATTTTGAATTGACCTAATCAATGTCTTCTTATTTCTTTCTTTATCCGTGATAGTTTTTTCATGTGACTTGTACTCACCCTTTTTCATACTTTCTTTTTATTTAGAAGTTATATAACTAATTTATAAATATTAATAAATTTAATTAAATTAATTTCCTAAAATACCCCACTAATTATTTTTATTGAAAACTATTTCTATTAATAAAAACTCACAATTATGAGTGATGGTTTGAAAAAAAATGAATCTCGAGCTTTTATATTTATAACTAAAATAAACTCTAAACTAACATCTATATTTAAGATCGAATAGAGTATTATAGTCTTTTTTATCTACCTTCCAAATTTGCTTATTCACACGATCATAGATGTAATGTTCAGGTATGTTTCATTTACCTAGCTAGATACAACCCATTTTCCCCCTCTCAATCTGTTTATAACATCATACACACATGCCTGCACATATTATATATGCTATATAAATCATTCATTCACTTATATTATTTAGCTAAATTTATCTTTTAAACTTTATTATGAACATCTTCATAACCTTTTCCTTTTAAGAGAAAATTTAATGAGAAAATGTTAATTTAAAAACTGAGAGTGCTTGCCATTTACAGTAACAACTTAGGAACCCTTACCCCACACTTGCTTTTGATTATTTTTCCCTTTTGATCCCCAACGATGGTATTAAAATCAAATTTGGATTGTAGGGTCAAACCAATGAACCAATTAAACTAGTTTGTTTGATCAATTCTTTCAAGAATTTTGGACCAATTGAATAAGTTGAATTACATATATATATATATATATATTTCTCTTTTGGTAGAACTTGGAAACAATGCCATTTTAGGTTAAAAATTGGGAAAACCTATTTACAAATACCTATATAATTTATTTTTATTCTGTTAGCAAAGTTAAAAACCCCTATATAAGAGCTGACAGTACTAAATAGGGCAAAGTTAAAGGATTTAATTAAAAAAACACATGGTATAAAATTAAAATTTTGAAAAAAAAATATAGGTATATACAAAATATTCCTTAAAAATATAACAAGTCGTTGAATTTATATTTTAATAATTTTATTAGATTATAGGAAAAATAACATAAAAAACTCTAAAAAATAGGAAAATCCAAATTGAGACTCTAATACAAATAACAAAGAGGTGTGAGGACCCATTCTGGAATTTTTAAAGTTATGGATGAAAAGACCAAAATGCCCTTCATTGTTTGCTTCTCCCTCACTCTTCCATTATTGAATGTAGTGGTCTGTTCAAATGTCGGTATGGCCACCTCTACCACCACTCACAAATTTCTCTAGTTGCATGAGGTTTGACTGATCTAAAGGACTCCACCCTCCATCATCATCGTTCCCTTCCTCGATCACACCTCCATCATCGTTTCTTCACATTCCTCTCTGAAGCATTAATCGACGACTGTGTGGTAAGGATGATGGTTGCGGTGTAACATCAGTGAGAAGAAAGCAAATGTTCGTCGAAGAAGAAGGAAAAGGTTGGAGGGGTGCTTGTCAATCTCAGTCTTAATTGCAATCTCTCCCTTCATGGGTTGCAAATTATGTGGTTGCAAATTAGAGGAGCTATTTAATTGATCGCTATATGTGGGAACATTCCAAAGAATGTTAAAGTGAATTGTAGTTATGCTAATAGATAGTGTGAGAGACGAGTTTGACTATGACCTACAGTTGGAACTTTCATTGGACAATTCTTCTAAATTGGATGTGAGATCAATATCTATATTCGATTGGATCCTAACTATTCTATTCATTCAATATGCTTTCATTCATATTTTGGCATATATTCTTCAATGGGTTTTGGATATTCACTCGTTATGTGATCTGTGTCTCAATACTATTATTTCAATCTTTATTTTGACTCTTGATGACAACACTGCAAATTTTTTCTATATAAGCCACTATAACTTAGAATCCGATGATGAAAACAAGAAATTCTCTCAGAAAAAATTGGTTATGCTTCAGTCTAAAGTTCTAGGTAAATGGGAATATATGGATGTTATGCATACGATGCTTTTGCTACTGATAAAGTTCTAGCTCAATGGAGAATATATCCCAACAAAACTTGTTAGGCCTCCTAGAAGACTTAGGACTACAAGGGTTGAATCACAATTCCAAAACAAAAAGATACACCACTGCTAGTTTGAATCATACTCCAATCATGTAAATGGTTTAGTGTATTGACCACGTTGGTTTTTGGTTAACGGCCATGTTGATTTTTCATGAATGGTCATGTTGGTTATAGGTTAGGGGGCATGTTGGTTTTTGGTTAATGTATAAACTAAAGTTGTTATTTTTTGTAAGTAGTGTATAGTCAATTTGAAGACCGTTGGATGATGTCATTGACAAGGGAAAATTACGTGGAAGCATCATGTTAATGGTTACTTGTCACTGAACATGTGTAATTTAATTATTGTAACATAATTGTTAGTTTTTTGTTAATGACTACTCTAAAATTGTTATTGTATATTCTAGAGTTGTTAGTACGTATATATTATTCATTATGTTAATACCTATATTATTCTAGTTAATACCTATCTCATTATAATTAATAGTACATACATATTTTAGAGTGGTAAATGTTAATTTAGATTCTAAATAATGACTTGGTAATATTGAATTCATTGTTGGTAATCATTATTTCATTGTTGTTAATGCCTATATCGTTCTACTTAATAATGCCTATATATTCTAAATAATAACTTAGTAATATCGAATCCATTGTTGCTAATGCCTATTTCATTATTGTTAATACATATATCCTATTTCACCATGCATTGTATCATTTTAATTTTGTTTATAGGTTTTCTATCTTTTATCTTTTCAAAAAGATGTTTTCTAATGAGGTAATAGAATATTATTCAATCGAGTTTAAAATACTTTCACTTTTAGTCTTGTTTATTTTTTTGATCGTTCAATTAATGGTTAGGAATAGCCAAATATATCTCAAGTTAAAATTAATGCTCAAATAGACAAAACCCCTGAACTTTAGTTCAGTGGTACATAATATCCCTAACCTTTAAAATTTTAAATAAGGACCTCTATGTTTTATGTTTTAATTATTAAGACCCTATCATTTAAATTGCCATTAAAATTAATAGTTTTTACTATGTCATAATTTTTATATTTTTAATTATATATCACTTCATTTAAAAAAATAACATTTGGCACTTGACATATAATTTTAGTTATTTTCAAATACTTAAATATAAAATATTTAAATAACACTTTATATTTGACATGTAATTTAAATATTTTCTAAATATTTAAAAATATAAAATACCTAAAAAGCATTTAAAATATTTATTTGACCATGTTTAAATAAAAAATATAAACTACTTAAAATTATATGTAAATTGCTAAGTGTTATTTTTTGTATGACGTGATATATAATAAAAAATATAAAACTTATGATATGACAAAAATCATTAACTTTAATGACAATTTATACATATGAATGAAAATTTTCAAAAATCTTTATTATATAAAAAAATATGCTCCATTTCTAAGGAAATAATTAATTGTTTATTTTTCTAGAATAACTACAAATAATTAATTGGTTACTTAAATTATGTCTTTTCTCTGTTAATTTATCGCCTTTTATGTTAAAGCCATTTCTTGTCAAAGATTTTTGGCTAGGAATGTTATGCGTAATGATAAATCTTTGATGAGCACCCAAACCAATTTCCTTACCAATATGTGTCTTATTTTTAATTTATTTAAAAATTTATAAGATGTTTTTGTCAACTGAATCAAATAAGCTTAAGCATGATAAAGAAGAGTTTCTATCTATGTGTATAAGAGAACATGAAGCTTTTGGTTCTATTAAGGCCGGATTCACTCCTATTTCTTCTTCTTTTTTTCTTTTTTAAGAATTCATAAACCATTTAAAATATTTTATTAGCACAAATCAATAGATTTGTTTGCCAAAAGTAATTTAATAAACCTTAATAAACCAAACTACTTAATACACCTTGAGACAATACCTTACATTTATTTATCCCACAAATTTAAAAGAAGTAAATAAAATAAAGACTTTATAAAACTTTATATTCCTTCCTGTATCATACTCTCCTGACAGTTTAAACTTGCATTAAAATTAAACAAACAAACAAATAAAATCATCACAAAAAAGTGTTAAACTCCTTTTTTTGGCCATGTTTAATTTTACTTTTTATGCCCACTTATGAACCTCGTGATGGGCATACATTAGTCAAGATGGTTAAATTTTGCCTTTTTATTGTGTTTATCATATGAGGTAAAATTGACTTTCTTAAAAAATAATGGTTTTCACGAAGGAAGACAGTTTACCTATTCTTATGTTAAATCAAATGGACCAAATTAAAACATTTCAATTTAAATGGGGTTAGAAAATTTTAATAAAGAAAAATTGTAAGGAAAATTAGTTGAAAACTTTCAACTCAACTTCTCCATTTGTATTTAACTCGAACTCATTAAAACTTTTCAAAATGTACAGAGGAATGATACAACAATGAACCTTATTTTATTAAAGGCGATCACTATAATATTATTGTACTTTATCGATAATAAAATATGTCCGAGTACATTGTAAAACAAACAATCTTATTCAATAAGTTTAATAAAAATAATGAATTACGTGACATTTGAATGGGTTATAATTATTCAATTTTGGCCATAGCTCATATTGTCTCCAATATCAGATTTCTTGCTCTTGCTCGAGTTTGAAGTTTCAGTGGTTCTATATAAGTATTACCACAACCAACAAACTCTTTGACAGATGACTTCTTGCTCTTATTTGAACTTGAAGCTTGTGAAGACTTTTTATAAGAATTACCCTCTTATAGGCAATGAAGGAAGTAAGATGTTCTATGTCCCATGTTTTTATTTTTCTAGCTTGAGTTAATGAATGAATTTAGATTTCATAAAAAACAAAAGATTTGAAATATGGCAATTCATTTCCATTTCCTTTAGTTCGTTTTTCGTAGAAGCAAACATGGTGCTTGTTTTTTTTTTAAACAATTATAAAATGATAAACAAATATGGTACTTCATTTTCATTTCCTTTAGCAAATTTAAACATAACAAATTTTTAAACATAACTTTATTATCTAAAACATAACAAATTTATAAATTTGAATATGAACAATCTAAATTAAATTTTATTGATCATATCTCAATGCTGCTTGTGGTTATCATGAATATCAAAACTAAATCCTATTAAAGCCGGATTCACTCCTCTATTTTGCTTTTTCTTTGTTGTGCTTTTAAGAATTAGTAGAGCATTTAAAATATATGAATTTAGAGATTAAATTGGGAAAATTAATGGATCTTCTAGCCCAGTAATTTAATATTTTGTATTCAAACAATTTCAATTTTTAATTACAGATGAGTAAAATATTATATTAAGATGATAATTAATTGCAATTATGTATATATCAATGAGAGGGTTAGTCACAATATAAACTCATGATCAATAATTTTAACAAAAACAGTCCTATACTCATATAAAGACCATATCATATATATTTTTTTTTTTGCCATGCAAATTACTTAATAAACCTAGAGACAATAACTTACATATATTTATATCACATATTTAAAAGAAGTATATAAAATAAAAACAAAACTTCTTAGAACTTGATATTCCTTTCAGCATCATGTAAATTAAAAAGAAAAGACATCAAATAAAATAATAACAAAAAAGTGTTGAAACTCCTAATTAATTCGTCCTTTTGAATTGTTTTTCCCAATTACTTATCATCCTCATTATGGGAGCATTAAAATTTGTCTCTTTTATTAGCTAAAACTAGCTTTCTTGAAAAATAAAGGTTTCCACATGGAAGAGAGTTTTCCTATTCTCATGTTAAAATAAATTGACCAAACTCTTTGTTTGGCCTGAGGAGAATGGAGGGAGGATAAAGAGTTGATTTCTCACTCTCGTTTAAGCTTGAATCTTGAGAAGAGCTCTCATAGGAATCATCATACCCCATAAAGTCTTCAAGATCTTCCTTTCTGGGCCTTTGTTGAGAATCACTCATTTTGCCTCAACAAAAAAAAATATAGCAACACTAAATATTTTGGGATTTATAATTTTTGTTTCTTCCTTATCTTATTTTGTTCTTTGCCTTCAATTGTGGAATTTGTTGATAAACCTGCTAAAACTTTTATTGCGTTATGTCTTGAAACCTTCAAACCATTTTGATAAAGTATTTAATTTGATAAAATTTGGATGCATTTTTCACAAAGATTTCATTTGCATACATACACTTCTTAATTTGTTCCAAATCTTCGCAAAAGTTTGCATTTGGAGACACTTTTCATTAACCTTTGACCATTATGTGAATAAGCAAACTTTCATCAAGGCATTTTCACAAGATGCAACAATTTTGAAAGGCTTCAAAGAAAACTTGAGAAAATTTTGACAAAACTTTATAGTAATTTAGACAATTTGCAAAAAAAAAATGTTCATTTGCATACACACGTCTAAATTTCACAACTGAAAGCAAAGAGCAAAATAAGATAAGGAAGAAACAAAGATTATAAATCCTAAAATATTTAGTGTTGCTATATTTTATTATTGAGGTAAAATGAGTTATTATCAACAAAGGCCCAAAAAGGAAGATCTTGAAGACTTTATGGGGTATCGTGATTCCCATGAGAGCTCATCTCTAGCTTCAAGCTTAGATCTGAGTGAGAAATCAATTCTTGTTGAGCAAATGAGTTATGATAACACTTATATTTGAGACTTTAAACTTAAGAGAGAGTAAAAAAAACATCTAATATTGAAGACAATACCAACTATGGTCGAAATTAAAGAATTATAACCCATTGATATGTAGGAAATTTGTTACTTTTATTATACTTATTGAATGGAATCTTTTGATTGATCATATATGAAAACAATTTGTTCTTTATATACTATAATGGCATCGTATATATAATCTATATAGTTAATCTCATCTATTGAGATATTGTTTGATGTTGTTGCATCATTTATTGAGATATTGTTTGATGTTGGTGTATTATACTTTCATATGTTTTAAATTTCATGACCCTTTACTTTTGTTTGAGGGGAATGGAGGTAAAAGGGAGAGATGAAATTTTTTTTATCAATTTCAATTTAAATTTGATATGTTGAAAGTTTTCAACTAATTGTCTTTACAATTTTCAATTTAAAACTGTAAGCTATTCTTGTTTAGTGTTTATCCATAATTGCCATGAATATCATTCCTTAGATAAATAAAATAAATTAATTGATTCAAATAATGTATCATATAGTCTTTATTATAATATAAATAATTACCACTAATTATGAAACGAATGATTTACTTGATATTTTACTATGAAAGATAATTTGGTCAATTCTTCTTATATATTGGTTTCATTTTTACTATTCTTCTACTCTATTAAGTATAGTAATGTAAAAAAACATTATTTTTCTTATTTAAAATATATGCTAATGAATGTTACAAGAAAATGTATTCTAAAGAGGTTGTAGGTAATATCATTCCATTCCATTTTAATTTATGTTCATGTTTTTATTCTTTTAATTGTATGTTTGGCTCATATGAAGGGAAGGGAACGGAAGGGGAGGTGAGGGAAGGGAAAGGAGGGGAGGGGAGGGGAAGGGAGAAATTTTAATATCACCTTATTGCAATATACTTCCTTTGGTTCTTAATATAAGAGCTAAATAACTAATTTATGTAGATTAAGAAGATTAGTTAAATTATTTGTAACAAATATGATTTAATTTCCTTATAATATAATTCTTAATCATGTGCATTATTACTACCCATTAATGGGACCCTATTATACCATGGGCAATCAATAGAGTTTAGGGAAAAAATTATAAAATTGAAAGACAAAATGAATTGGAGTTATATATTTAGAATTAAAATAAGCCCCTTGTATAGTTTTTATGACATGGAATAATATTAATTGGGTGATTGAAGAATGTCCTCCATTAAAACTTTTATAGGTGAAAAAAACCTGATAAATTTTATGCATACAAAGATTTCACTATACAAATTTTGTATAAATAGAGTATCAATATCCTGATTTAGATTGTTCTCATTAATAAAATTTTTAATTGGGGATTTTTTTCTAATTTTATCAAAATTTCATTTATAAAAAAGTGTTGGGCTGACGAAGCCCTGAAGTTGGAAGCAAACTTATATTATTATTATTCATTGAATATGAAACTGCACATATATAAATATACCATTACTATAGATCTAAACCAATTGTCATATGTTTAAACCAATTGGGCCTATTGGGCTTATTACAAATATTCCTAAGTCTATCACTCCTCCTCAAGTTGGGTGCTAAAAACATCAATAGCTCCCAACTTACTGAGAAATTTATTCTGCAAATCTCTCCCAACTGCCTTAGTTAATATATCATCTTCCTATCCTCCTGACTTCATATGCTATAAATCAATAAGTTTCCCTTGTAACTTTTCCCTAACGAAATGACAATCCATTTCAATATGTTTAGTTCTCTCATGTAATACAGGATTGTTGGCAATATGGATAGCTGATTTGCTATAACAATAAAAATTCACTGGATTTGAAACTTCAATATTTAACTCTTTCATTGCCAATGCTCGGTATTCTACTTCAGTAGATGATCTTAAAATGGCGTTCTGCTTTTTAGTCTTCCACATAATGAGTGAGTTTCCCAACTTCAACAAATATCCTGTAATTGGTTTTCTCGTGGTTGCGCGTGAAACCCAATCAAGCTCACAATAACAGCTGAGGGATTTATCTCTATAAGCACTTATCAAGATCCCTAGTCTAGGTTTTCTTCAGGTATCTTACTACTACCTTTGCTGCAGCCATGTGTCCTTTCATTGGCATATGCATATACTGGCTAAGCACCTACACTGCAAAACAAATATTAGGGCGAGTTGATATCAAATATATCAAGCGTCCCACCAATCTTCTATAACTCCCTGGATCTTTCAATAGGTTTGTATCCTTATCCTTTCCTTCTTCAAATGCCCTGAGTTTCAAAGTTGGAGACATAGGAACACTCAATGGTTTACAACCACTTAGCCCTGTATCTACAAGTAAGTCTAACACATATTTCCTCTGAGACAAAAGCACACCTTTCTTAGATCTAGCAATCTCAATTTCAAGGAAGTATTTCATCAAACCTAGATCTCTTATTTTAAAAGCATTGTGAAGATAGTCTTTATCTTCTTTTATCCTATTTTTACAACTACCAGTAATTAACAAATCATCCACATAAACAAGTATGGTTACTATACCATCTAAAAAACATTTGAAAAATAATGAATAATCATTTTTGCATTGAGTAAAACTTCCTGTAATTAATGATAATGCCAACTTACAATTCCACTATCTAGAGGCTTGTTTAAACCTATACAATGATTTCTTCAATTTACAAACCATGTTGTTCTTCTTAGGCTCAAAGCCTTGCAGTATAGTCATGTAAACCTCTTCTTCTAAATCTCCTTGCAAGAAAGCATTATAAATATCCATATGATATAAGTTCCAGTCATTTATCACATCCATTTTAAGAATCAACCTCACTGTTATCATTTTTACAATTGAAGAAAATATCTCATGATAATCTACTCCTTCCTTTTGATTATACCCTTTAGCTACCAATTGAGCTTTAAACTTATCTATATCACCATTTGATTTGTACTTAATCCGAAAAATCCATTTACATCCTATAGGTTTCTTTCCTTTAGGCAATGGGACTATTTCCCATGTGTAATTGCTTTCAAGAGCTTCCATCTCTATTCTCATTGCTTTTACCCATTCATCATTTCTTATTGCTTCTTCATAGGTTTTGGGTTCTACAATAGAATCAATTTTGCACAAATAACATAAATAAGAAGGCAGAATACTTTGATATGTCATATATTTATTCATGGGATATAAGTAGGCATTCTGATTACTCTCCTATTGATCAGTTGCAGTCAAGTTAATACATAATCCTTAGACCAAATCGGTTGTTTTCTATCCCTATTAGACTTGACCCTAGGCTGAACAACACAAGAATTGTCATTTATTGAACTCTCTTCTATGTTACTATTTTCTTCCTGTACCTGTTCTTCCCCTACATGTTCTATTCCTATGGGTTTATCCAATTTGATCAATTCATCATCAAATAAAAATAGTTCTCTTGTTTCTTTACTCACTCCCTCTTGATCCAAGGTTGAGCTTTCTTTGAAAGGGAATTTATTCTCTATGAATCCCATGAACCATCAAGTATTTGAACGCAAGTTACGCCCGAAGCCATTAGGCCAAGAACACGTGTGCCTGGGTATCACAATAACTCTCGACAATAGATATCTCAGCTCTCACATCGATGAAGAACATAACGAAATACGATACTTGGTGTGAATTGTAGAATCCCGTGAACCATTAAAAAAATTCGTGAACCTGAATCTTATCAAAATGTTCTTGAAGGTCTTTCCATACCATACTTGCCTCATGGTAGAAAATAACGCTATTACCTATTTCCTTGGAGACAGAGTTGAGCAACTAGGCAAGCACAATAGCATTGCATTGCTCCCACTACTCCTGCAGTGTGTCCTCTTGAGATTCTTTGCTGCAAGTCTCGTTGACGAACCTGAGCTTCTGTTTTCCCCTCAGTGCAATTCGCATAGCACGACTCCATATGGTATAATTTTCACTTTCAATTAGCACATGGGGAATAATCGCAGTTCCTTGTGTGTCTAAAGGGTGGAGATACAGAGGATGGGTGAAACTGATCACAGATTCCCTGGTGGTGTGTTTATCTCCCATCGATTATGTGGGTGTGTCTTTCTTGCTGATTTAATCAATGATACTTTACCGATTCAGTGGATGCATATTGATTTCTAGAATCTGTGCATAATGGATTTCTGGAATCTGCGCAAAAGCCTTCTGAGAACATCGTGACTGTGCGTTACTGACGTGGACTCACGTTAATCAGGGTTGCCTTATCAACTCGGTGGCTGCGTCTTGGTTTCTAGATTGATGCTCTAGCAGCTCAATCTTAACCCATCAAGTTCTTACATGCGTCTTGCTTTTCTATCATAAGTCTTGTGTTTTCTGGATATGCTTCTTGGATCCCAGCTGGCTTTGGTACCATGTTGGGCTGACGAAGCCCTGAAGTTGGAAGCAAACTTATATTATTATTATGATTGAATCTGAAACTACACACACACACACACACACACACATATATATATACATTATTATTGATAGATCTAAACCAATTGTCATATGTTTAAACCAATTAGGCCTATTGGGCTTATTACAAATATTCCTAAGTTCATCAAAAAGATAAACAATATTATATAAAAGGAATTTGACTTTGAAATTTGGCTTGATTAAATTGAGGACATTGTACGTTGTAGGGAGGAGAATAAATAAATAAAACTATGATTGGCATATATTATAAATTAAAAAAAATACTTTTTCAGGAATATTTCATAAACTCCCTCTTAATTTAATCTCATAACATGTTTAGCAGTAGAAGTTATAGTAATATATAATCCATTTCATAAATAATCTTTGACTACGTGCAATTCAAGTCATTTAAAAAATTTGAAGAAATTTTAGTTGAAACTGAACTATTATTTCCACTCATCTAAGATTTTGATGCCCACAATGGAGTAGTCTGAAAAGGAGAAAGATTTTTTTTTACAAAAAAATTTTAAATGCAAAATAATGTTTTTTATCTATGTGAAAAACATAAAAGTCAATTATTATTGTTGTATAATGATACCAAGTGCACAATAAACATTAAAAAAAATTAATATGCAAGGTCCTATAATTCCACTTCATTTAAAAAAAAAAATTGTAATTTCACTTCAACATACACCTAAATAACTAGACCGTATAAAAAGAAAAAAATTACATGATTTAATTTGTGAAACAATAAGGAGTGATGAATTATTATTTTTCCTAAATGTTATCTATCTTGATATATTTGTCATGAAAAAAAAAGGAGTTTAACATTTTTTGTGATGAATTTATTTATCTTTTTTATTTAATTTTGATGCAGGTTCAAACTGTCGGGGCTCTAATATAGGAAGGAATACTAAGTTCTATAAAGTCTTTTATTTTATTTACTTCTTTTAAATTTGTGGTATAAGTAAATGTAAGGTATTGTCTCAAGGTTTATTATGTAGTTTGGTTGGCAAGGAAAAAAAAACACAGTTGCTTGAAATTGTCAGCTATTCCTTTTTAATGTGAAATTATTTTTTGATTGATTAAAATAATATATTATATAGTATTTATATGGTTGCCATTCTTAAAATTATTAATCATAAGTTTATGTGATTAATTAATTATTATAATTTTACCATAATGAAAAATTTACCATCCATGTCATTAATTAGTATATGAATGGTTACAAGTAATTATCGTCTAAATTTAATATTTTACTTAATTGTAACTAAAAGTTGATGAAAAGAAGTTACCGAGTCAATTATTCCACAAAAATAAAAACAAAAAAGGACGCAAGGTCTAGGGTAGTGTACTTTATTAGAAAATGTAAAAATCTTTTATATTTTGAGTCTTGAAACTTTAGGGATACTTTAACTAAATAAATAAAGAAAAAAGAAACTAGATAGTATGTTCATGTATGTATGTAATACAAAACACATTCATATGTACATCAAGTAACCACAAATCTTTGGAAAAAAGGTTCTGATTAAGGTTAGGAAGAAAAAGAATATCTTAAAGGAAAATAATTAAAATTTAATTTCAAATTTAAATAATTTTGAAAAAATAATAAATAAATATGTTATATGTGTTTATAATTGTTTTGGGTAATGCGTTTGTCTAAAAGATTGCTAAATAAGTAAATATTAAACATGATAAAAAAATTAAAATTAATCTTTGTGTTAAATGCTTTTTAACAACATATGAAATAATTATTTAAAAATTCTACACAAATATTTATCCAAATTGAAAATTATACTACAAAATTGTTCCTTCAATTTGACCCAAAATTAAAAATTATATTACAAACATTTATCATGCAAATATTGAGTTTTCAAGATTTGGGTTTTCTTGTCCCAAAATATGCCCACTAACATTGTTCCTTGAATATGACATTTCTGTATAATGGCTAATATTATATTATTAAGTGAATCTTGTATCGTCATCATAATTACATATAACACATAATCTAAAAATATATATTATTAATTATATAGGAAATATATGTATGGTCAAATAGATGTAATGTTTATGTATGTTTCATTTATATAGACACAACCCATTTTCCCCCCTCAATCTGTTTATAACATCATATATGCATAGCTGCACATATTATATATGCTATATAAATAATTCATTCACTAATATTATTTAGCTAAATTTATCTTTTAAACTTTCTTATGAACATCTTCATAACCTTCTTTTCCTTTTAAGAGAAAATTTAATGAGAAAATGTTAATTTAAAAAATGAGAGTGCTCCCCATTTACAGTAACAACTTACCAACCCAGCCACCTCTGCCACCGCTCCCAAATTTCTCTTATCGCATGAGTTCGACTGCATCTGAAGCACTCCACTCCACATCGTCCTCATTCCCTTCCTCACTCACACCTTCATCATTGTTTCTTCACAACATCGTTCTGACTCTTCTCTCGAGAGCCTACATTTCTCTCTAAACAAGTCATCAACGACTGTGTGGTAAGGAGGATGGCGGTGGCGTAATATCAATGAGAAGAAGGCAAGTGCTTGTCAAAGAAGGCAAAGGTTGGAGGGGGCGCTTGCCAATCTCAATCTCAGCTGCAACATGTCCCTTCATGGGTTGCAAATTATGAGGGTATTTGATTTGATCCTGGTTCTTCTATTCATTGTGTAGGAAATATTGAAGAAGAAAGTTCAAGGTATAGATCTCAAATTAATTGAAGTGGAGTTGCCATCACTATTCGGATTTGTTAATAATAATAGTGTTTATGAAGAACTTCAAATTGTTACTATAAATAATAAATGGTACAAGACATAGAAAATATTATTGAAGTATTCACCAATTATTAATATACTTATTTGGATCAAGCACATTTATTCTTAATTTGGGTTGTCTTGATTTTGTTAAATTATAAATTTTTGTGGCACATTTCTGGTTAGCATTATTTTTATGGGATAACCCCATAATAAGGTTCAGGGCAACGATTTCATGAATTAAGCTCAATATAAAAGTCAAAGTGTCTTGAATTATATCCTAAGGACCAAAACAAAATGAGATATAAAAATCATTAGTTCAAAAAAACTTTCTTATATACAAAAATATGCTCCATTTCTAAGGAACTAATTAATTGTTTATTTTTCTAGAATAACTATAAATAATTAATTGGTTACTTAAATTATGTATTTTCTTGATAATTTATCACCTTTATGTTAAGCTATTTCTTGTCAAAGATTTTTTTGCTACGAATCTTATATGTAATGATAAATCTTTGACGAGCACCCAAACCGATTCCCTTACCCATCTGTGTCTTATTTTTAATTTATTTAAAAATTTTAGAAAATATTTTTGTCTATTTATTTTGATGAGCTTATGTTCTATATTTTTATGATTTATTTCAACTCAGTCAAATAAGCTTAAGAATGATAAAGAAGAGTTTATATCTATGTCTAGAAGAGAACAATAGGCTTTTGGTTCTATTAAAGCCGTATTCACTCCTATTGCTTTATTTTTATTTTCTTTTTAAAGAATTTATAAACCATTTAAAATATTTTTTATTAGCACAAATCAATGGATAGTACATTTTTTGTTATGGTAAAACTATAATAATTAATTAGTCTCATAAACTTATGATCAATAATTTTAATAATGGTAATCCTATAAAGACTATATAATATATTATTTTAATCAATTAAATAATAATTATATGACCTTCATATTAATTAATTTTTTAATGTTTATTGTGCCCCTTGGCATCATTATTCAACACTAATAATTGCCTTTATGTTTTTCACATAGATAAAAAAAAACATTATTTTGCATTTAAACTTTTTTTTTTTAAAAAAAAAATTCTCCTTTTCAGTCTACTTCATTGTGGCCATCAAAATCTTAGATGAGTGGAAATAAGAGTTCAGTTTCAACCAAAATTTCTTTAAATTTTCTAATGAGTTGAATTACACGTAGTCAAAGATTATTTATGAAATGAGTTGTATATTACTATAACTTCTTTTGCTAGACATGTTATGAGATTAAGAGGGAGTTTATGAAATGTTCGTGAAAATGAGTTGTATATTTTTTTTCAATTTATAATATATGTAGATCATAGTTTTTTTTTTCTTATTCTCCTCCCCACAAGCTACATTGTCCTTAATTTAGTCAAGTCAAATTCCCTTTATATAATATTGTTTATCAATGGATCTGCTTGCAAGGTAATTTAATTTTTTATTTTTGTATTCAAAGAATTTCAATATTTTGTTACAGTTGAGTAAAATATTAAATTAAAATGATAATTATTGGTAATTATTTGTATATTAATGACAGGGATAGTTAGTCATAATAAACTCATGATCCATAATTTTAAGAAAGACAATCATATAAAGACTATATCATACATAATTATTGGTAATTATTTGGGATTTATAATGTTTGCTGGTTTCTTCCTAATCTTGTATGTATATTTTACTCTTTGCCTTAAAAAAAACTTTCCTCGTATTTTTTTTTCTTTTTATAATGTCTAGTTATTCAGGTGTATGTTGAAGTGAAATCACAATTTATTTTTTAAATGAATTCAAATTATAGGACTCGTATAATAATTAATTTTTTTAATGTTTATTGTGCCCTTGACATCATTATTCAAGACTAATAATTGACTTTTATGTTTTTCACATAGATAAAAAAAATTATTTTGCATTCAATTTTTTTTTTTCAGTTTCAACCAAAATTTCTCCAAACTTTCTAAATGAGTTGAGTTGAACATAGTGAAATATTATTTAAGAAATGGGTTGTATATTACTCTAACTTTTACTTCTAAACATGTTATGAGATTAAGAGGGAGTTTATGAAATGTTCATGAAAAAAGAGTTGTATATTTTTTTTCTAATTTATAATATATGACGATAGTAGTTTTATTTAATTTTTTAT
This sequence comes from Leucaena leucocephala, assembly GCA_037074615.1. Classification (NCBI taxonomy): domain Eukaryota; kingdom Viridiplantae; phylum Streptophyta; class Magnoliopsida; order Fabales; family Fabaceae; genus Leucaena; species Leucaena leucocephala. The sequence goes on along the minus strand of CM073527.1, from coordinate 2,970,067 downwards.
TCTCCTTCCTACCAGCTACAATGTCCTTAATTTAATCAAGTCAAATTCCCTTTATATAATATCGTTTATCTTTTAATAAGTAAAATTTTGAGAAAATTGGAAAAAGTCCCCTATTGAAAATTTTATTGGTAAAAATGACCTAAATTAAAATATTGGTACTCTATGCATATAAAATTTACAAAATACCGGTTGTGTGTGTAAAAATTTATCAAGACATTCTCACCTATAAATTTTTTAATGGAAGACTTTGTTCCATCTTTTTCTAAATTTTTTAAATAGAACTAGGATTTTTTTCCTTCTACTTTCCCATAAAGTTAATTTTTCAACAAAATAAAAAATTGACTTACTCTTTAGCTACTTTCCCATAAACAATATTACTCTTTACCCTCACTTCTCATCCCCTTCATTAAAATCCCTCACCTCCCCTCTTGAGTCAAAAATACCCTATAAAAGAATATAAACATGAATAAAAATTAAAATGGAATGGAATAGTATTAAATAAGAAAAACAATATTTTCATCCTCGAGAACAATTTTGACTTCATATATATATATATATATTATTCCATAATTGACATAGGTCATTAAAAATACGAAAATTTGTGATGAATTGTTTTAACGCAAAAGCTCAAACCACAAGTTTGTCTAAAATTTGTTATAAATCCATAAAAAAGGGTGTTTTTCTTGGTAGTATGGACTATAAAACCATTTCAATTCTCTCAAAGGTTTAATGAAATGGAAAAGGAAATGTAATGAAATTTAAGTCAAGAAAATAGAATTTTAAATATGAGTCATTTGTTAAGAGATGGTATTTCGACTGCTACGTAACTCGCAAAACTTTTCCATTGATTTGAAGGAGATTTTCGAATGTACAACTAGGAAAACTTGTACATGTTTAAGTATTAGGGATACCCTTAATATAGAAAAAAAAAAGTAAAAATAATATTGTAACTTTCACTTATCTTTTTAAAAATAACTTTATTATCTTAAACATAACAAATTTATAAATTTAAATATGAACAATATAAATAAATTTTTATTGATCATATCTCAATGCTTCTTATGGTTGGCATGAGTATAAAAAATAAAACCTATTAAAGCCAGATTAACTCTTTAAACAGGGGAAATTGATGGATCTTCCAACCCAATAATTTCATGTTTTGTATTTAAAGAATTTTAATTTTTAATTACAGTTGAGTAAAATATTAAATTAAAACAATAATTAGCTTTAATTATCTAATATATTAATGGCAGGGTTAGTTAGTCACAATATAAACTCACGATCAATAATTTAAAAAAAATGACAATCCTATACTCCTACAAAGACTATATAGCATATATATTTTAATCAAATAATTTATTTTATTTATCCAAGGAAGGATCGCAATACATTAAACAAGAATAGCTGGCAATTTCAAACTATTTTCCTTTTTTTTTTTTGCAATCCAAACTACTTAATAAACCTAGAGACAATAACTTATATTTATTTAAACCATAAATTTAAAAGAAGTAAATAAAATAGAAATACGACTTAATATAACTTGATATTCCTTCCAGCATCAAAGTCCCTCCATCAACTTGCAACTGCATGGAAATTAAAAAGAAAAGACATTTAATTCACCAAAAAAGTGTTGAAACTCCTAATTAATTAGTCTTTTTTTTTAATTGTTTTCCCCTCGTGATCATTAAAATTTGTGTCTTTTATTAGGTAAAATTGACTTTATTGAAAAATAAAGGTTCATGTAGAAGAGAGTTTTCCTATTCTCATATTAAAACAAATGGACAACCTCTTTGTTTGATTTGAGGAGAATAGAGGGAGGAGAAAGGGGGAATTTTATCGAGTTTAATTTAAAGAAAAAAAGATAAGTAAAGTCATAAAATTTTAATACAGAGAAAAATATAAAGAAAATTAGTTGAAAACTTTTAAACCCATTATTTCTCCATTTTTTAAATCAAAAACGATAAATTTTCCATCTCTCCCTCTCTCCTCCATTCCCTTCAAACAAAAATAAAGGGTTAGAAAATTTAAAGCACACAAAAGTATGTTAAAAGAACAACAAAACTTATTTTATTAAATAGTGTTGGCTATATATATCTCATATATATATATATATATGATGCCATTGTGCTATATTAATAACAAAAACTTTAAATATATGATAAACCAAAATATCTCATTCAATATATATATATTAAAAGTAACATATTACCTGGCATATGAACTGGTTGTAATTTTTCAATTTCGACCATTGCTTATATTGTCTGCAAAATCATGTTTCTTATTCTTTCTTGAATTTGAAGTCTCAGTAGTTTCATGGGTGTTACCATAAGTAACAAGTTCATCAAGAGTTGATTTCTTACTCTGATTTGAGCTTGGAGCTTGAGAAGAGCTCTCAATGGAATAACTAGCTTGCTCAAGATTTTCCTTTCTGTGCCTTCGCTGAGAATAACTCATTTTGCCTCAACAACAAAATATAGCAACACTAAATATTTTCGGATTTATAATCTTTGTTTCTTCCTTATCTTGGTTTGCTCTTTGCCTTCAGTGGAATTTGGTGTTGTATTATAGAGATTTTAGACTTGTATATGCAAATGAATATTTTTGTGAAAATGTGTCTAAATTACTTGAAAGTTTGATCAAAATTTTCTCAAGTTTTCTTCAATGCCTTTCAAAATTGTTGCATTTTTGTGAAAATGCTTTAATGAAGTTTTCTTGTTCACATAGTGGTCAAAGGTTAATGAAAAGTGCCTGCAAATGCAAACTCTTGTGAAGATTTGTCCAAATTAAGAAGTGTATATATGCAAATGAAATTTTTTTGAAAAATGTGTCCAAATTTCATGAAAAATTTTACAAAATTTTTTTTGTTACAAATGAGGGTTAAACCCAAAGTACAAACTAAATTAACTAATGGCAAACAATTCATAAACTCTCTTTAGCTAGTAATGCCTCTAAACAAGGTGGGCAAGCTCCCAAAAAAGATGACCTGGATAATGTTTGTTGAGCCAATAAATTTGTAACCTAATTAACCTTCATATATAGGATAAAACATGATTTTGCATTCAAACTATTTTCTTTAATTCCTTTCCCTTTTTCAATATACTCAATTGTGTGAATCAAACTGGTTCTAAGAAATTAAAATCCCAAAGGATCAAAAATGGGATTTCAGTTTCAATCAAAATTTCTTGAAATTTTCTACATGAGTTGACTTGCACGCAATCAAAGATTTATGAAATGGGTTGTGTATTACTATAACTTCTACTGCTAAACATATTATGGAATTAAGAGGGAGTTATATATGAAATGTTCATGAAAAACAGAAAAAGAGCAGTATTTTTTTCTAATTTATGTTAATATAAGCATATCCCAATTTTATTTATTTTCTTTTTCTCCTCCCTACAAGCTACAATGTCCTTAGATTAATCAAGTCAAATTTCAAAGATAAACTCCCTATATATAATATTGTTTATCTTTTTATTAGTAAATTAAATTTTAGAATTAGATTTATAATTATTACTTGAGTTTCCTAGAAAACTCTAGCTTTTCAAACTATGAGGATGGTCATTTTTCACAGTAAAAAAGTTATTTTCTCTTCAGCTACACAAGTAATATTACTTTATGGTATATTGCAACATATTATAAAAGAATATAAAGAGGAATTTAAATAAAAATAGAATGGGATGGAAATATATTACCTCAAAGGCTCAAACCCCATTATATATAGTTTAAATAAAAAAGTGTTTTATGCATTACTATGCTTATTTAAAGTAGAAGGAATTGATAAAAATGAAACTGATATAATAAGAATTGACTAAATTATCTTTCATAGTAAAATACTTAATACAAGTGATATTTATCTAATTTAGATAGATTAAAAAAACTAAATAGATTATTTAATTAAAAAAACTAAATAGACTAAATATTTTTTCTAAAACTTATCTCTTAACTGGGTCGTACAGTTACTAAATATGTAGAAACATATTTGCGACCAAACATAACTGAATCATTCTCTTCATATGTAGAAACATTTTTTACTTTCTGTATAATTTTTTTCCCATAATTGACATAGCTTGTTACTAAATAAATAGGAAATTTGCGACAAAAAAATTTATTTCAAAAGCTCATTCCTCACAAATTTTATTCTAAATATGTCATAAAATTTTGTTTTTCTTGATAGTGCAGACTTCCTTGTTTCCACGAACCAAATTCAATTCTCACTCAAAAGGTTTAATGAAAATGGAAAAGGAAATGAAATGAAATTCTTCTCAAGCAAACAAAGGATTTTAGATACACTACTTTATTTTTATTTCTTATAGTCAGTTTTTCTGTGAGGCAAACATGCTGCTATTTTTAAAAAATTGTTATAAAATGGTCAAAATAAATTGAGTGTCTCATATATGGCAATATTTATGAAATGAGTTGTGTATTTCCACAAGAATTAATTCTTGATTAATCAACACAAGAAAGAGATTGAATTTCATGGGGTAAGATATTATACGTTTTGGCGCGTTTGATCCATTTTCTTAAAACTTTAAGAAAAGAAATTCTCAATTTCCAATTGAGAAAGAATGCTATTAGGTTAATAATTAATTTTTAAAATTTGATAAAATTTATTTATTTGTTAAAAAAATATGTTGATATTTTTAAAATATTACTTTTAATTATTTGCATTAGAAATTAATTCCATCACATAAAACTCTCTTAGTATGTACAATTGATTGGGAAAAGTTAGAGAAAATTATAAAGTTAGGAGATAAATGGATTGATGTGTTATGTTTAAGAATTTATGAATGGAAGTTACCGAGTAAATTATTTTGCAAAAATACTAAAAAAAAGAACAAGGTAGGGATACCCTTAATTAAATTTTAAAAAAAAAAAGACTGTTCATGTAGGTAATACAAAAATAGATGTGGTAATTTAGGTTAGACCCACCACTAACCCACCATTTCATGGTGAGTTAGGTTGCTAAATTTGCAACCCAGACCCACACCTGGTGGGTTAGCCCACGGTTTTTTTACTTTATTATTTTTTACTATGTATATTATACTTTATTAATTTTAGAGTCTCAGTCAAGTTAAAATTTATATTATACTTTATTTATATTAACTTTATCTTTTTGAGTCATTTCTTTATATATATATATATTATTTTATTATTATTTTACTTGTAACAGATTTATCTATGAATAGTGATAAAATTAAAGAAATAAATATTTTGATAATTTTATATCATGTTTTAAATTTAATTAATATTGATACATATAATTTTTTAAAAAAATATATATGAAAATATTTTTTTTAAAAAAAAGATATATATAAATAATTTTTTTTAAAAGATAAAAACTAGCCTGCCAACCTGCCATGGCGGCCTCGAGTTGGTATAATACCAACTTGCCTAAAAGAGAGCCTCTTAAGATCAGCCCGCTTTTAATTCAACCGCAGCGGGTCAACCCGTATCCGGGAGGTTACCCATATTACCACCTCTAACAAAACACATTCATATGTACATCATGCCTCCACAAATCTTTGGGAAAAGTTCTGATTAAGGTTAGGAAGAAAAAGAATATCTTAAAGGAAAATACTTAAATTTTAATTTCAAATTTAAACAATTTAAAAAAAACAATAAATAAATATGTCATATGTGTTTATACTTGTTTTGTGTAATGCGTTTGTCTACAAGATTGCTAAATAAGTAAATACTAAATATGATAAAAAATTAAAATTAATCTATGTGTTAAATGCTTTCTAACATCATATGAAATAATTATTTAAAAATTCCACACAAACATTTATCAAAATTGAAAATTAGTTGTCTCTTGAATATGACATTTCTGCATAACAGTTGATATTATTTTTTTGTACAAAAAAAAGTTGATATTATTTTTTTGGCAAAACAATGGCTAACATTATATAAATAAGTGAATCATGTATCGGCATACATAAGTACATATAACGTACAATATAAAAATATATATTATTAATTATATAGGAAATACATAATTTTAAAAGTTATATTTAAACTTCATATGATGGTTCAAATTACAAATTTACAATATACTATTTAAATACTATTGTTATGAAAATTTATTATTAATACTTCTTTATTTAAACTTTCATAAGATTTAAAAATTTCATTTTGAATTGACCCAATCGATGTCTTCTTATTTCTTTCTTTATCCGTTTAAGAGATTTTTTCATGTGAGTTGTAATCTCGTGTTTTCATATATTTTTTATTTAGAAGTTAGGTAGCTAATTTATAAACATTAAAAAATTAATTAAATTAGTTTTCTAAAATACCCCCTCTAATCATTTTTATTGACAATGATTAGAAGAGTGATAGTCTGAAAAAAATTATAAATTTAGAAGATAAAGTAATTAAGTTTTATATTTATAACTAAACTAACTCCTATACTTAAAATCAAATAGAGTATTATAGTACTTTTTAGATACTTTTCATGTTTCCTTATCCACATGGTCAAATAGATGTAATGTTCATGTATGTTTCATTTATCTAGACAACCCATTTCCCCCTCTCAATATGTTTATAACATCATACATACATACCTGCACATATTATATATGCTATATAAATCATTCATTCACTAATATCATTTAGCTAAATTTCTCTTTTAAACTTTCTTATGAACATCTTCATAACCTTTTCCTTTTAAGAGAAAATTTAATGAGAAAATTTTAATTTAAAAAATGAGAGTGCTTGCCATTTAGAGTAACAACTTACCAGCCCTTATCCCACACTTGCTTTTGATTCTTTTTCCCTTTTGATCCCCAACCATGGTATTCAAATAAACTTGGATTGTATGGTCAAACCAATGAACCAATTGAATCAGTTTCTTTGATCAATTCATTCAAGAATTTTGGACCAATTGATTAAGTTGAATTATATATATATATATATTCTCTTTTCGTATAACTTGGAAACAATGCCATTTTGGGTTAAAAATTGGGAAAACCTATTTCCAAATACCTATATAATTTAATGTTGTTCTGCTAGCATGGTTAAAAATCCCTATATAAGAGCTGATAGTACTAAATAGGGCAAAGTTAAACATTTAATTAAGAGAAAAAAACATATGGTATAAAATTAAATTTTTTTTTAAAAAAATATAGGTATATACAAAATAATTTTCCTTAAAATTATAACACGTCGTCGAATCTATGTTTTAATAACTTTGTTAGATTGTAGAAAACATAACATAAAAAGACTCTAAAAAATAAGAAAATTCAAATTGAGACTCTAATATAAATAATAGAGAGGTGTGAGGACGCATTCTGAAATTTTTGAAGATATGGATGAAAATACTAAAATGCCCTCCATTGTTTGCTTCTCCTTCACTCTTCCGTCATCGAACGTAGTGGTCTGTTCAAATGTCTGCATGGCCACCTCTACCACTACTCGCAAATTTCTCTAGTCGCATGAGGTTTGATTGCATCTGAAGGACTCCACTCTCCATCATCATCGTTCCCTTCCTCACTCATACCTCCATCATCATTTCTTCACATTCTTCTCTGAAGCATTCATCGATGACTGTGTGGTAAGGACGATGACTGTAGGGTAACATCAGTGATAAGAAGGCAATTGCTCATTGAAGAAGAAGGCAAAGGTTGGAGGTGTGCTTGCTAATCCCAGTCTCAGTTGCAACCTCTCCCTTCATGGGTTGCAAATTGTGTGGTTGCAAATTAGAGGAGGTATTGAATTGATTGCTATATGTGGGAACATTCCAAAGAATACTAAAGTGAATTTTAGTCATGCTAATATAGTGTGAGAGACAAGTTTGACTATGACCTACAGTTGGAACTTTCTTTGGAAAATTCTTCTAAATTGGATGTGAGATCAATATCTATATTGGATTGTATCCTAACTATTGTATTCATTCATATTTTGGCATATATTCTTTAATGGGTTTTGGATATTCACTCGTTATGTGATCTGTGTGTCTCAATACCTATTATTTCAATCTTTATTTGGGCTCTCGATGACAACACCTAGAAGACTTAGGACTACAAGGGTGGAATCACAATTTCAAAACAAAAAGATACACCACTGCTGGTTTGAATCGTACTCCAATCATGTAAATGGTTTAGTGTAATGGCCATGTTAGTTTTTGGTTAATGGCCATGTTGGTCTTAGGTTAGCGGGCATGTTGGTTTTTGGTTAATGCCTAAACTAAAGTTGTTATTGTATATTCTAGAGTTGTTTGTATGAATATGTTATTCATTATGTTAATACCTATATTATTCTAATTAATACACATCATTCTAGTTAATAGTACATACATATTTTAAGTGTAGTAAATGTCAATTTAGACTCAGATAATAACTTGGTAATATCAAATCTATTATTGGTAACAATTATTTCATTGTTGTTAATCTCTATATCATTCTACTTAATCATGCCTATTTAATTTTAGTATAGTATGTCAATTTAGATTCTAAATAATGACCTAGTAATATTGAGTACATTGTTAGTAATGCCTATTTCATAGTTGATAATACTTATATCATTTTTCATGAGGCATTGTATCATGTTTAATTTTGTTTATAGGTTTTCTATCTTTTATCTTTTTAAAAAGATGTTTTCTAACAACATAATATAATATTATTCAATGGAGTTTGAAATACTTCCATTTTTTAGTCTAGGTTACTTTTCTGATCCCTACATTCAGTTAACGGTTAGGAATAGCCAAACCAATCTTGAGTTGAAATTAAGGTTAAAATACATAAAACCCCATGAACTATAGCTCAATGGTACAAAACCTCCTTAAACCTTAAAATTTTAAACAAGGACCTTCATGTTTCATGTTTTGATTATTAAGACCCTACCATTTAAATTGCCATTAAAGTTAATAGTTTTTGTCATGTCATAATTTTTATATTTTTAATTATATATCACTTCATTTAAAAAATAATATTTGGCACTTGACATATAATTTTAGGTTTTTCAAATAGTTAAATATAAAATATTTAAATAACACTTTACTTTTGACATATAATGTAAAGTATTTTCTAAATATTTAAAAAAGTATTTAAAATGTTTATTTGACCATGTTTAAATATAAAATATAAATTACTTAAAATTATATGTAAATTGCTAATTGTTATTTTTTGAATTACGTAGTATATAATAAAAAAAACTTATGATATGAAAAAATATTAACTTTAACGATAATTTATACATATATATGAAAATTTTCAAAAATATTTATTGTATACAAAAATATGCTCAATTTTAAGGAACTAATTAATTGTCTATTTTTCTAGAATAACTAGAAATAATTAATTGGTTAGTTAAATTATGTCTTTTCTCTAGTAATTTATCGCCTTTATGTTAATGAGAATCACCTAAATCAGAATATTGATACTCTATTTATACAAAATTTATAGAGTGGTGTACTCTGTGTGTACAAAAATTTATCATATTTTTTTCACCTATAAAATTTTGAATGGTGGACATTCTTCAACCACCCAAATTATATTAGAAAAACTATACAAGGATTTATTTTAATTCTAAATATATGACCTCAATTTATTTTATCTTACAATTTTATAATTTTTTCCCTAAACTCTATTCATTGCCATAATATAAGGGAGTTCCATCAAAGGATAGTTATAACAAATCATATTTATTATAAATAACTAATTTAACTAATTTCTTTAATCTACATAAATTAATTATTTAGCTCTTATAATAAGAATTGGAGAGAATATATTGCAATAAGGTGATATTAAAATTTCTCATTTCCTCTCACATCCCCTCCCTTCAGATGAGCGAAACACAATATAAAAGAATAGAAACATGAACAGAAATTAAAAATGAAACCAATATATAAGAAGACTTGACCTAATTATCTTCCATAGTAAAATATCAAGTAAATTATTCGTTTCATCTGTGGAAACAATTTTGACTTTGTATGTATATATATTATTCCATAACTTGAGTGTCTCATATATAGCAAGATTTATGAAAGGCTTATTCCTTAGCTATTGTTTAGGCTTAAGGCATACCCATAATATACCAAAAAAAGAAAAAGAAAAAATAATCTTATAACTTTCACTTATTTTTTTAAAAATGACTTTATTATCTGAAACATAACAAATTTATAAATTTGAATATGAAGAACCAAAATTAAATTTCACCAAATCATATTTCAATGTTGCTCATGACATAAATCTAACACTAGATCCTGTTAATGTAGGATTCACTCCTCTATTTTGTTTTCTCATAGTTTATTAATTAGAGTTTAAGTGAATACTAATTAATCGACACATAAATATAAACAAATATTATGTATATAATTATTTCTTTGCAACTACATACGTATTGTTTTAGATCCATGTGACAAAATTAACTCAGATATATGTTGAGTGAAAGTCATATTATCAACTACTAATTAATATCAATGGTCTTATAAATTAACAAATTATGAGTATATGAACAAATATTAATAATTGACGAACCTAAAATACCCAATAAAAAGAAAAAATTATAAAAATTTAATTAAAATGAATTGAAATTATATAGGAGCTTGCGTATTAATTTTTTTTAATGTTTATTGTGCTCTTGGCATCATTATTTAACAATAATAATTGATTTTTACGTTCTTACCCATAGAAAGAAAATATTATTTTGCATTCAAACTTTTTTTAAGAAAATTCCGTTTGCTTTTTCAACCTACTTCATTGTGTGCATCAAAATATCAAATGAGTGAAAATGAGAATTTAGTTTCAACCAAATTTCTTAAAATTTTATAAATGAGTTGACAGCCACGTAGTCAAAGTCAAAGATTTATGAAATGGATAGTGTATTACTATATATATTTATGGACCTATCCCAGTTTTATTTATTTTTTTTTACTGCTCCCTGCACGCAACAATGTACTTAATTAAATGAAGTAAAATTTCAAAGTTAAATTTCCTTCACTAAGTTAAAGTCAAAAAGACCCAATAAAAGAATATAAACGTGAACGAAAATTAAAATGAAATGGAATGATATTAAATAAGAAAAACAATATTTTTTTTTGCATTACTATGTTTAACTGAGTAGAACAAAGATAAAAATCAAACCAATATAATAAGAATTTATGAAATGATCTTTCATAGTAAAATGTAAAGTAAATCATTCTTTTCATCTGCGGAAACAATTTTAACTTTATATAAATATATATATTATTCCATAATTGACATAGCACATTAAAAAAAAACGAAAATTTGTGATGAAATTTTTTATTGCAAAAGCTCAAATCACCACAAGTTTGCCTAAAATTTGTTATAAATCTATGAAAAATTTTGTTCTTCTTGGTAGTATGGACTACGAAACAATTTCAATTCTCTCAACGGCTTAATGAAATGGAAAAGGAAATATAATCAAATTGATGTCAAGAAAAAAATAAATTTAAATATGGTAATTCATTTCCATTTCCTTTAATTTATTTTTCTTAGAAGCAAACATGCTGCTAGTTTTTCTTTTAAACAATTTTAAAATGATCAACACAAATAGGGTACTTCATTTTCATTTCCTTTAGCAAGATTTATGAAAGGGTTATTTCTTAGCTATTGTTTAGGCCTTAGGGATACCCTTAATATACACAAAAAAAAGTAAAAGTAATCTTGTGCCTTTCACGTATTTTTATTTTAAAAATAACTTTATTATCTAAAACATAAAAAATATATAAATTTGAATACGACCAGTCTAAATTAAATTTTATTGATCATATCTCAATTAGCATGAATATCAAACCTAAATCCTATTAAGGCCGGATTCACTCTTCTATTTATTTTTTTTCTTTGTTTTGTTTTTAAGAATTAGTAGAGCAATTAAAATATGTGAATTTAAAGACTAAACAGGGGAAAATCGATGGATGTTCTAGCCCAATAATTTAATATTTTGTATACAAACAATTTTAATTTTTAATTACACTTGAGTAAAATATTAAATTAAGATGATCATTAGTTAGTTAGTTAGTTACAATATAAACTCAAGATCAATAATTTTAAGAAAGAAGGTCCTATACTCCTATAAAGATTATATCATATATTATTTTATTCAACTAATTTATTTTATTTATCTAAGGAATTATGGCAATACATTAAAGAAGAATAGCTGACAATTTTAAACTATTTTCCTTTTGTTTTTATTTATTTATTTATTTATTTTTTTGCAATCCAAACTACTTAATAAATCTAGAGACAATAACTTACATTTATTTAAACCACAAATTTAAAAGAAGTAAATAAAATAGAAAAAAGACTTCATAGAACTTGATATTCCTTCTAACATTATAGTTTCCCATCAACTTGCACCTGCATTGAAATTAAAAAGAAAATACATTAAATAAAATAATCACAAAAAAAGTGTTGAAATTCCTAATTAATTAGCTTTTTTTTAATTGTTCCCCCCATAACTTATCAGTTGTGATGGGATCATTAAAATTTGTCTCTTTTATTAGGTAAAATTAACTTTTTTAAAAATAAAGGTTTCTATAGAAAAGATTTTTCCTAATCTCATATTAAAACAAATAGACCAAACTCTTCGTTTGGCTTGAGGAGAATGGAGAGAGGAGAAAGATGGGAAAATTTTATTGAATTTGAATAAAAAAAAGATAAGTGAAGTTATGAAATTTTAATAGAAAGAAAAATGTAAGAAAAAATAGTTAAAAACTTTCAACTCCAATTATTTTCTATTTTTTAAATCAAAATCGATAAAATTTTTCATCTCTCTCTTCTCCATTCCCCTCAAACAAGAACAAAGGGTTAGAAAACTTGAAAGCACATAAAAATATGTTAAAACAACAAGCTTTATTTTATTAAATAGTGTTAGCCATATAGATCATATATATTATATACTATTATGCTCTATTAATAATAATTTTTTTGAATATATGATAAACTAAAATATCTCATTCAATAAATATAATAAAAGTAACAAATTACCTGACTTATGAATGGCTTGTAATTATTCACTTTTGAACATAGGTCGTATTGTTTGCAAAATCATCTTTCTTACTCTTGTTTCGGTTTGAAGTCTCAGTGGTTTTAGAGGTGCTACCATAACCAGCATTTTCGAGATCTCCTTGTTTGGGCACTCGCTCGGAATTACTCATTTTGCTCTGAAAATTACTCATTATGCGCTCAGAATAAGTAGCACCATGCTCAATCTCTCCCTTTTTGGGCATTTTGCCTTAACAACAAAATATAGTAACACTCAATATTTTGGGATTTATAATCTTTGTTTCTTCCTTATCTTGGTTTGCTCTTTGCCTTGAGTTGTGGAATTTGTTATATTTATAGAGATTTAGACGTGTGTATGCAAATGAACATTTTTGTGAAAATGTGTCTAAATTACTTGAAAGTTTTATCAAAATTTTCTGAAGTTTTCTTCAAAACCTTTCAAAATTGTTGCATTTTTGTGAAAATGCCTTAATGAAGTTTGCTTGTTCACATAGTAGTCAAAGGTTAATGAAAAGTACCCGCAAATGCAAACTCTTGCGAAGATTTGTACAAATTAAGAAGTGTATATATGCAAATGAAATTTTTGTGAAAAATGCGTCCAAATTTCATGAAAAGACTTACCAAACTGTTTGTAGGTGTGTAAAGTGATAACCAAATGGGCCTATGAAATGCCTATCCGGCCTGTGAAGTGCATTGATCTTCGGCTGTTAGTCTTGTTAGTTGTATATTGGGTTTATGTTATCTTACTGTTTTCCTTATTGTTTTATTTATTCAATAATAGAGAACGAGGCAAATAAGAGTTAACATATATAGTAAAGAATAGACTTATATCCTATAAGGATATAAATTCAATTTTCATTGCCATTGTGAGGCCTCATTTGGTAAATGATCTTATAAGTCCCCTGTAAATACTCTTTAAATCTTAGGGCTATGCTCTAACTTTGATAGGAGACTAATGCCAAATTTATCTAAACCTTTTATACTAAAAAAAAAATAATAGAGAGTCAATTTATCCTTTTTCTTTCTTTGATTGAGCTTTCAACATAAGGTTTCGAGACAAAACGCAACAAAAGTTTTAGAAGGTTTAAGAAAGGTTTATGACACATTATGTACATGTATTTGTATAAAAAAATGTACATGTATTTCTTGTACAAAAAATGTACATGTGTTTCTAAATAACTTATAATGTAACCTTAAAATAAAAATATTTAAATTTAAAATAAAAAAGATTTTTTTAAAAAAATAAAATGATGTAATTAAATTTATCAATTATAAACATAAAAATAAACAAAATTATTGTGCTTATAACCGTATCCTTATATTGCACCGAAAAAAAAAATCATTTTCTCTTCAGCTACACAAGTAATATTACCCTATGGTATATTGCAACATATTATAAAAGAATAGAAAGAGGAATTGAAATGAAAATGGAATAATTGAAAAATGTTACCTCAAGTTAAATGCTCAAAACCCATTATATATAGTTTAAATAAACAAGTGTTTTATGCATTACTATGCTTATTTAGAGTAGAAGGAATTGATAAAATGAAACTGATATAATAAGAATTGACCAAATTGTCTTTCATAGTCAAATGACTTGAGCTATTTGTCTAATTTGAATAGATTAAGAAAATTAAATAGATTACTTAATTATAATATGTATAACACAATCTCCCTAAAATACTTCTATGAAATGAGTTGTGTATTTCCACAAGAATTAACTCTTGATTAATCAACCCAAGAAAGAGATTGAATTTCATGGGGTAAGAATATCATACATTTTGGGTATATATATATATATATATATATATATATATATATATGTTATATGTGTTTATAATTGTTTTGGGTATTGCGTTTGTCTAAAAGATTGCTAAATGAGTAAATATTAAATATGATAAAAAATAAAATTAATCTATGTGTTAAATGCTTTTTAACAACATATGAAATAATTATTTAAAAATTCTACACAAACATTTTTCAAAATTGAAAATTATATTACACAAACACTTATTATCATGTAAAGATTGGGTTTTTAAGATTTGGATTTTTCTAGCCCAAAATGTGCCCACTAATGCTGTCCCTTGAGTATGACATTTATGCATACCGGCTAATATTATTTTTTTGTGTGGTCAAAACAATGGCTAATATTATCTTATTAAATGAATCATGTATCGTCATACACATATAACATATAATTTTAAAATATATATTATTAATTATATTGAAAATAAATAGATTTAAAATTTATATTTAAACTTCGTATGATGGTTAAAAATATAAATTTACAATATAATATTTAAATACTAATATTATGAAAAATTATTATTAACACATCCTTATTTAAACTTTTATAAGAAGATTTAAAACGTTAATTTTGAATTGACCTAATCAATGCCTTCTTATTTCTTTCTTTATGAGAATTTTTTCACGGGAGTTGTACTCTCCCCTTTTCATACTTTCTTTTTATTTAGAAATTAAATAACTAATTTATAAATGTTAAAAAAATTAATTAAATTAAGTTTCTAAAATACCACCTCTAGTCATTTTTAAATTAGTTTTTTAAAATGCCCTCTCTAGTCATTTTTATTGAAAACTATTTCTATTAATGATAACTCAATTTATGAAGACTATATCATATATTATTTTAATCAATTAAATAATAATTTCATATTAATGATAACTCAAGCAACTGTTTTATTTTTTGCCAACCAAAATACTTAATAAACCTTGAGACAATACATTACATTTATTTATCCCACAAATTTAAAAGAAATCCATAAAATAAAAGACTAAATAAAACTTCATATTCCTTCCTGAATCATAGTCCCTGACAGTTTGAACTTCCATCAAAATTAAACAATAAATAAATAAATAAATTCATCACAAAAAAGTGTTCAACTCCTTTTGTTGGCCATGTTTAATTTTAATTTCTATACCCACTTATCAACCTCATGATGGGCATACATTAGTCAGGAGGGTTAAATTTTGCCTTTTATTGTGTTTATTAGATGAGGTAAAATTGACTTTCTTAAAAAATAAAGGTTTGATGAAGGAAGAGAGTTTTCCTATTCTCTTGTTAAATCAAATAGACTAAATTAAAACATTTAGATTTAAATGGGCTTAGAAAATTTTAATAAAGACAAAATATAAGAAAAATTAGTGGAAAACTTTCAACTCGATTTCTACACTTGTATTCAACTTGAACTCATTAGAACTTTACAGTGTATAGAAGAATGATGTAACAATAAGACTTATCTCATTAAATATGATCGCTACGATACTATTGTATTTTATGAACAATAAAATAATTTCGAGTCCATTGTTAAACAAACAATCTTATTCAATAAGTTTGATAAAAGTAATGAATTACCTTACATTTGAATGGGTTGTAATTATTCAATTTTGGCTATAGCTAAGAGTCTCTAATATCATATTTCTTACTCTTGTTTGAGTTTGAAGTTTAAATGGTTCTATAAGTATTACTATAACCAGCAAGCTCTTCAAGAGTTGACTTCTTGCTCTTGCTTGAACTTGAAGCTTGAGAAGACCTTTTATAAGAATTACCACATCCCATATATTCTCCAATATCTTCCCGTTTTGGCCTTCGATGAGAATCACTCATTCTGCCTCAACAAAAAATATATATTTTTTGGGATTTATAATGTTTGTTGGTTTCTTCCTAATCTTGTATGTATATTTTGCTCTTTTCCTTCAATTATGGAATTTGTTGTTGTGCTTATAGAGATCTTAGACGTATGCATGCAAATGGAAATTTTCATATGGGAAAATGTGTATAAATTTCTTGAAAATTTAATCAAAATGTTCTCAAGTTTTCATCAAAGCCTTTCAAAATTATTGTATATTCTGTGAAAATGCATTAATTAATGAAGTTTGCTTATTCACATAATGATCAAAGGTTAATGAAAAGTGTCTGCAAATGAAACATTACGTACATATATTTCTAAATAACTTATAATGTTACCTTAATGTTTATCTTAATCTTAAATTCTGTAATCCCTGGAAACAAAGTTTTAAAAGCTTGATCTAATTCATCGAAAATGATTTTTTTTCATGACAAATATATCAAGATATATAATATTTAGGAAAAATTAATTCATCACTCCTTATTGTTTAACAAATTAGATCCCTATAATTTTTTCCCTTTTTATACGGTACAGTTCTTCAGGTGCATGTGGAAGTGAAATTACAATTCTTTTTTTTTTTTAAATGAAGTGGAATTATAGGACCTTGCATATTAATTATTTTTTTAATGTTTATTGTGCCCTTGGCATCATATTCAACACTAATAATTGACTTTTATGTTTTTCACATAGATAGAAAACATTATTTTGCATTCAAACTTTTTTTGTAAAAAAAATTAAGTTTTTCCTTGTTTTAGAATTTATAATATATGCCGATCATAGTTTTATTTATTTTCTTATTCTCATCCCTACAAGCTACAATGTCCTTAATTAATCAAGTCAAATTCCCTTTATATAATATTGTTTATCTCTTTGTAAGTAAAATTTTGAGAAAATTAGAAAAAGTCCCCTATTAAACCTAAATCAGATTATTGATACTCTATTTATACAAAATTTGTAGAGTGGTGTACTCCGTTTGCATAAAAATTTATTAGGTTCTTTTCACCTGTACAATTTTTAATGGAGGACATTCTTCAACCACCCAAGTAATATTATTCCATGTATGTTATAAAAAACTATACAAAAGATTTATTTTAATTCTAAATATATGACCCCACCTCATTTTGTCTTTCAGTTTTATATTTTTTCCCTAAACTTTATTGATTGCCCATGGTATAAGGGGTCTATCAAGGTATAATTATAACACATAGGATTAGAATGGTATTATACGGAAACCAAATCATATTTGTTATAAATAACTAATTTAACTAATCTCCTTAATCTACCTAAATTAATTATTTAGCTCTTACATTAAGAACTAGAGGGAGTATATTGCAACGAGGTGATATTAAAATTTCTGCCTTCCCTACACCTCTCCTCTCTTCTGTTGAGTCAAATAGACCTATAAAAGAATAAAAACATGAACAAAAATTAAAATGGAATGGAATGATATTACCTATAACCTCATTAGAATACATTTTCTTGTAACATTCATTAGAATATATTTTAAATAAGAAAAATAATGTTTTTTTACCCTACTATACTTAATAGAGTAGAAGAATAATAAAAATGAAACTAATATATAAGAATTGACCAAATTATCTTTCATAGTAAAATATCAAGTAAATCATTCTTTTCATATGTGAAAACAATTTTGACTTTGTATGTATACATATTATTCCATAATTTGAGTGTCTCCTATGTAGGAAGATCTATGAAAGGCTTATTCCTTAGCTATTATTTAGGCTTAAGGGATATTGTAACACCTTACTTTTATACATCTTAGGGACAATTTGATAGTATTTAGAACCACTTAGATGACATTTGAAGTCCATTACCTAAATCTGAAATTTTATTCTTCATGAGTTACTATTCATATGATATTTTCAGATTCAACAATGAATTTTGAAAAATCATAATTAATTTTACAAAAATCGAAATGAAGCGGTTTCAAAAGATACACGAAGCTAACATCTTGAAATTTAAAGAAAAAAATACTTCCTTAGACCCAATGATTAGTCAACTCTGATTTCAAAGTTTTCTGTTTATTTGATCAAAAATTCTAAAAATAGATTATGGTCCCTAATTTTGAAAAATTCGTTCTCTTTGTACAGACATTAAAATAAGGCGTACTCAGTGTCAAAAAAAAGTTTGACATGTCAGCTAAGTGTCTATAAAATTTTATATATTTATTTCATCATTTAGTATTTTTCATTACATCATGAACATTGTTGCTCAAACTAGTCATATAACATTATTACATGTAACAATTTAAACATTCATCATATAACATTTATATTATCCAATCCCTAACTTGACTTCATGCTTTTTCATATTCTTTCATCATACATGAACCTGCTAAGATTGGGATTACATGGAGGGGTAAGATTTCTGGAAAAATCTCAATAGCAAACGGTACTAAACAATGTATAAATATATGTAAATACTTGTGCTTGTGAAAATATTAACATTGTGTAATGTGCATGCTTCTATGTAACATATGAAATACAATTAGTTAAAGTAATCATAAAAATAGAGCTTCAATCATATACACATATGTAACACAATTCATCATAGCCATAGTACAGCAAAAACATACAAGTTTAGGATAGTTTAGTACTTCTTACACCTTGCTTTCCTTATCCTTCCTCTTTACCTCTTGCTTCTTACTTCTCTTTGATATGTGGCTACTCTCTTTGAGCACACCAACCAAATCCTAACATAGAATTATCGTTCATTCTTTACAATCTAATTTCCTTGAACATTGACTTTGTTTTACTTAAATAACTTTCCTTATTTTTTATTAATTAGCTTAGTTTTTGAATCAATTGATGTCTTGACTTTGCCCTACACAATTTGAACTTTTGAATTCATTTATGAACTACAAAATTCCCAAATTTCAATAACTAAATATTGTTCTGGATAGAATTGAATAACTTCCCTTTTTCTTTCAAAAATTCTCCTTGTGATTCCAATACTTCCAATACTTATTTCTCTACTTTATCCCACACAATTTTTCATTTTAAAACTATTAGAAGCATCGAAATCATGAATTCTAATTAATGTTCATATGTGTAAACAGTAACAAAGAAGACTTAAAAATTACAAATTTCAATTCCAATGCTTCCAAGGTAACAAATCTATCCAATCCTACACAAAATCATCATATAAATTCAATGGAAGCATTATATCATTGAAATTCTATTTCTTTCTATCCAAAATATTGCAGGCAGAAATGCCTCATCTATGATAAAGTCAAGAATATCAAATTGATTCAATAACTAATCATCTAACTAGCTTGTTTAAGTATTAATCTTATAGCTCTAACTTTAAATTCTTATTTCTTCTTTCATCTAGGGTTTTGGATAGCATATATACCAAATATACCCTAGGTAAAGCTCAACTTTCTTTCATAAAAATGCTAAGTTCAAGCCCCCAAATTAAAGAAAAATAAGTTGGGATAGATTGCTTACCTTAATCCCTAATTAGCTTGAACTTTGGTGCCTTGAATCTTTCTTGGCTTGATTTTCCATTTGAGAAGCACATCCTAAAGGTTCCTTATGCCACAATTTTGGGCAACTTAAGGTGGGGTATTTATAGACTTCAAGGCATGGAAATAGATGGCCAAGATCACTTTATGCACTATTTGATCAAATGGTTCATATTTGCTCTTGATCTTGGCTTTCCTGAGAAGCCAAATTTGAGATAAGATCACATGTTAAAAATCTTCTCTTCCTCCTTGCTTGGACTCCATTTGTGTTGCTCATGTGTGGTCTATTATGCACAAACCCTAATCTTCCTTGTGAAGCTTCCTTCATTTCTTTTATTTTCTTTTTTTAAAAATTCATAAATTATCTATTATTGGACTTGGGCTTTAAAACAACTTTTGGGACTTATTGGGCTATTGCATGATGCTATTATTGGGCCTTCCTTTGATCCAATTGTTAATTAGCATAAATCCCAAGCACTTCTTACACCGATATCCTTAAATTATATTAATTTTTGAGATAAATTCTAAACACCTCTTTTATTGGTTCTGAAATTTTTAGAAATTCATTCTAATATAAAATAAATTTCCTACAAAGTCTCAATTTTTTGAGACTCAAAACTCCTGTTAAAAAGTCATACATCTTCTTCAAATCTTTTATCGGTGTCATTTTTCACCTTAAATTCTTTAATTAATTCTACATGACTCCTTTTTTACTTCTGTTAGTTTTATAAATTCTTATATAATTAAAAGAATTTAATACCAAATTTCATCTGATTATGTGATCCAGAAGATACTGTAATAATTTCTAGACTTTAGAAATATATATATCAATTTATTATGACCTCAAATCAAAATTCCGTGTTGTGTTAAATCGACAGAAATAATTTTTTCTATTTATGGTAAAATTAGGGCTAAACTAATTTCGGGCAATTCTAGGCCATTTCTGGTTCAACTTTCTCATAATTACTATTTTACCCCTAGACTTTTAAAAATTACACTTTAGGCCCTCAACTTTTCATAATTACACTTAATGTCCTAAAGCTTGTGTCTACTTCCATTTTGCACCATGGAACTTTTAGGATTTTCACTTTAGTTCCTCTTCTTTATACCCTTGTCTACTCATTATCTTTCTTTATATTTATCGTCACAATCCCTTCTAAAATTCTTTCCTCTATCAGTCTTATATAAGTGGGAAAAAATTAGGATGTGACATTTTCACTCCCCTTAAAATAAATTTCATCCTCAAAATTTACTTAGTACTTTAGTCAAACTATCTTAGATATATCTCCTCTTTTTCACTTTAATGTATCTTTATGCCCTTGTCTACTCATTATCTTTCTTTCTGTTTATCGTCACAATCCATTCCAAACCTCTTTCTTCTATTAGTCTTATACAGATAGGGAAAAATTAATATGTAATATTTAAACTCTCTTTAAAATAAATTTTGACCTCAAAATTTACTTAGTACTTTAGGGTTTGTTTGGTTGGGGGGTTTTGGAGGGGAGGGGAGAGAAAAGTGTGTTTGGTTGAAAAAAATGGAGGGGAGGGGAGATTTTTTGTCTTTTTGTGGTCCCCTCCCCTCCCCTCCCCTCCAAAAGTGGGGGTTTTTGGAGGGGAGAGGAAATTTTCCACTTTTATGACCAAATTGCCCTTGATGTTTATTTAATGTTCCAATTGTACCCTTAATCCTTTTTTTTATTTTTCTCACACCTAATTTTTTTAATTGTTAAAATTTAATAAAAAATAAATTATTTATATATTATATTAAAATATATAATAATTATATAATTAATAAGAAATAATATTAAAATTTTATCATATTTTTTAATTTTTTTAATTTTATTATATATATAAATGAGATAAAAAATTTAAGATTTATAAATTAAAAAAATAATAATTTTGATATGAATATTATAAATAAAGAGTAAATAAATTTAAACAAAGAGATAAGGGTATATTTGTCAATTTCTAATTAACTTCCCTCCCTTCCCCTCCCCTCCCCTTCTGAACCAAACAAAATACATCATTAATTAACCTCCCCTACCTTTCCCTACCCTCCCTTAAATTAACCTAACCTACCCTCCCCTCAACTGAACCAAACAGAGCCTTAGTCAAACTATCTTAGATATATCTCCTCTTCATATCCTTTCTTACATTATGACTAAGGTTTAGGGTATCTATCTATTCATCCATCTGTTATCATCTATTTAACTGCTTATACTAATGTACAACTCACTATACTAGACTTGTTAGTAGTATCCATTTCTTTCATATTGAACCCTCTTAAACTTTACTATACTCTAGGGTTTCTGTTAGCTACTTGAAATATTTTTATATCTATCTATCTATCTCTTTCTTTCCATACCTTTCTTCTCATACAGTTCCTCTGTTTGGAATTGATATATGGGATAATGAAGTCCCTTATTTCTTTTCTACTAAACACTCATGTTATTCTCTACTCATGCTATTCTTTCTTTCTCAGTATACTATAACTCTTTTTAACTTTGTGACTCAACAGTGTACTTCTCAATGGGTTACCCATCTTTAGATTTATATTATCTAAGCACCTTTCAGTTAAGTGTTCTGCTAATTTAAGGTTAGCTTACACTTTACATGGCTTTGAGCCTTAGCATACTCTTTATCATATAATTGCGTTCTATCTTTGCTCTACCTTAGACCCTTTTCTTTGGGTCTCTCTGGCCTTTTAATCTCTTTATCCTCATCTGGAGGATTTATCTTCTCATACTTCTCTATTCTCAAAACATATGGGGTTCTCTTATCTGTTCCTCAGGTATACTTCTGCAAAACTTTAAATATCAACACTCAGACTTGAACTTGGACTCCATCTTCATTTAAGAGAAAACTAAGTTTAGTCTATATATAATAGAGGCTACATAGGAAAAACCATTATAATTACTTTCTCTGAATTAGTCAACAATCAACTCGTGAAGCTTCATTATTTTAACTTTGTCCTTGGTAATCATCTTTCCTAAAGATATAATGTACTGTACTTGTATCTTAATGGTTCATTACTTTCGTTAGGCTAGGTCTACTTTAACCTTAGGATCTAACTGTAATCTACCGTAAGCCTCTTCAGGGTCTAACTATGACCCTGGAGATATGTTAGGATCTAACTGTAATCCCCAAAATTCTCTATGATTTTGTTATACTATATCATCATCTATGGAAGATCTTAAAACCAACAGACTAAGTTATAAGGTTAACCGCTTTCACTTGTTGATAACTCAATCAATAAAAGTTTTAAAAGTAATACATCCAGTAACCCATATTATTTACCAAGATTTTACTTATTTTCTCTCTTACTCAAGAGTTCCTTATCTGCTTTCTTACTTTGTTATGGCTTACCATGGGATGTTGCCTTGTGTAATCATGATCTAACCACCTGCCATCGCATTCGCGATGGCCATATCATAACTTCTTATTTCAATATGTACTCTATTCAATGTCTGCGAGTTATAGCTTTGATTGAGATTTAGCTGGCAAGTTGTTAGCTAACACATTATAATTCAACTAATTAACTCCTCATATTCTATGGATAATAAAGTTAAGGTAATCTCTAAAGCAACACACTTGTCATTGATTCATATCATCATCATTAATACTTATAATCATAAACAGTAGCATAAGATTTATATTTAAAATTTGTTCAAATATCTCATCCCATAATTTATCTGATTAAATTGTTAATTTATGGCTCATTGGATTAGTTAGGAACTTTAGTATTCATTTAGGCTCATTGCGAATTGATCTAGGTTAGCTTCTCTTTAATGTTTGATAGCTTAGTTTCTTGTTTGAAAATTAAAATAACAGTTATCAAATGACATTGTTGCCAGGGAGCCTTACTTGTTAAGGTTACCTAAGCAATTTTATGGGCCTAAAAAACATAAAAAGAATATAGGTGTTTTAGTTTTTCTATGAATTTAGTATTTTGTCTTGTTAAGTCGCGACCAATTGCCTGTTTAGTCGTAACTATAGTGCAAAAATTGATTTATGAGAATCTTCGTAAATTTTAGTTGTGACGAAATACACATGTGATCGCAACCTGAAATTAGTTTTTAACTCAGATTTGCTCTCTGTAACTTTTAGTCATGACCAGAGTGCTTTTTGGTTGCAACAAAAAATATTTATCCATCAAATTTTCTTCTCTATGATTTCCAGTTGCAACCTAATTGATGCTTAGTCATGACAAAAAATCAGTGTTTAATTCATATTTACTCTATATGATTTTTAGTCGCGACTAGAGTGATATTTGGTTGTAACCAAAAACTTTTAATTTCAATCATTTGCTCTATGTGATTTTTAGTCACAACCAAAGTGACATTTGGTTGTGACAAAAAATCCTGATTCAAAAATTTTGCTCTCTGTGATTGACAGTCGTGACTTGAAGTTTATTTTTGTCACGATCTCTACTCTCTGTGCTTGTTAGTTGCGACTAAAATCCTGTTTTTTCACGACTTGAGATTTTTGAACTGTGATTACTTGATTTTAATTTCTAAAATTGCTGCATTATTGATTTACTTGATATACTGCATAATTGTTGAGTATGATTTGCATGACCATAAGCTCTGAATTCTTTCCTTTAGACAAAGAACACATAAGCAAATTAAGAAAGCTAAAATCTTCTGGTGAATCTGTTGTAGCTGAGACTGATTGTGCATTTGGCGATATCTTAGATAATCATTTTGTCATGGATCATGTTAATGAGGGTGAAGCTCATACTTATAATCAGAATAATCAAAATGAGCAACATGAAGAGAATAATATGAATAACAGAAAGGCATATAGGAGCATTAGAGAACTGACTTCTTCTAATGCAAACTTTGATCCTTTTGGCACTTGTCCTGCTTTAGATGTTAATTTTAAGTTGAAAGGTCCTTTGTTAAGTAACTTACCAAAATTTTATTGATTGGCAGGTGAGGATCATTTCAAGCATTTAAAGACTATACAGTGGGTTTGCTCATCCAAGAAACCTATAGGAACTGACATGGATACTGTGCAAAGACAAGTATTCCATTTTACACTTGAAAGAAAAGCAAATGAATGGTTTTATATGCTGCTCACATCATACCTTAAGCCTTGGACTCCTAGAATAACTTAAAGAATGCTTTCTTAGAGAGATACTTCCCTACTTCTAAGACTACTACATTGAGAAAGGAAATCTTTGCTGTAAAACAGTATGCTCAATAGTCTTTTCATGAGTTTTGGGGAAGGTTTCAAGAGTTTCTAGCTAGATGTACATACCATCACTTTTCAAGTGAGCATTTAGTGTAGTATTTTCATTTAGAATTGCACATTACATGCAAAAATAATTTAGATACAGTTGTTGGGGGTTCCATTGATGATTTAACTCCTAATGAAGCATGGAATTTGATTGAGAAGATAGCAAATAATGACCAGCAGTATGGGGGCTCTGACGCTAGGCAAGTCCATGAGGTCTCTGTAAGGTCTTCTCAAGATTATAATAGCTTATCTTCTAAGTTGCTACTATGAATACTCAGATCAACAATTTAGTTGCTCAATTGAGCAATTCACTTGTTCAAAGCCCATACTCTCAAGCTCATGTTGGTCATAGTTGTTAGTTTTGTTCTCCTATACATATTAGTGTCAATTGTCCTACACACATGAAGATGTATAAGCCATCTATCTAGGCAAACTAAATTAGTATTGTAACACCTTACTTTTGTACGTCTTAGGGACTATTTGGTAGTATTTAGAACCACTTATAAATCTATTGAAGTTCAATTACAAAATCTAGAATTTTACTCTTACGAGTACTATTTATATGGTAATTCTAGATTAAGCGATGAACTTCAAAAAATTATAACTAATTATAGAAAAATTAAAATGGAGTGGTTCAAAAAGCTACACGAAGCTAACATCCTAAAATTTAAGGAAAAAAATACTTCTTTGGACCAATTAACCAGTTAACTGAGTTAACTTTGATGTCAAAATTTACTGTTTATTTGGTCAAATTTTTGGAAAACAGTTTCTGGTCCCCAAATTTAAAAATTCTGTTCTCTTTGTATAGACATTGAAATAAGGCATTCTTGGTGTCAAAATAAAGCTTGACATGTTAAATAAGTACTGCTAAAATATTATACATTAATTTGATCATTTACTATTTTTAATTACAATAGCTACTATGGTGCTGCCTAAGCATACATTACATGCATACATCTCATAAGTTATAACATCAAATTACACTTAATCATGTCATTTATCCCCTAACTCCTCTTCTTGAATCTTTATCTTCTTCCATATCTGATAAAACTATTTGTGTTGGGGTGACATGTAGGGGTGAGATTTCGAGAGAAATCTCAGTAGTAAATAGCAGTAAACAATGTATGAATTAATGCTTAGTATTAGTTCTTGCTTGTGATTGTGTCAACATAAAGTAATGTACATGCTTCCATGTAACATATGAAATACAATTGTCCAAAGTAATCATAGCACAGAGCTTCAACAATTATATATGAATAACATCAATCAAGCCATAACAGAATCAACCATACATTCAACATATATAAGTTTAGGTAAGTTTACTACCTTATACTCCTTGCTTTCCTTATCATTTTCCTTTACCACTTGCTTCCTACTTCTCCTTGAGGTGTGAATGCCCTCTTTGAGCACACAATCCAAATCATAACATTGCATTATCCTTAACTCATTACAATACAACTTCCTTGAACATTGAACTTTATCTACTAAAGTAAATTTCTTTAATCTTTATTAATTAGCTTGGTCTTTGAATCAATTGCTTTCTTGACTTTACCGTACACAATTTGGCCTTTTGAATTCATTTATGAACTTACAATGCCCAAATTCCAGCAACTGAAACCTGTTCTAGATAGTACCAAAAATCTTATCTTTTTCTTTCAAAAATTCTCATTTTGATTCCAATGCTTCCAATACTTGTTTCTCTACTTTACTCCACACAATATTTCATTTTAAAACCATTGAAAGCATCAAAATTATGAAATTTCAATAACTGTTCATGCGTGTGAACAGTAACAGATAAGGCTTCAAAAATTAAAACTTTCAATTTCAATGCTTCCAAGGTTCCAAACCTATCCAATCCTACACAAAATCATCTTTTAAATTCAATGGAAGCATTAGATCATTGAAATTCCATCTTCTCCTATCCAGAATAGCCTTGGCCAAAAGGCCTCAAGAAAGAGCAAAGTAAAGAATATCAACTAAATTCAATAACCAATCATCAAACTAACTTATCTAGGTGTCTTCTACTTGATTCTATCTTGCTTTTCTTCTTTCTTTATTTCTGTCCAAATTTGGGCAGCAAGTATACTCTAGGTTTAATGGAATTTCCAACCACTAAAACCTAGGTTTTACCCTTCCAAAACACATATAAATAAGCTAGGATGGATCACATACCTTATGCTTTGACTACCTTGATCTCTAAGTGCCTTGAATTGCCTTTATTTTGGTTGAGTTTTCAAATGACAAGAGTTTCTCCAAGGGAACCAAGGGGCCACGGTTTTACAAGGAAATGGAGGGGTATTTATAGCCAAAACTTTGGCATCTTGGGACAAGAATATCCCTCCTTGAACTAATTATTACAACTCCTTATTATTGAATTTGATTGGTTGGTTTTTGGATTAATTAACCTTAATCACCATTAAGTTAACTCTTATATTATTTTATTTCATTTTAGCACATGCCCAAACTCTTCTTCCTTATTCTTGCTTCCATGTGGCATATTGCACATGGTGTATGGGTCCCGCTTCCTCTTAAAGCTCATTCATTTTCTTTTGATTTTTCTATTTAAAAATTCATAAAATATCCAAACTTGACTTAAGATCCAAGACTTGATCTTGGGATTATTGGTCTTGTCTAGGACGCCATCTTGGGCCTCTTTTAGGTCCAATAGCTAATTGGCACAAATCTCAAGGCACTTTCTTTATATTGATATTCTTATATCACCCTAATTTTTTTAGATAAATGCTAGACATATCTTTTAATGGTTCTAACATTTTTACAAATTCATTTGAATATAAAATAAATTCCTTGCAAACTCTCAATATTTTGAGACCCAGAAGTCCTGATAAAAATTTATACATCTTCTTCAAATCCTTTATCGGTGTCCTTTTTTACCTTAAATTCTCTAATTAATTCTACATGACTCCTTTTTGACTTCTGTCAATTTAATAAATTCTTATATTATTTATAAGAATTTACTACCAAATTTGATCTAATTCTGACATCTAGAGGATACTGTAATTATCTCCTAACTTTAGAAATTAATATCTATTTATCGAGACCTCAAATCAAAATTATGTATTGCGTTAAACTGATCTAAATAACTTTATCTATTTTATGATAAAATTTGGGGCTAAAATGCTTTTGAGCAGTTTTTAGCCTTTTCTAGCTTAACTTTTCATAATTACCATTTTGCCCCTATATTTGTGAAAATTGCACTTTAGGCTCTCAATTTTTCATAATTATACTTAATGGCCCAAAGCTTATGTCTACTTCTATTTTGTACTATGGAACTTTTAGAATTTTTACTCTAGTCCCTTTCTTTTCCAAAATGACCATTATGTCGTTGGAACTTTCATTAATTGCAATTTAGTCTCTAGAATTTTTTAAAATTGTAATTTAGCCTTTTTTTTCTCTTTCTTTGGTTTAAAACTTATCTTAATCATTATCTTTTTTTCTTATTACCATCCCAATCCCTTTATAACCTCTTTCCTCTATTAGTCTTATACAGATAGGGAAAATTTAGGATGTTACAAGTATCCATAAAGGAATCCATACTCCAACATATACAATGAAGAATAGAGAGATTATCCTAATTTCAAATGGAAGGATGGAGGTGGAGACAGAAATTTTGGGCTAAACAGATTCAATAATGACAAGCAAGTTCCTGAATCCTCTAGAGCTATGAAAGTACCTGCTACTGCAAAGGATGATGGAATATCTGAGATAATCAAGAGCATTAATATGATTAACTCAAACATAAATTCCATAAACACAAATTTTAGCTCTAATTTCAAGGACTTAAGATCTACAGTAGAGAGCAACCTATTAATGACAAATTTTAAGTTTGCTGCCTTGGAGAGTAAAATAGATAAGTGGGAAACAAAAGCTACAAATATGAATGCTATGTATCATAGCTAGCTAATTAAGTAACTGATGTTCAAGCTAGAATTGGTGGAAATTTACCTTCAAACACAGTTGTTAACCCCAAATCTATGAATGCTATGACTTTAAGAAGTGAAAAAATAGTGGGAAAAGCATATGTTGATGATGATAAGAAGGATAATAGAGAAAATGAGCAGCAGAATAGATCTAGAGTTGAAAAGTTGATTGAAGAAAAACCTTCATTCATTCCAGAATCAAAAAGCAGCAAAGCGAAGGGTATGTTACAACAGAAAAATGAACAAACTATATTGAAGGATGCTGCACAACCATTTGTTATGCATAAAGCATTTGCTAGTTCTAGCCAGGCAAGTAAGAAATCAGACAAAAACTAGAATAAAAAGGAGAATGAAGATGTAGAACAGAAGGATAGAGAGGTAAGTATGAAATACCTACATTTTTCTGATACATGCATGTGACCAAAGAAGGTTTTAAAAGAAAAATAATAACAAGATATTCAAAATCTGTTAGGAAAATTAGAAGTTAATGTTGTTCTTTAATTAGTTAGATTTTTACAGTGAGTTTTTATTTTGAATTATAGGTGTTTTGGAGGAGAATCAAGGAACCAATGTGAAGCAGAGAAGGAATCACTGGATAAAGAGGACCTGAAACATGAAAGTCAGCTTCTGTGATGTTTAGTCGCGACCTATTTTCTTCTAGAATATTCTCTGTGTTCTCAGGTCATGACCAAAATTAGGATCTGACGCAACTAGAATAGCCAACTAATGAAGCTGTGAATTTTTATTTAAGTTACTTAGTAATTAAGGCAAGGGGAGCAGTCACACGGAAGGAGGCTGGATTTTTTCCAGATTTGGCTAGGAAGCAGCTGCTCATTTTCTCTTAATATTCTCTCTACAACCTCTATTTACACCTTTTTTTTATTGATCTTTCCACAAATTTTCATATTTATGTACCAATTAATCTACTTCTACCATATTTCTCTTGATCTTTCCAACACCTTTTTCTGCATTCTTTATGGCATCATTTTTGGGCAGCGATGGCAGCAGAATAGGAGCTATGAGAGACTAGAACTTTAGTCTCTTAGTGATAGACAACATATCTTAAGCTCATGACTGTACTAAGGAGTTTCTATCTTAATGTGCACCTATTTCATGTTTTGACATTTCTAGATTTAGGGATTTTATTGTATGAATAGGGATTGAATGTCGATTAATTATTATCATATTAGATATTTGTAATTGACATTGGATGATGAGATTGTTGATTTTAATATAAATATTTTAGTTTTGATTTCTGGATAGTTGGACTATTATCAATGATTGTTGATGTTTAATTGAATTGCTTGAAGTCTATGGTTGTTGATTGATGATAATTTGAGGGCATTATCATCATTTGATTTAATTACACACTAATTTATTTTCAATAGTGCATTAAGAAGTTTTTAAACTAGCTTTGACCAAAGGATTTCAAGAACTATTATTGCTCGAGACTCAATTGATTAATTGAGATTTTATTTAAGACTTAGTGATTTCAAATCTCCCATATCAAATTAAGATCAAGGATAGTTATGTTTTCATCATCAAGAGTCTTTCTTAACATATTTCTTACACAATCCAACTCATTTTTCTCTTAATCAAAAATACAAAAATATTTAATTTACTGCACCCTTATTTTATAGCATTAATCCCATATTTTTATTCATTATTTCAATAGCTTTGCCCACCAATTTGCTAAGGATCCAATCAAAAGGCTCCTTGAGAAGAACGATAGGGTTATGCCTTGTACTACATTATCGGGTGTAATCATTATTTTTATGGATCAGACGATGACAATTCGAGCCTATACCATAGGGTCACTTAAGGAAACCTCCATGATAGTTTAGCTAGCTGATCGGACTATTAGGAAACCTGAGGGATTATTAGAAGACATATTTGTGAAGGTTAAAGACTTAATTATATCTACAGATTTCTATGTCTTAGATATGTCACATGAGTCAACCTCAGAGGGTCCTATTATTTTGGGGAGGCTATTCCTTAGAATAGCTAACACTGTCATAAGCATGAAAAATAGGAGTATTACAATAGAAATGGGTGATAATGTAATTACTTTTAATGTCTATGAAGCAATGAGTCATCTATTTGAAGATTACTCACTGTTAGGCTTAAGTGCAATTGATGCATACATTAAAGAAGCTAAAGAGGAACATGAATTGTTGCTGCAAACTTTTGATAAGGCTGAATGGGATTTGTTTGAATCTAAAAATTCTTCTTCTTCTAAATTTTCTTTGGATAGTAGTGGTGATGTGTCAAGTATTAACCATATTTCAGTTCATAGCTTACATCCACCCTACAATCTTTTTCTTTTTTTGTTACTGACCGTTTGAATGAAGGCTTTGGAAAGAAGCAGCATGATAAAATTGCATGTGAGAACATAGTTGTTAAGAATCTCATTGCAAGGATAGAAATGGATATTGCAGAACCTGTGAGGATAAAATTATTGAAGCCTATTGTAGCTTTGGAAACTAAGTTGGTTCCATCAACTATCCAGCCACCTGAGTTAGAACTCAAACCATTTTCTAGTAACCTTAAATATGTGTTTTTGGCTAAAAATGATATATTACTCGTTATAATTACTAATTCACCTTCTGTTTATGAGGAAGATAGGTTAAGTTTAGTTTTAAAAACATATAAGAAAGCAATAGGTTAGGCTTTAGCTGATATATTTGGTATAGATGCATATGTATGTACACATAAAATTTTATGAAATGATAGAGCTAAACCTATTAAACAACAAATAAGGCTAAACCCCTTGATATCTGATGTGGTCAAGAAAGAGGTAACTAAGGTGTTAAATACTAGCATTATTTACCTAATTTCAGATAGTGAATGGGTTAGTCCAATTCATGTGGTGCCCAAAAAAAGTGGTATAACTATGGTAACGAATGAAAAGAATGAACTAATCCCTACTAGAGTGCATAATTCATGGAGAGTGTGTATTGATTATAGGAAATTGAATGATGCAACTAGAAAGGACCATTTCCCTTTATCATTTATAGATTAAATGCTGGAAAGACTTGCTGGAAAGACTAATTACTGTTTCCTTGATGGTTTTTCAGGTTATTTTTAGGTTCTAATTGCACAGGAAGATCAAGAGAAAACCATATTCACATGTCCATTTAGTACCATGCTTATAGGAGGATGCTATTTGGTTTGTGCAATGCTCCTAGAACATTTCAAAGAGCTAAGATGTTCATATTCAGTAAATTCTTGGAAAGCAACGTGGAGGTATTCATGGATGATTTTACAGTGTATGGTAAGGATTTTGATGAATGTTTAGAAAGTCTAGATAAAGTCTTAGCAAGATGCACTGAGAAAAAGCTTATGCTGAATTTTGAGAAATACCATTTTATGGTAGATAAAGGCATAGTTCTAGGGCATTTAATATCTAAGAATGAGATTGAGGTAGATAAAGTTAAGATTGAGGTTATTTCTTCTCTTCCTTATCCCAAATCTTTAAAGGAATTAAGGTCATTCTTACGACATGCTGGATTCTGTAGAAGATTCATTAAGGACTTTAGCAAGATTGCATCTCCACTTTCTAAACTCATTTAAAAAAATATAGAGTTCTGTTTTGATGATACTTCTAAGAGAGCATTTGATACTATTAAAGCTATGCTTATCATATTATCTATACTTATTGTACCTAATTGGCATTTAGAGTTTTAACTTTCATATGATGCATCAAATAAAGTTGTAGGTGCATTGTTAGGATAGAAAGATAGTAAGCTATTTAAAGTCATTTCATATGCCGCTAAGACATTAGATAGTACTCAAAAGAACTACAATACCACAAAAAAAGAACTCTTTGCCATTGTGTTTGCACTTGACAAATTCAGATCTTACCTTTTGATTTCTAAAGTGATTATATACACTGATTATGCTACTATAAAGTTCTTGTTTAAAAAGCCACAGTCCAAGCCACGACTCTTGAGATAGATGTTGCTAATCTAAGAATTGGATGTGGAGATAAAGGATAAAATTGGAGCAAAAAATATGATAGTTGATCATTTAAGCAACCCACCCAAGTTCCTCCCATCAATCCAACCAACCTGCCTTGTTCCCGCCAACTTAACCCATGGGCTAGTGGTAACTGACCACTCAAAAACTAACCGATCAAGTGGTATAGATAAGCCAAAATCCACAGATCACGTGACTGGACAATGGATTCATTCCCTCTCGATAAATAGGTGGCAGCCCCTCGATAAACCTCAACAAACTGGTGAAACAAAAGCCAACCATCGAGCTCTAATGAAGGTTATACCATGTGGTAGAAATACAACTCAATCATCACCCATCCCCAATGCATAATTCTTAAAATAATTATATTAATCAAAATCTCAATAATTTGATAAATATCACAAAAGGGTTTTTCTCAAGATAATAACTTGATTCAAATTCCAATATCAAGATATAACAAATTTATAATCTCAACTCAAACTTTCTAAATTAAACTTTAAGTCCCACAATACTACTTTCAATAAAAATAATTAAAAAAAATTCTCAATATAATTATATCAACACCAATAGATTTATATATATCAAAGCAATCACAAGCATCACAATAGCATACACGAGTAGAAAGTGGTTATTTTCTTTGGGAATAGGAAAGAGACTGAGAGAGAGGACTAAAAAGAGAAGAACCGACTCAATAATCAAGTTTGAGGAATAACTCAGAGTCTTAGTTCTATTTATAAAGTCATAATAATAATAATAATTCAAAATTCTAATCCATATCTTATCTTTATTAAAATCTTATCAGATATAGTAATTTAAAATTTAAACTATATTATCATTATAGTATAAATACATATATTATTATATGTATATTTAATCAAAGATATAGGTATATTAGTATTAATCTTTATCAAAATTCTATTAGGTATTGTAATTTAAAATCTAAATCATATTTTCAAAATAAAATTGCATATCAAAATATGAATATAAATCCTAATAAATTCCTAACTAACAATAACAATCAAATCATAAAATTCTAAATAAGATAAAAATAGGATAATCTATATATCATATTTTATTAAAGTAATAAAAATACTAAATTATAATAATTTAATTAGATAATGTTTCTAAATTATTGATAAATATTATTTTAATTGTGTTTAAATAAAAGAATAAAAATTAGAATGTTACACCTTGTCATCACCCCATGGCCATCCTTATCAACTAGAGGTTGGCACCTTTATTCTCATTGTTGCCATAACATTATGTCTCTGTGTATCCTAGTCGCAAATTTAAGCAGTGAACCAATCATCTAGGGAGAGGATCTTCTTGGTTCACTTAAGATTCAAACTTAAGTGGTATTAACTTTCTCACTAAATATCCTAACCTTAACATAATGTTAACTACTTGGTTTAGGATCAAGAAATATTCTATCTAATGCCAAAAATTTTGCTCTGTTACCAAAAATATAACACCTTAGTTTCATATATTTTAGGGACCATTTGGTAGCATTTAGAAATACTTACATGACATTTGAAATCTATTAGCTAAATCTAAAATTTCATTCTTCACGAGTTACTGTTCATATGATATTTGCAAATTCGGCATGAACTTCAAAAAATCATAATTAATTATAGAAAAATTGAAATGAAGCAGTTCAAAAAGCTACACAAAGCTAACATCTTAAGCTTTAAAGAAAAAAAAAATACTTCCTCAGACCCAATGATTAGTCAACTGAGTCAACTCTAATGTCAAAACTTACTATTCACTTGGTCAAAAATTCTAAAAATAGACTCTAATTCTTGATTTGGAAAATTTGTTCTTTTTGTACAGACATCAAAATAAGGTGTACTTAGTGTCAAAACGAATCTTGACATGTTAACTAAGTATCTATAAAATTTTATATATTTATTCCATCATTTACTATTTTTCATTATATCATGAACATTGTTACTCAAACTAGTCATATAACATTATTACATACAACAATCCAAACATTCATCATATAACATTTATACTATCCAATCCCTAACTTATCTTCATATTTCTTCATCTTCTTTCTTCATACATGAATCTGCTGTGATTGAGATTACATGGAGGGGTGAGATTTTTGGAAAAATCTCAGTAGCAAACGGTACTAAATAATATATGCATCAATGTAAATACTTGTATTTGCTTGTGAAAGTGCTAACATTGAGTAATGTGCATACTTCTATGTAAAATATGAAATACAATTGGCAAAAGTAATCATAGAAACAGAGCTTCAATCATATACACATATGCAACACAATTCATCAAAGACATAGCACAACTAAGTATAATATCAAATACATATACGTGTAGGATAGTTTACTACCTCTTACTCATTGCTTTCTTTATCTTTCCTCTTTACCTCTTTTTTCTTACCTCTCTTTGACGTGTGGCTGCCTTTTTTAAGCTCACCAATGAAATCCTAATATAACATTATCATTCATTCATTACAAGCTAACTTCCTTGAACATTGACTTTGTTTTACTCAAATAACTTTCCTTAATTTTTATTAATTAGCTTAGCCTTTGAATCATTTGACGTCTTGACTTACCCTATACAATTGGTCCTTTTGAATTCATTTATGAACTCAAAATTTCCAAATTTCAGCAGCTACACACTATTCTGGACAGAATTGTATAACTTTCCTTTTTCTTTCAAAAATTCTTATTTTGATTCAAATACGTCCAATACTTGTTTCTCTATTTTATCCCACACAATTTTTTGTTTTAAAACCATTTGAAGCATCAAAATCATGAAATTCAATCACTGTTCATAAGTATGAACAGTAACAGAGAAGACTTAAAAATTATAAATTTCGATTTCAATGCTTCAAATGTTTCAAATCTATTCGATCATATGCAAAATCATCATATAAATTTAATAGAAGCATTAGATCATTGAAATTCTATTTCTTTATATCCAAATCAATGCAGACCAAAATGCCTCATCCATGATAAAGTCAAAAATATCAACTTGATTCAATAACTAATCATCTAACTAACTTGTTTAAACATTAATTTCATAGCTCTAACTTTAAATTCTTCTTTCTTTTGTCATCTAGGGTTTTAGATAGCATATATAACCTAGGTAAATCTCAACTTTTTTCCATAAAATCCCTAACTTCAAGCCCCCAAATTATAAGAAAATAAGTTAGGATAGATTGTTTACCTTAATCCCTAGCTAGCTAACTTTGGTGCCTTGAATCTTTCTTATCTTGGCTTGAGTTTCCATTTGAGAAGTACCTCCCTAAGGGTTCCTCATGCCACAATTTTGGGCAACTTAAGGTGGGGTATTTATACACTTCAAGGCATGAAAATGGATGGGCAAGATCACTTTGTGCATTATTTGATCTAATGGCTCATATTTGCTCTTGATCTTGGCTTGCCCTAGAAGCCAAATTTGAGATAAGATCACATGTTAAAAATCTTCTCTTCCTCCTTGCTTGGACGCCATGTGTGCTTCTCATGTGGGGCCTACCATGTACAAACCCTAATCTTCCTCTTGAAGCTTCCTTAATTTCTTTTCTTTTCTTTTTTCAGAAATTCATAAATTATCCATTATTGGACTTGGGCTCTAAAACAACTTTTGGGACTTGTTGGTATGCTTCTTGATGCCATTATTGGGCCTTCCTTAGGTCCAATTGCTAATTGGCATAAATTCTAAGGTACTTCCTATACTGATATCTTTAAATTGACCTGATTTTTGAGATAAATTCTAATCACCTCTTTATTGGTTTGTAATTTTTAAAAATTTATTCTAATATAAAATAAATTTCTTATAAAGTATCATAATTTTCTGAGACTCAGAAGTCCTGTTAAAAATTCATACATCTTTTTTAAATCTTTTATCGGTCTCCATTTTTAATTTAAATTCTCTAATTAATTCTACATGACTCTTTTTTTACTTCTGTCAATTTCATAAATTCTTATATTAATTATAAGAATTTACTACTAAATTTTATTTGATTTTGAGGTCTAGAATATACTAAAATAGTTTCCATAATTTAGAAATTTATATCAATTTATCAGGATTTCAAATCAAAATTTCGTGTTGTGTTAAATCGATTAGAATAATTTTCTCTATTTTATGTTAAAATTTAGAAATGAACTAATTTGGTAAATTTTGGGCCATTTCTAGCTCAACTTTCTCATAATTACCATTTTGCCCCTAAGCTTTTGAAAATTATACTTTAGCCTGTCAACTTTTCATAATTATACTTAATGGCCCAAAGCTTATGGCTACTTTCATTTTGTACCATTGAACTTTTAGGATTTTTACTTTAGTCCATCTTCTTTATACCCTTGTCTACTCATTATTTTTCTTTCTATTTATTGTCACAATCCCTTCCAAATCTCTTTCCTCTATCAGTCTTATATAGATAAGAAAAAATTAAGATGTGATAGATACCCTTAATATACACACAAAAAAAGGAAAAAATAATTTATAACTTTAACTTATTTTTTTTAAAAATGACTTTATTATCTGAAACATCTCAAATTTATAAATTTTAATATGAATAACCCAAATTAAATTTCAATGCTCATGGCATGAATACCAACACTAGATCTTATTAATGTATTCGCTCTATTTGTTTTTTTTTGTGTGTGGCTTTTTTATAGAATTTAGTAGAACATTTAAAATATTTGTTATGAGCACTGTGAACTGAGAGATCAAATTGGGGGGATCAATGGATCTGCTTCTGAGGTAATTTAGTTTTTTTATTTTTCGTATTCAAAGAATTTCAATTTTTTATTACAGTTGAGTAAAGTATTAAATTAAGACCATAATTAGTGGTAATTATATATATTAATGATAGGGATAGTTAGGCATAATAAACTCATCATCAATAATTTTAAGAAAGACAGTCCTATAAAGACTATATCATACATTGTTTTAATCAATTAATTTATTTTATTATCCAAGGAATGATATTGATTGCAATTATGGATAAACATTAAACAATAATAGCTTACAGTTTCAAACTTTTTACTTTTTTCTTTTTTGGCCATCAAAACTACTTAATAAACCAAGAGACAAATTTAAACCACAAATTTAGAAAACTGAATTAAATAAAATAAAAGACTTCATCGAACTTGATATTTCTTCTAGCATTAGAGTCCCCCATCAGCTTGAACTTGCATGAAAATTAAAAATGAAAAGATATTAAATAAAATAATCACAAAAAGTGTTAAAACTCCTAGTAAATTAGAGTTTTTAATTTTATAGCCATTACTAATCAACCTCATGATGGGATCATTAAAATTTGTCTCTTTTATTAGGTAAAATTGACTTTAATGAAGAATAAATGTTTCCATGTTTATAGAAGAGAGTTTTCATATTCTCATGTTAAACCAAACGGATCAAACTCTTTTGTTTGGCTTAAGGAGAATGGAGAGAGAAGAAAGAAGGGAAAATTTTATCGAGTTTGATTTAAAGAAAAAAAGATAGGTGGGGTTATAAAATTTTAATAAAGAAAAAAATATAAAGAAAATTAGTTGAAAATTTTCAACCCATTATTTCTCTATTTTTTTAAATTGAAATTGATAAAATTTTCCATCTCTCTATCTCTCCTCCATTCCCTTTGAACAAAAACTAAGGGTTAAAAAATTTAAAGCACACAAAATTTAAGCCTTATTTTATTAAATGACGTTAGCTATATAGATCGTATAAATACAATGTCATTGTGCTCTATTAATACAAAATATTTGAATATATGATAAACTAAAAAATCTCATTCAATAAATATAATAGAAGTAACAAATTACTTGACATATGAATGGGTTGTAATTGTTCAATTTCTTTAGCCATAGCTAGCATTGTCTTCAATATTTCTTACTCTTTCTTGAGTTTGAAGTCTTAGTGGTTTCATGAGTATTACCATAACTAGCATGCTCAACAAGAGTTGATTTTGTACTCTCGTTTAAGCTTGAATCTTGAGAAGAGTTCTCATAGGAATAAGCATACCCATAAGGTCTTCAAGATCTTCCTTTTTGGGACCTTGCTTACTCATTTTCCTCAACAAACAAATATAGAAACACTAAATATTTTGGGATTCATAATCTTTGTTTCTTCCTTATCTTATTTTGTTCTTTGCCTTCAATTGTAGAATTTGTTATTGTATTTATAGAGATTTTAGATGTGTGTATGCAAATGAACATTTTTGTGAAAATGTGTCTAAATTACTTGAAAGTTTGATCAAAGTTTCTCAAGTTTTCTTCAAAGCCTTTCAAAATTGTTCCCTTTTTATGAAAATGCCTTAATGAAGTTAGCTTGTTCACATAATGGTCAAAGGTTAACGAAAATTGCCTGCAAATGCAAACTCTTGCGAAGATTTGTACAAATTAAGAAGTGCATTTATGCAAATGAAAATTTTGTGAAAAATGCATCCAAATTTCATCAAATTAAATGTTTCACCAAAATGGTTTAAAGGTTTCAAGGCATAACGAAACAAAAGTTTTAGAACGTTTATGAAAGTTCTATCAAATAATTGTTAAAAGTTTATGAAACATTATGTACATGTATTTCTAAATAACTTATAAAGTAACGTTAATGTTTATCTTAATACTTAAATTCTGTAATCCATAGATAAAGTTTTAGAAGCTTGACATAATTCTTCGAAATTGATTTTTTTTTCATGACAAATATATCAAGATATATAATATTTAGGAAAAACTTATTCATTTGTCCTTATTGTTTCACAAATTAGACCATGTGATTTTGTTTTCTTTTTTAATTACGTCATTTTAGTGTATTTTCTCATAGTTTATTTAGAGTTTATGTGAATACTAATTAACCGACTCGTAAATTGTCACTAAATACAAAAATAAAAAGACATTTTAAAAAAAATAAAATTGATTCATTACCAACATAAATATAAACAAATATTATAAAAATAATTGTCCCCTTACATCTACATACGTATCGTTTTATATTCATGGGACAAAATTAACTGAGGTGTATATTGAGTGAAAATCATATTATCAATTACTAATTAATGTTGTTTGTCTTATAAATTAACAAATTATGAGTACATGAACAAATACTTATAATTGACAAAATTATAATGACCCAATAAAAAGAAAAAGATTATAAAAATTTAATTAAAATGCAGTGAAATTATATAGGAGCTTGCATAGTAATTTTATTAATGTTTATTGTGCTCTTGGCATCATTATTCAACAATAATAATTGATTTTTACGTTTTTACCCATAGAAAGAAAATATTATTTTGCATTCAAACTTTTTTTAAGAAAATTCCGTTCGCTTTTTCAACATACTTCGTTGTGTGCATCGAAATATCAAATGAACGGAAAGGAGATTTTAGTTTCAACCTAATTGCTTAAAATTTTATAAATGAGTTGATAGCCACGTAGTCAAAGTTAAAGATTTATAAAATGGATTGTACATTACATATAACTTTTATTGCTAAACATATTATGAAATTAAGAGGTTGTTTATGAAACGTTCATGAAAAAGAGTTGTATATTTTATTGGTACTAATTCGCAATACATACCTATCACATTTTAATTTATTTCTTTTCTTTTTCTACTCCCTTCAATCTCTTTAATTTAATCATGTCGAATTTCAAAGTTAAATACCCTTTATACAATATTGTTTATATTTTTATAATTAAAAATTAATAATTGATTTTTATGTTTTTTCTATAAGATAAAGAAACAGTACTTTGCATACAAACTCTTTATTTTTTTTAAAAAAAATCCTTTGCCTTTTTCAATCTACTCCGTAGTGTGAATCAAACCAGTTCTTAAAAAAAATAAAATCCCAAATGAGTGGAAATAAGATTCTAGTTTCAACTAAAATTTTTTGAAATTTTCTAAATGAGTTTTTTTTTAAAAAAATATATATAAAAGAGGTTGACTAGTCAAAGATTATAACTTCTACTATTAAATTTATGAAAGGTTATTTATGAAAGGTTGTATATTACTATAACTTCTACTGTTAAACATGCTATGAAATTAAGTGGGAGTTTATGAAATGTTCATAAAGAGTTGCATATATTTTCCATTTTATACATATATATATAAGCACCTCTCACAGTTTTATTTATTTTGTTTTTTCTCCTCCCTACAAGCTTCAATATCCTTAGTTAAATGAAGTAAAATTTCAAAGTTAAATTCCCTTTTATAATATTGTTTATCTTTTTATAAGTAAAATTTTGAGAAAATTTGAAAAAGCCCCCTATTGAAATTTTTATTGGTAAGAATGACCTAAATCAGAATATTGATACTCTATACACATGAAATTTGCAAAATACCATAACTCTGTGTGCAAAAATTTATCAGAACCTTCTCACTTATAAAATTTTCAATGGAAGAATTTTTACCAATTTTTTTCTAAATTTTTTAATTAGAATTAGAATTGTTACTTTTCTTTTACTTTCCCAAAAAGTTAAATTTTCAACAAAAAAAAAATTGATTTATTCTTCGACCACCAAGTAATATTACTCTATGGTATGTTTGGCATATTGTAACCATGTAATATTAAAATCACACTACTACAAAATAGGCTTTCTAAAGCCCCCTTTTAAATCAGTTATTGTGAAACGATTTAAAAAAAATGACCAACGGCATTTCTATAAATAAGGTAAAAATTTATACCTAATGTACATGTGACTGGTGTAAAAGAAATGATCGGTGACATTTTTATAAATAAGTGTAAAATATTTATACTTGATGTAAATGTGACCGGAGTAAAAAAATGAGCAGCGGCATTTTTGTAAATAAGGGTAAAATATTTATACCTGATATACACTAACTAGTGTAAAAGAAATGAGCGGTAATATTTTTATAAATAAGAATGAAATATTTGTACCTAATGTACATTTGACCTGTGTAAAAGAAATATTATACACTTGATAGAATGTTATCTGGTGTAGAATATCTTTGCTATTAAAAATATAACAAAAAGCCCTAGTTTATGTATTTCCCTATCTTCACAAATCATCGTCGCCCATAGAGAAAA
The DNA here is from genome assembly GCA_037074615.1 of Leucaena leucocephala. NCBI lineage: Eukaryota > Viridiplantae > Streptophyta > Magnoliopsida > Fabales > Fabaceae > Leucaena > Leucaena leucocephala. Next base: position 2,927,804 of record CM073527.1, on the reverse strand, counting down.
TCAAACAAGGAAGAACACATTGTGACATGAAGTTTCGCCTTCGTAACACACTGTCTAAAGCTTGCTGAAGAATAAGACCTAGATATACGATGACCTATACCCATGCTCTTTGTTCTTTATTGTTAAAATTCGTCGTTCTCACCTTTAAATCTCGTTAGAGAAGAAGACCCAGATCTACAATAATGGGTATCTATTTTTCCTGTTTCTTTCTTTCTGAGTTTTGTTTAAATATATTTTTATTCACTTTTAAGCAGGTAAGCCGGAGGAATTGTGACGGCGTTTCTATGATGTCTTCAATTAGGTGATAACATTTCTGGGTCTTCATTTTTGTGTATATATATGGGTTTTCGTTTATTTCATTTATGGGTTTTCTGGCTTTTTCTTTCTTCTTCTTTTTTGTTCTCTGCTTGCATTTTACAGGTACATATTCTTCTTCATCACTTTCCTCCTCCTTTAGATTTGTGACGAAGAAGAAAAGAACTTCGATTCTGCATTTTTCTTTTATTTGTACATTATGTTTTAAACCAGTTTTATGGAATAACTAGTTTAAAAAAGTTAATTTTCTACACCAGTTGTACAACCTGTGTAAAATATCAGACTTTTTACACAGGTTGTCTTTACACCAGACCAAGGTGCGGTGTAGAAGTCCATTTTCTAAGTGTCATCTCCTCTCATTTCCCATTCTCTTCATTAAAATCCCTCTCCTTCACTCTATTGAGTCAAAAAGACCCTACAAAAGAATATAAACATAAACAAAAATTAAAATGAAATGGAATGACGTTAAATAAGAAAAACAATATTTGTTTTACATTACTATGCTTAATAGAGTAGAACTAAGATAAAAATAAAACCAATATAATAAGGATAGACAAAATTATCTTTCATAACAAAATATAAAGTAAATCATTCTTTTCATCTGCTTAAACAATTTTGAATTTATATATATTATTCCATAATTGACATAGCTTATTAAGAAAAAGAATTTTTTTTATCGCAAAAACTCAAAGCACCAGAAGTTTGTCTAAAATTTGTTATAAATCCATCAAAAATTTTGTTTTTCTTGATAGCATGGACTAAAACAATTTCAATTCTCTCAAAAGCTTAATGAAATGGAAAAGAAAAGGTAATCAAATTTATGTCAACAAAAAAGACTTTTAACTATGAGTCTTTTGTTAAGAGATGAAATGTAGACTGCTACGTAACTACCAAACAGGGGGAAATCAATGGATTTTGTAGCCAAGTAATTTAATGTTTTATATTCAAAGAATTTCAATTTTTAATTACAGTTAAGTAAAATATTAAATTAAGACAATAATTAGTTGTAACTATCTATATATTAATGATAGGGTTAGTTAGTCACAATATAAACTCATGATCAATAATTTTAAGAAACAGTTTTATACTCCTGTAAAGATTATATCATATATTATTTTAATCAAATAATGTACTTTATTTATCCAAGGAATGATGGCAATACATTAAACAAGTATAGCTGACAATTTCAAACTATTTTCTTCTTTTTTTTGACATGCAAACTACTTAATAAACCTAGAGACAATAACTTGCATTTATTTAAACCACAAATTTAAAAGAAGTAAATAAAATAAAAAAGACTTCATAAAACTTAATATTCCTTTCAGCATCATAGTCCCCTATCACCTCGCACCTACATGGAAATTAAAAAGAAACAACACTAAATAAAATAATCACAAAAAAATTGTTGAAACTCCTAATTAATTAGCCCTTTTTTAATTATTTTGCCCCATAACTTATCAGCTTCATGATGGGATCATTCTTGAAAAATAAATATTTTCATGGAAGAGAGTTTTCCTATTCTCATGTTAAAACAAATGTACTAAACTCTTTTTTTGGCTCGAAGAGAATGGAGGGAGGAGAAAGAAGAAATTTTTTTTATCGAGTTTGATTTAAAGAAAAAAAAAGATAAGTGGGGTTATAAAATTTTAATAGAGAAAAAATATAAAGAAAATTAGTTGTAAAATTTCAACCCGTTATTTCTCCATTTTTTAAATAGAAATCAATAAAATTTTTCATCTCTCACTCTCTCCTCCATTCCCCTCAAACAAAAACAAAAAGCATGTTAAAACAACAAGTATTATTTTATTAAATGGTGTTAGCCATATATAGCATATAGATGATGCTATTGTATTCTATTAATAACAAAATTTTTAAATATATGATAAACCAAAAAAACCTCATTCAATAAATATAATAAAAATAACAAATTACCTTATATATGAATGGGTTGTAATTATCAATTTCGACCATAGCTCGTATTGTCTTCAATACCATATTTCTTACTCTTTTTTGAGTTTGCAGTCATAGCAGTTTCATAAGTCTTACCATAACTAACATGTTTGACAAGAGTTGATTTCTTACTCTGATTTGAGCTTGAAACTTGAGAAGAGCTCGTATAGGGATAACTATATCCCATATGGTCTTTAAGATCTTTCTTTTTGCGCCTTCCCTGAGAATCACTCATTTTACCGAAACAACGACACATAGCAACACTAAATATTTTGGGATTTATTATCTTTGTTTCTTCGCTTATCTTGTTTTACTCTTTGCCTTCAATTGTGGAATTTGTTGTTGCATTTATAGAGATTTTAGACGTATGTATGCAAATGAACATTTTTGTGAAAATGTGTCTAAATTACTTGAAAGTTTGATCAAAATTTTCTCAAGTTTTCTTCAAAGCCTTTCAAAATTGTTGCATTTTTGTAAAAATGCCTTAATGAAGTTTGCTTGTTCACATAGTAGTATGTTAATTAGAGTTTATGTGAATACTAATTAAGCGAAATGTAAGCTATCACAAAATATAAAATAAAAAATATTTTTTAAAAAATAAAATGATATAATTAAATTTAATAATTATCAATATAAAAATAAACAAAATTATTATGCTTATAACCGTCTCCTTGCATTTATATATATAATCAATAATTTATTTTATTTTAATTTATTTAGATCCAGGTTGCAGAATTAATTCAAATGTTTGTTGGGTCAGAGCCACATGACCCCCTTACAAATTAATAAATTATGAATATTTGAACAATTACTTATAATTGATAAATTATAGAGATTTAATAAAAAAACTTTTAAGAATTTAATTAAAAATAAAGTAAACTATTGGGCCTTCCAAATTAATTGTTTTTCTATTTAAACTTCGTATAATGGTTAAAAATACAAATTTACAATATAATATTTAAATACTACTGTTATGAAAAATTATTATTAATACATCCTTATTAAACTTTCATAAGAAGACTTAAAAAGTTAATTTTGAATTAACCGAATCAATGTCTACTTAATTTTTTCTTTATCCGTTTAAGAGAAATTTTTCATATGAGTTGTACTCTCTCCTTTCATACTTTTTTTTTATTTATAGATTACATAACTAATTTAAGTAGCTTGACATATTTGGAATAGTTGGAAATTAATTGATATAATTTTGGTCATATATTGGAAATTATCTTACTAGATAAATATTTTATATCTTTTAAATTCCCATTTCAAGAAAATGCTTATTAATTACTAAGACAACTTGATGGTGTAACTATGAGTGAGAATGAAACATAAATGGTTATAAATGACAGCTAGGTTTAGGGAATTAAAGGTGCCAATAGAAATCACATGGGAGATAGTGCATTAGGAGATTCTTGCATGTATTAAGGCTGGAGGTTCATTCATGCACATGCCGAGGAAACACCATTCAGATCTAAATCCACACAGAAAAGCAGAGAATGATGTACATGCTGACAGTTGGAAGGAGCTAACAAATTGACCAATAGAAATTATATGGGAGAATGCATTATGAGCTTGGACACATACTGGCTAGAGGCAAAGATTAGATTATTTACGCATACCATTGGCTACATAGATACCACTGGATTGATTCACACTGTCACTGCATATATACATACTCACTCCACTCTTCACAGAGGCATGAGCTCAATCATTCATCATACTCTGACTCTATCTTCATCTATACTCCACTCCATCATGCCATTCTCTCTCCATCTTTATTCTCTTTCATCTGTAAATTTTCTTTGTTCTAAGTAATAAAACTAAAGAAAAGTTTTGTCTCCATCTTCATCTTTTTCTTCTGCACTTACCATAATGCTACTGGTTTTGCTATTACTGTTGAAGTCTTGATAGTACTGAAAGGCTAGATCTATTATGCTCTCTTGGAGATAATGCTAAACTATAATCCTTGATTTGAAACAGGGAGGTCAATTGTGTATTTAATTCTAGATCTAATTGTATCGAGTTGATGTAGTTAATTCTAGTTTTATTAATTCAATTAGAGTTAGTAGATGATAAATGATTAGGGAACTGAGTTAGATTTCCTATTTCTACATAATTGAGCTTTAATTGATCTTCATCCTTGAACTAGTTAGACATGACTGTAGTTAATTAGAGCAATTCTATAATAGAGTACAGTTGTATTTGTTTAATTCATTTTCTTCTACCTCTTGGGTTGAATGATTCATATTTCTCTATTCAATGTCTGCGAGTTATAACTTTGATTGAGATTTAACTAGCGAGTTGTTAGCTAACATATTCTACTTTAACTAATTAACTCCTCATATTCTTTAGATAATAAAGATAAGGTAATCTTCAAGGGAACACACTTGTCATTGATTCATATCATCATCATTAATACTTAAAATCATAAACAGTAGTATAGGATTTACATTCAAAATTTGTTAAAATATCTTATCTTACAATTCATCTGATTAAATTATTAATTTGTGACTTATTAGATTAGTTAGGAACTTTAGCATCCATTTGGGCTCATTGTGAATCGACCTAGGTTAGCTTCACTTTAAAATTGGTTAGCTTAGTTTCATTTTTGAAAATTAAATGACAGTTTATTCAATGGCGTTATTGTCAAGGAGCCTTACTTGTTAAGGTTTCCTAAGTATTATTTTGGGCCTCAAAAACATAAAAATAATATAGGGGTTTTAGTTTTTCTATAAATTTAGTATTTTGTCTTGTTGAGTCACGACCAATTGCTTATTTAGTCGGGACTATAGTGCAAAAATTGATTTATGAGAGTCTCTGTAAATTTTAGTCGTGACCAGATACACATGTGGTTGCAACCTGAAATTAGTTTTTAACTCAGATTTGCTCTCTACAATTTTTAGTCGCGACCAAAGTACTTTTTGGTCGCAACCAAAAATCTTTATCCATCAAATTTTCTTTTCTATGATTTCCAGTTAAAACCAAATTGACACTTAGTCATGACAAAAAATTAGTGTTTAATTCAAATTTACTCTTTGTGATTTTTAGTCACGAGTAGAGTGACATTTGGTTGCAACAAGAAACTTCTGATTTCAATGATTTTTAGTTGCAACCAAAGTGACATTTGGTCGTGACCAAAAATCCTCATCTAAAAATTTTGCTCTTTGTGAGTAACGGTCGCGACTTAAAGTTTATTTTTGTTGCGATCTCTGCTCTTTATGATTGTTAGTCGTGACTAAAATCTTGTTTCGTCACGACTAAGATTTTTGAACTATGATTGCTTGATCTCAATTTTTGAAATTACTGTATGATTGATGGACTGCATAATTATTGAGTGTGATTTGAATGACTAGAAGCTCTGAATTCTTTCCTTTGGACAAAGAAATCAATAGAACACTTAGGCAAATTAAGAAAGCTAAACTCTTAAATCAGACTAGTGTTGCATTTGTTGTTGAGCTTAGTTCTTCTAGTGAATCTGTTACAGCTAAGACTGATTGTGATTTGGTGATATCTTAGATAATATTTTATCATGGAGCATGTTAATGAGGGTGAAGCTTATACTCATAATTAGAATAATCAAAATGAGCAACATGAAGAGAATAACATGAAGAACAGAAAGGCATATAGGAGCATTAGAGAACTGACTTCTTCTAATGCAAACTTTGATCTTTTTGCACTTGTCTTGCTTTAGATGTTAATTTTGAGTGGAAAGGTCCTTTGTTAAGTAACTTATCAAATTTTTATGGATTGGCAGGTGAGGATCCTTTTAAGCATTTGAAGACTATGCAGTGGGTTTGCTCATCCATGAAACTTGTAGGAGCTGACATGGATGCTATGTAAAGACAAGTATTCCATTTTACATGTGAAGGAAAGGCAAATGAATAGTTTTATATGCTGCCCCATCATACACCTTAAGCTAGAATAACTTAAGGAATACTTTCTTAGAGAGATACTTCTATACTTTCAAGACTGCTATAGTTAGAAAAGAAATATTTACTGCAAAATAGTATGCTCAAGAGTATTTTCATGAGTTTTGGGGAAGATTTCAAGAGTTGCTAGCTAGATATCCATACCATCAGATTCCAAGTGAGCATTTGGTGTAGTATTTTCATTCAGGATTATGCATTGTGTAATATCCTTAATCTTCTGTACTGGTTCCTATGTACAGATTAAACGGAATATATGAGCTCTGTTTCAGGAAAAACATGTGTACCTTTATGTAAAGAAAAGGATTAAATTGCAAAAGAAAGGAAATTAAGGGACCGAAATGCAATTATGGAAAGTTTAAAGTTAGGAATGAAAGGAAGACAAAAATATGGGGTCTTAAAGTGTAATTTTAGCCAAATTAAGGGACTTAATTATAAAGAAGGAAAAGTTCCCTGGGGTTAAAGTATAATTAAAGAAAATAGGCCAGAAGTGATTTGCACCGCCCGACAGCATTTCAGTCCCAGATTCTACCAGAAGGTAGGGCAGGTGACGCTGGGTAACCAAGCCTAATACCGGAATTTTTGAAGACTCCAGATAGCCAGAAATGGACTGATCGTCCAAAAGTTATAAAAATTTATACCGGATACCCTAGATTTCAGATATAAGTGGGAAAATATAGGATAATGCGCCTTTATGGGCGGATGTCGGGAAACTGACAGGATACCGATAGGAGGTCTGTAGGAAAAGTTATTCACAAAATAAAAAAATCCAGACGGAGTGTGAGGCCTCCGGGGATCCGGGTAGGAGATTTATCGGTATTTTTAAAGAGGCTGAATGCGATCGGATGACTTCGGTCAGATGACCGTTATAACCCCCAAGGATGCCTGAACACAGTAGGACACTATATCTGGGAAAAAGAGCCGGTGTCCGGAAAAGGTATATACTCGGTAAATAATAGTTAAAATATTCAATGAATTGTGTTAAAGGAAGATTCCTCGTAATGCGTGCCATACAGGTAATGGACCCAGGAAGCCCGAAAATGGCGCCATTAGAGGCCCAATAAGACTCTTGGACTGATAGGTGGGCCAGTGTCCAGCAGAACCCCGGAAAAGTGCGAAATTACGAAAATGCCCCTATGTTGTACAAAAAGGGCATTTTGGTCATTTCGCAGGGGATCTGTAATTGAGTCTGGACCCAGTATTAAAAAGTTAATGATATAAAGGGTCTAGATACTAAATGTGAGGTCAGTAGACATAAAAAGGATCTTCAGAAACATCAGATTCAGAAAACGGCACGTTTTTCGAGGCGATAGACCGGGCCGGTACCAGATTGGACCGGAAAGCTTCCAGAACCTCCAAATTTCGTCACATGAAGAATATGGGTGGTGAGGTGTCCTATGAGGTGTCCCATGAGGTGTCCAGGGTGATGCAGTAAAAAGAATTAAAGAAAATAAGAAATTCCAGGAAAAACCAGGACCACATGTTCAGATGGCTTCAAAATTACAAGAATGCCATCCATTAAAGCTATAAATACCCCCTTCCCCTCCCATTTTATGCATCCCACATTTTTGGCAAGAAAAGAGAGAGAAAGAAGAGAGAGAAGGAGAAAGAAAGAAAGAAAGGAAGTTTTGGTGGAGTTGGAAGTAGTAAGGAAGTTCTGAAGCTCTGCTTTTGAGGTAACAACTAATCCTAGCTCTTATGTAATGTCTTTGTGATGTGTTGTGTTGTTTGGTTGATTGTTGTCCTATATGTTATGCTTGAAGCTCTATTCCAATGCTATGATCATATGTTATTGAATATGGAAGCATGCAGCATACTTATCTATACACAATCACAAGCAAGCACCGTCACTTTGCATTACATATTTTGTTATGATTGTTGTTACTGGGATTCTTTTGAATCTCATTCCCAAACATAACATTACAGGGGAGGTTCTGTCAAAATAAAATTTAGAAATCTTAAGAGACGCCGGTAGGCTGCCGAAATTCCGACAACGAAGATAGAACAAAGAAAGGAACTGATACGTACTGTGTACGTAGTGCTGTCTAAGGAGGCTGGAAGTGAGTGGACCCAGCAGGTTCATCCAGTCTTTCCTGGGTACTACGTAGAATGGTAGTTCGCATAAGGGAATTACCGAATCGGTACAACATCAGTTACTTTCTAAAGAAGAATTGTAGCAGTTATGCTGCCGGTTTTTAGATAGAAAAGGATGTAATAAAATATGAGGGAGTTAATCATGCACTAATATATAACAGTTGATTATTTGATATTAATTGTTATCTGGCCTGTATGACTGATATGTGTTGGCTATAGGCTTGAGTATGTAAAGACTAAATGCTGAAAATAGGCTCAGTGAACAGTAACTCGTGAAGACCCATTCATGTTTAATAAATCATTAAAAATAGTAAATGATTGAATTAATGTACGAAATTTTTAAAGTAAAAAGTAGACATACTAAGATTTAATTTGATATATAGAATGTCTAATTTGGATGTATACACGAAAAGATATAAATTGTTAAAGTTGGGACCAGAATGCTGGATTCAGGAGAAAGTCATTGGATGAACAGTAAGATTGAAACGTTGACCCACGTGAAATTTGTCAAGGATTGGTCAACCAATGATTTTTCCCTGAAATATATTTGAGTTAGCTTCATGTAGCAATTTGAACCACTTCATTTCGATTTTTATAGAATTAGTTATAAATTTTCAAAATCAGGTCACTCATCTGGAATTTGCCACAGTGAACAGTACTCGATATGAATAAAATTCCAGATTAAGTGTTTAGACTTCAATGACCCTGAAAGTGGTTTAAGTGCTACTGAATGGTCCCTAAGATGTATAAATATAAGGATGTGACATTTTGGTATCAGAGCAAAGGATTCTGGCTTAAGAAATGCTCTGAATAGATGATTTATAGAAAGATATACCATGATAAAGCCGTCATAATTGACACTAAGTAGTGTTTGCAGGATGGCTAGACATAGATTTGGGTCTGAAACTACGGTAAACCAATGGGAATTAAGACCAGAGGTCTCTAGTTCAGATAGTTTAGAAGAAGAGATAGTAAGCAATGATTCTGACCTCTAGACACCTCCAGTAGCTGGTGATTCTGAGGAGGATAGTTCCTCGATAGGATCAAACTTTCCAATTGATGATCAGGAAGTGATGATAACAGAAGGCCCTATTCCTGCCATTTCCATATGTGCGGTACCCTTGAATATAACAGACAGTTCAAGGTCCAGCCAAGTACGTGTTCAGAGTAATGCGCCAGGTTCCTGTAGGCCCGAAGTGACTCTGGTAGAAATGTATTTGGGAGGTTTAATCGTAAGAATGGTCCCAGGGAGGAACCTGAGTAGAGAGCAACTTGAGAGCTCGGTAGCATTAGCCCGACAACTATACGAGTTGAGGCAGACCCTATTCGAAAACATAGATCAAGATTATTCGGTCTACCAGGAGTTTATCACAAGGGTGAAAGCCATATATCAAGCCTGGGATTCAAATGTGTTAACCATGGGGTTTTGGCTAGAAATTATGAATGACGTATTGCCGAAGACTCCTACCTGGAGATCGGAGTTGGACCAGTATTTTGATAGAGAATCATATTGTACCATATCCGACTAGATCTACCTAGTAGAAGAATACATTAGAATAAAGTTTAAGAAAATTAGAGTATAAAAGACTAGAATGGTACTGTGATATGTACATATATTCTGTATGTATATTATGTGTGAAATGAAATTTATTGTATTTCCTTCTGTTTTTAAGTATAACAAAATGGTACGAACAAGGAGAACTATTCTAGCTGAGGAACCCCGAGAGGCTGGAAACCTTAATCAAATGATTCTAGAACGATTAGAACAGCAACAAAAGATGATAGAAGAAATGAGAGCTGCTCAAGCACGAAATGAATAAGACAGAGATGCTGTCATAGCCGCGGCAGTAGCAGCAGCTGTAAATAATTTAAGACCGCCAGAGCCTTCAGGAGCAACTAGTAGAGAACCTGAAGAAGTACCACAGCAGGCAGAACAGCCCCAGAGAAGGGTTGAATCAAGGGAGGAGGCAGTTGGCATCCAACAATGGATGGTGCGATTTTGCAAACACAATCCTCCCATATTCGAAGGGACATTTGAAGTACATGTAGCAGAAAATTGGGTCAGCAGATTAAAGAAGATCTTTAAGGTCCTCGACTGCCCGACTGAAACCAAGGTCCAAATGGCCATCTATCAATTGGAAAAGGATGCGGATAGATGGTGGAAGAATACAGAATTACTTCTCCAAGCAAGAGATATTCCAGTTACCTGGGAAGTATTTCTTGAGCAATTTTATGAAAAATATTTCCCTCAATCTGTCAGAGATGAAAGGGAGGCTGAATTCCTTGTGCTAAGGCAAGGAGAAAAAGAAGCTTTTGATGAATATTTGGCCAAGTTCATCCGGCTATCTCAATATTCAACTTACCTACGCCAAGTGGATGACGAACGCTGGATGACAGAAAGAATGATTCGAGGGCTGAATTCTATGTTAAAGGAGAAGTTAACTCCCCAACAATACAGCCAGTTCAATAAGGCTGTGGAAGCATGTCGAATCGTTGAGAACAGCATGAATCATAGAATGCTGTCCAGATCTGGGAGTAAAGATCAAGCGACTCCTGATAAGGCCGGACGGAATCAAGAAGCGGCCAGTGGGAGCGGCTATAAGAAAAGAAAGCGCCCGTGGCAGACCAAGGGGCCTAATAGGGGAAATTTTCGCAGAAGATCCAATAACAGGGATCCGAAGGCCCCAGTATGTGAAAAGTGTGGAAAGAATCATGGTGACAGACCATGTTTGATGGGCCAGAATGTATGCTACACCTGCGAAAAGCCCGGACATTTTTCCAGAGAATGTCCTCAAGCTATAACTGATCCAAGGCCAAGGACGGCGGGACGAGTGTTTGCACTCACTAGAGAGGATGCTCAGCGATCATCTGAGATGATCAAAGGTGAAAACCCCCACCAACGCTAGGGTGATCACATCTGATGCCTGTCTAAATAGTGTGGTGCGTTATGAGCACTGTAGTACCACCCTGGACCTGATCTGTATGCCTTTCCAGGAGATTGAAGTCATACTCGGTTTAAATTGGTTATCCTCCAATAATGTGATGTTGGACTGCAGAAACAAGACCCTAGTTCTTGGTCCAAAGATCACTGATCGGAGCTTAGAAGTACAACTGAACTTCGTGACAGAGGCTCAGGCAGAAAAATGTCTACGGAAAGGATGTCAGGGATATGTGGTATTCTTTTCTGTTCAAACAGAAGTGGAAGAAGGCATCGAGGAGGTTCCTGTAGTCAATGAATTTCCTGAAGTCTTTCCAAAGGAGATTCAGGGATTGCCTTCGGAGCGTGAAGTGGAGTTTGTGATCGACATTGTACCTGGAGCTGGACCAGTATCAAAAGCCCCATACAGGATGGCTCCCAACGAAATGATGGAACTGAAGAAGCAAATTGAGGAGTTATTGAAGAAAGGTTTTATACGACCCAGTGTATCGCCATGGGGTGCTCCAGTACTGTTCGTCAAGAAGAAAGATGGTAGCTTAAGGCTGTGCATTAACTACAGGGAATTAAATAAGTTTACAGTTAAGAACAAGTATCCTCTTCCCAGAATTGATGACCTGCTAGATCAATTGGCAGGAGCGAGCTTATTCTCCAAGATTGACTTGAGATCTGGCTACCATCAACTAAGGGTCAAGCCAGATGATATTCTAAAGACGGCGTTCAGAACGCGCTACGGACATTTTGAATTTTTGGTGATGCCTTTTGGACTAACCAATGCACCTGCTATTTTCATGGACTATATGAACCGGATTTTCAGGCCTTATCTAGATCAGTTCATTGTGGTCTTTATTGATGATATTCTGGTATACTCCAAATCTCCAGAGGAGCATGAAAGGCATTTGAGGATTGTTCTTGGTATCCTTAAAGAGAAGAAGCTCTATGCTAAGCTGAGTAAGTGCGAGTTTTGGCTTTCAGAAGTCAAATTTCTCGGTCATGTCATATCCCGAGACGGGGTAGCTGTAGATCCTAGCAAAGTTGAAGCAGTTTTGAATTGGGAACAGCCAAGGACAGTGACAGAGATTAGAAGTTTTCTCGGCCTAGCAGGGTACTACAGACGATTCATTCAAGACTTTTCTCGAATTGCCTTACCACTTACCAAGCTGACCAGAAAGAATCAGCAGTTTAAGTGGGATGAGAAGTGCGAGGCTAGCTTCCAGCAGTTGAAGCAGAGATTAACGACTACTCCCGTGCTGATTATTCCAGACCCAACTCAGACTTATGTAATCTACACTGATGCTAGCAAGCAGGGCCTGGGATGTGTGCTTATGCAGCAAGGTCGAGTAGTAGCCTACGCCTCTCGGCAGTTAAAGCCACATGAAGAGAATTATCCCACTCATGATCTGGAGCTTGCGGCGGTGGTCTATGCCCTGAAGATATGGAGGCACTATTTATATGGAGCAACGATAGAGTTGTTTTGCGACCACAAAAGCCTGAAGTATCTGCAGGATCAGAAAGAGCTGAACATGAGGCAGCGGCGATGGATGGAATTGTTAAAAGATTATGATTTCCAGATTAAATACCATCCAGGAAAAGCCAATGTGGTAGCTGATGCCCTGAGTAGAAAGGTGGTGCAGGTTGCATACATGATGATCAAGGAATTGGAACTGATAGAAGATATGCGCGACTGGAGCCCTCTATATCAAATGCAACTGACGGAGAATCCTTTTGGAGGAGTTCATGTCAGAACTTGCATAGAAGATGAGATCAAAGAGGCTCAAGAGCAGGATAAGCTCGCAGCAATATTCAAAGACAAGCTGGAGAAAGGGAAGACAAGGGATTTTGAGATGTCCCCAGACGGATTGCTACAGTTTAGGGGAAAACCCTATATCCCAAATGTTGGGGGATTAAGGGAAAGAATTCTGGAGGAAGCACATAAAAGCTGATATACGGTACATCCAGGTATGACCAAAATGTACCATGATGTTAAAAGATTATTCTGGTGGCCTGGACTGAAGAAAGATGTTGTAGCTTTCGTATCTAAGTGCTTAACCTGCCAGAAAGTGAAAGTTGAACATCAAAAACCAGCAGGAACGTTGCAGCCTTTAGATATTCCTGAGTGGAAATGGGATGGGATTGCCATGGACTTTGTGGAAGGACTACCCTTGACACCAAGTAGACATGATGCGGTTTGGGTAGTAATCGATCGACTGACAAAGTCAGCACATTTCCTGGCAATCAATAAGAGAGATTCTCTAGAAAAGCTGGCAAAGCTGTATATAAAGGAAATCGTTAGGCTCCATGGTATCCCAAGCAGCATTGTGTCTGATAGAGATCCACGATTTACTTCAAATTTCTGGAGGGCTCTATAGGAAGAAATGGGCACTACTCTCAGATTCAGTACAGCTTATCATCCTCAGATAGATGGTCAATCTGAAAGAACAATACAGACGTTAGAGGATATGCTGAGAGCATGTGTCCTAGATTTCAAAGGCAGCTGGGATATCCATTTACCCCTTATAGAGTTTGCATATAACAATAGTTATCAGGCCAGTATACAGATGGCACCTTTTGAAGCACTCTATGGACGAAAATGTAGATCCCCCTTATGCTGGCTAGAGTTGAGCGAGAGAAGAATGCTTGGTCCGGATATAGTGGATCAAACTGCAGAACAAGTTGCGGTAATTAGAAAACGATTGTTGACGGCTCAAAGCAGACAGAAGAACTATGAAGATGTCAGAAGGAAGCCGTTGGAATTTGAAGAAGGAGAACATATATTCCTTAAGTTAACTCCAACCACAGGAGCCGGACGATCGATTAAGGTGAAGAAGTTGCATCCAAGATACATTGGGCCATTCCAGATTCTCTCAAAGATAGGAGCAGTAGCCTACAAGTTAGCTCTTCCTCCGAATCTCAGCCAGATACATGATGTGTTCCATGTTTCCCAATTAAAGAAGTATATTCCAGATCCATCTCATGTGATAGAGCAAGATGAGGTTACACTGCGAGATGACTTGACCTATGAGGTTGGACCGGTGCGAATTGCTGATAGAAAAGTCAAGCAGTTGCGGAATAAGCAGATTCCTTTAGTTAAAGTGATCTGGAAAGGTTTGACTGAACAAGAGGCTACATGGGAAACAGAAGAAAAGATGAGAGAAAAGTACCCTGAATTATTGGTATAGGATAGATGTAATGTAAATTTCGGGGACGAAATTTATTTTTAGGGGGAGAGAAATGTAATATCCTTAATCTTCTGTACTGGTTCCTATGTACAGATTAAACGGAATATATGAGCTCTATTTCAGGAAAAACATGTGTACCTTTATGTAAAGAAAAGGATTAAATTGCAAAAGAAAGGAAATTAAGGGACCGAAATGCAATTATGGAAAGTTTAAAGTTAGGAATGAAAGGAAGACAAAAATATGGGGTCTTAAAGTGTAATTTTATCCAAATTAAGGGACTTAATTATAAAGAAGGAAAAGTTCCCTGGGGTTAAAGTATAATTAAAGAAAATAGGCCAGAAGTGATTTGCACCGCCCGACAGCATTTCAGTCCCAGATTCTACCAGAAGGTAGGGCAGGTGACGCCGGGTAACCAAGCCTAATACCGGAATTTTTGAAGACTCCAGATAGCCAGAAATGGACTGATCGTCCAAAAGTTATAAAAATTTATACCGGATACCCTAGATTTCAGATATAAGTGGGAAAATACAGGATAATGCGCCTTTATGGGCGGATGTCGGGAAACTGACAGGATTCCGATAGGAGGTCTGTAGGAAAAGTTATTCACAAAATAAAAAAATCCAGACGGAGTGTGAGGCCTCCGGGGATCCGGGTAGGAGATTTATCGGTATTTTTAAAGAGGCTGAATGCGATCGGATGACTTCGGTCAGATGACCGTTATAACCCCCAAGGATGCCTGAACACAGTAGGACACTATATCTGGGAAAAAGAGCTGGTGTCCGGAAAAGGTATATACTCGGTAAATAATAGTTAAAATATTCAATGAATTGTGTTAAAGGAAGATTCCTCGTAATGCGTGCCATACAGGTAATGGACCCAGGAAGCCCGAAAATGGTGCCATTAGAGGCCCAATAAGACTCTTGGACTGATAGGTGGGCCAGTGTCCAGCAGAACCCTGGAAAAGTGCGAAATTACGAAAATGCCCCTATGTTGTACAAAAAGGGCATTTTGGTCATTTCGCAGGGGATCTGTAATTGAGTCTGGACCCAGTATTAAAAAGTTAATGATATAAAGGGTCTAGATACTAAATGTGAGGTCAGTAGACATAAAAAGGATCTTCAGAAACATCAGATTCAGAAAACGGCACGTTTTTCGAGGCGATGGACCAGGCCAGTACCAGATTGGACCGGAAAGCTTCCAGAACCTCCAAATTTCGTCACATGAAGAATATGGGTGGTGAGGTGTCCTATGAGGTGTCTCATGAGGTGTCCAGGGTGATGCAGTAAAAAGAATTAAAGAAAATAGGAAATTCCAGGAAAAACCAGGACCACATGTTCAGATGGCTTCAAAATTACAAGAATGCCATCCATTAAAGCTATAAATACCCCCTTCCCCTCCCATTTTATGCATCCCACGTTTTTGGCAAGAAAAGAGAGAGAAAGAAGAGAGAGAAGGAGAAAGAAAGAAAGAAAGGAAGTTCTGGTGGAGTTGGAAGTAGTAAGGAAGTTCTGAAGCTCTGCTTTTGAGGTAACAACTAATCCTAGCTCTTATGTAATGTCTTTATGATGTGTTGTGTTGTTTGGTTGATTGTTGTCCTATATGTTATGCTTGAAGCTCTATTCCAATGCTATGATCATATGTTATTGAATATGGAAGCATGCAGCATACTTATCTATACACAATCACAAGCAAGCACCGTCACTTTGCATTACATATTTTGTTATGATTGTTGTTACTGGGATTCTTTTGAATCTCATTCCCAAACATAACATTACAGGGGAGGTTCTGTCAAAATAAAATTTGGAAATCTTAAGAGACGCCGGTAGGCTGCCGAAATTCTGACAACGAAGACAGAACAAAGAAAGGAACTGATACGTACTGTGTACGTAGTGCTGTCTAAGGAGGCTGGAAGTGAGTGGACCCAGCAGGTTCATCCAGTCTTTCCTGGGTACTACGTAGAATGGTAGTTTGCATAAGGGAATTACCGAATCGGTACAACATCAGTTACTTTCTAAAGAAGAATTGTAGCAGTTATGCTGCCGGTTTTTAGACAGAAAAGGATGTAATAAAATATGAGGGAGTTAATCATGCACTAATATATAACAGTTGATTATTTGATATTAATTGTTATCTGGCCTGTATGACTGATATGTGTTGGCTGTAGGCTTGAGTATGTAAAGACTAAATGCTGAAAATAGGCTCAGTGAACAGTAACTCGTGAAGACCCATTCATGTTTAATAAATCATTAAAAATAGTAAATGATTGAATTAATGTACGAAATTTTTAGAGTAAAAAGTAGACATACTAAGATTTAATTTGATATATAGAATGTCTAATTTGGATGTATACACGAAAAGATATAAATTGTTAAAGTTGGGACCAGAATGCTGGATTCAGGAGAAAGTCATTGGATGAACAGTAAGATTGAAACGTTGACCCACGTGAAATTTGTCAAGGATTGGTCAACCAATGATTTTTCCCTGAAATATATTTGAGTTAGCTTCATGTAGCAATTTGAACCACTTCATTTCAATTTTTATAGAATTAGTTATAAATTTTCAAAATCAGGTCACTCATCTGGAATTTGCCACAGTGAATAGTACTCGATATGAATAAAATTCCAGATTAAGTGTTTAGACTTCAATGACCCTGAAAGTGGTTTAAGTGCTACTGAATGGTCCCTAAGATGTATAAATATAAGGATGTGACACATTGCATGCAAAAATAATTTGGATATAGCTGTTAAGGGTTCTATTGATGATTTAACTCCTAATAAAGCATGGAATTTGATTGAGAAGATAAATAATGACCAACAGTATGGGGCTATGAATGCTTATCTTCTCAAGTTATTGCTATGAATGCTCAGATCAAAAATTTAGCTGCTCAATTGAGCAATTCACTTGTTCAAAGCACATACTCTCAAGCTCTAGTTACTCCTAGTTGTCAGCTTTGTTCTTCCCTTATGTATACCAGTATCAATTATCCTACACACTATGAAGATGTATCAGCAATCTATCAGGGCAAATTGAATCAGTATCCATACTCTAATATATACAATAAAGGATGGAGAGATCATCCTAATTTTAAATGGAGGGATAGAGATAGAGACAGAAATTTTAGGCCAAACAAATTCAATAATAACAAGCAAGTTGATGAATCCTCTAGAGCTATAAAAGTACTTGCTACTAAAAAGGATGATGGGATATATGAGATAATCAAGAGAATTAATGTGATAAACTCAAACATAAATTCCACAAACACAAACTGTAGCTCTATTTTCAAGGACTTGAGATCTACAGTGGAGAGCAACCTAGCAATGACAAATTCTAAGTTTACTACCTTGAAGAGTAAAATAGACAAGTAGGAAACAAAAGCTACAAATATGAATGGCTATATATCATAGATAGCTAATTCAGTAAGTGATGTTCAAGCTAGAATTGGTAGAAATTTACCTTCAAACATAGTTGTTAACCCCAAATCTGTGAATGCTATGAGTTTAAGAAGTGAAAAAATAGTGAGAAAAGTAGATCTTGATGATGATAAGAAGGATAATGGAGAAAATGAGCAGCATAACAGATTTGGAGCTGAAGAGTTGATTAAAGAAGAACTTCATTCATTCTAGAATCAAAAAGCAGCAAAGAGAAGGGTATTTTGTAGCAAAAAAATGAGCAAACTATATTGAAAGATATTGCACAACCATCTGTTATGCATGAAGCAATTGCTAGTTCTAGCAGTGCAAGTCAGAAATCAGACAAGAACCAGAATAAAAAGGAGCACAAAGATAGAGAACATAAGGATAGAGAGGTAAGTATGAAACACCTACATTTTTCCTAATGCATACATGTGTCCAAAGAAGGTTTTAAAAGAAAAATAAGAACAAGATATTCAGAATCTGTTAGGAAAATTAGAAGTTAATGTGCTACTTGTAGATTTGATTAGAAGTATACCTAAGTATGGGAAATTTTGAAAGAACTCGACAATAATAAAAAATCTACAAACCAAATAAAATGGTTCAAGCAGGATCTAGTGTGTCAGCTTTACTTAAGCCATAACTTCCTATAAAATGTGTTGATTCAGGTTCATTTATAGTCCCAATCACCATTGGTAAGTTTTAGTGTGATAGTGCTTTGTTAGATCTTGGTATAGCCATTAATCTAATATCAACTTCTATTTATACATCATTCGGCATAAGCATAGTGATAGGATGCAAATTGTATATGGTTCTTTTGACATTTTCAAGGGTTTTATGAGAAGTTTATCATCCATTTTATGCCTGTAATTGTGCTTTTATGGTAATACATGATTGTGCATGGCAATATGCTAATTAAAGGGTTAAATGGTAAATTAAGTCTTCCAAACTACATTTATGTTGTTCTTTAATTAGTTAGGCTTTTATAGTGAGCTTTGATTTTGAATTACAGGTGTTTTGGAGGAGAATCAAGGAACTAATGTGAAGCAGAGAAGGAATCACTAGACAAAGAGGAATTGAAATATGAAAGTCAGCTTCTGTGATATTTAGAGATGATCTAAAAGTCTACTGGTCGTGACCTATTTTCTCCTGGGATGTTCTCTGTGTTCTCAAGTCACAACCAAAATTAGGATCTAGTCTCGACTAAAATAGCCAGTTAGTGAAGCTGCGCATTTTCATTTAAGTTACTCTGTAATTAAGGCAAGGGGATCAGTCAGATGGGAGGAGGCTGAATTTTTGCCAGATTTAGCTAGGAAGCAGCTGCTCATTTTCTCTCAACATTCTTTCTACAACCTCCATTCACTCCTTCCATTTTTATTGATCTTTCCATAGATTTTCATATTTATGCACCGATTAATATACTTTTACCATTTTTCTCTTGACATTTCTGACACCTTTTTTTGCATTCTTCATGGCATCATTTCTGGGCAACGATGGCAGCATAGTAGGAGCTATGAGAGACTAGAACTTTAGTCTCTTGGTGATGGACAACATATCTTGAGCTCATGATTGCACTAGGGAGTTTTTATCTTAATCTATACTTATTTCATGTTTTGACATTTCTAAATTTAGGGATTTTATTGTATGAATAGGGATTGAATGTCAATTGATTATTCTCATATTAGATATTTGTAATTGACATTGGATGATGAGATTGTTGATTTTAATATAAATATTTAGGTTTTGATTTCTGGATAGTTGGACTATTATCAATGATTGTTGAGGTTTAATTCAATTGCTTGAAGTCTATGGTTGTTAATTGATGATCATTTGAGGGCATTATCATCATTTGAGTTAATTAAACACTAAGTGGTTTTCAACAGTGCATTAAGAAGTTTTTAAGCTAGCTTTGATCAAAGGAGTTCAAGAACTATTATTGCACTGGACTCAATCGATCGATTGAGATTTTATTTAAGACAGTGATTTCAAATCTCCCATATCAAATTAAGAGCAAGGATATTTATGTTTTTATCATCAAGAGTCTTTCTTAACATATTTCTTATACAATCCAACTCATTTTCCTCTTAATCAAAAATATAAAATATTTACTTTACTGCACCCTTATTTTATAGCATTAATGTTCGATCAAACTGAAAACCCATATTTTTATTTAGTTTTTCAATGGCTTTGCCTACCAATTTACTAGGGATCCAATCAAAAGGGTCTTTGAGAATAACGATACAGTTATGCCTTATACTATATTATGGGGTGCAATCATTATTTTAATGGATCGAACGACGATAATCCGAGCCTATCATATAAACTCACTTAAGGAAACCTCCATGAAGTTCAACTAGCTAATCGGACTACTAGGAAACCTGAGGGATAATTAGAAGACATATTAGTGAAGGTTAAAGACTTAATTATACCTGTAGATTTCTATATCTTGGATATGTCACATGAGTCAATCTCAGAGGGCCCTATTATTTTGGGAAGGCTATTCCTTAGAACAACTAACACTGCCATAAGCATGAAAAATGTGAGTATTACAATGGAAGTGGGTGATAATGTAATTACTTTTAATGTCTATAAAGTAATGAGACATCTATTTGAAGATTACTTACCGTTAAGCTTAAGTACAATTGATGCATACATTGAAGAAGCTAAAGAGGAACATGAATTGTTGCTGCAAAATTCTGATAAGGTTGAATGTGATTTGCTTGAATATGAATTTTTTGGATAACAGTGTGATGTGTCAAGTATTAACCATATTTTAGTTGATAGCTTACTTTCCACCCTATAATCTTTTTCTTTTTCTGTTATTGACCATTTGAATATAGGCTTTGGAGAGAAGTAGCATGATAAAATTGTAGGTAAGAACATAGTTGCTGAGAATCTCATTGTAGGCACTGAAATATATATTGTAGAACCTGTGATGACAGAATTATTGAAGCATGTTATAGGTTTGAAAACTAAGAAGTTGGTTCCATCAATTGTCCAGCCACCTGAGTTGGAGCTCAAACCACTTCTTAATAACCTTAAATATGTGTTTTTGGGTGAAAATGATACATTACCTGTTATAATTGCTAATTCACTTTTTGTTTCTAAGGAAGAGATATTAATTTCAGTTTTAAAAACACATAAGAGAGTAAGAGGTTAGGCTTTAGCTGATATACTTGGTATAGATGCATCTGTATGCACACATAAAATTCTGTTAAATGATGGAGCCAAACTTATTAAACAACAACAAAGAAGGCCAAACCCCTTAATATCTGATGTGGTCAAGAAATAGGTAGATAAGCTGTTGAATGCTAGCATTATTTACCCAATTTTAGACAGTGAATGGGTAAGTCCAATTCATGTGGTGTTAAAAAAAAAGTGGTATAACTGTGGTAAGGAATAAAAAGAATGAACTAATCCCTACTAGAGTACAAAATTCATGGAGAGTGTGTATTGATTATAGGAAATTGAATGATGCAACTAGAAAGGACCATTTCCCTTTACCATTTATAGATCAAATGTTAAAAAGACTTGCTGGAAAGGCTAATTATTGTTTTCATGATGGTTTTTTAGGGTATTTTCATGTTCTAATTGCACCAGAAGATCAAGAGAATACCACATTCACATGTCTATTTGGTACCTATGCTTATAAGAGGATACCATTTGACTTGTGCAATGCTCCTAAAATATTTCAAAGAGTTATGATGTCCATATTCAGTGAATTCTTGGAAAGCAACATGGAGGTATTCATGGATGATTTTACAGTGTATGGTAAGGATTTTGATGAATGTTTAGAAAGTTTAGATAAAGTCTTAGCAAGATGCATTGAGAAAAAGCTTATGCTAAATTTTGAGAAATATCATTTTAGGTAAATAAAGGCATAGTTCTAGGGCATTTAATATCTAAGAACGAGATTGAGGTAGAGAAAGCTAAGATTGAGGTTATTTCTTCTCTTCCTTATCCCAAATCTTTAAAGGAATTAAGGTCATTCCTAGGACATGCTGGATTATATAGAAGATTCATTAAGGACTTTAGCAAGATTGTATCTCCACTTTCTAAACTCAGGCAAAAAGATAGAGTTCTATTTTGATGATACTTGTAAGAGAACATTTGACACTGTTAAAGCTATGTTTATAACACCAACTATACTTATTGTACCTAATTGGCATTTAGATTTTTGGCTTTCATGTGATGCATCAAATGAAATTGCAGATGCAATGTTAAAATAGAAAGATGTTAAGCTATCTAAAGTCATTTCATATGCCTCTAAGACATTAGATAGTGCTCAAAAGAACTACACTACCACAGAAAAAGAACTCTTTGCCATTGTGTTTATACTTGACAAATTCAAATCTTACTTCTTGAGTTCTAAAGTGATTATATACATTGACCATGCTACTGTAAAGTTCTTGTTTGAAAAGCCACAATCCAAGCCATGACTCTTGAGATGGATGCTGCTAATCCAAGAATTTGATGTGGAGATAAGGGATAAACTGGGAGAAAAAAATATGGTAGCTGATCATTTAAGAAGGTTGCCTGAAAATACAAGGGGAGTATTCGATTCTGACATCACTTGTGATATATTTAGAGATTGTTCTGTTTCTATGATTTCTGTAATTACATCTTGGTATTGCCATATAGTGAACTATATTGTTACTGGTCTAATTTTACCTTCTTTAACTCATTTCTAGGGCTAGAAGATTAAGCATGAGGCAAAATTTTATATTTTGGGAACCACCCATTCTATGGAAGATATACAGTAATCAAATTATAAGAAAATGTGTGCTAAGTAAAAAAGTGGACAACATTCTTACAGCTTGTCATTCTTTTATTTGTAGAGGACATTTCAGTGCAAAGAAGACTTCAAGGAAGATCCTCGATACTAGTTTTTATTGGCTACAACTATTCAAAGACTGCTATAAATTCTGTAAAGCTTATGGTAGATGCCAATATTTTGGTGGACTAACTAAAAGGCATGAAATGCCTCATCATCCTATATTGTTTTGTGAGGTGTTTGAAGTATGGTGCATTGGCTTTATGGGACCATTTCTACCATCTTTTGGCTATACATATATTATGCTAGCTGTGGATTCTCTCAAGATTGGTGGAGACTATACCAACAAGAAAGGATGATGCAGTGACAATTTTTAAATTTCTTAAGTCAAATATCTTCGCAGGGTTTGGTGTGCCAAGAGAAAGTGATCAAGCCTCCCATTTCTTTAATAAGATTTTAGGTGGGTTATTTGCCAAGTTTGGGATCAAGAAAAAAGTTTTAACAGCTTATCATCCCTAAATAAATGGTCAAGCTAAAAATTCTAACAAAGATATCAAGAGTATTCTAGAAAGGATAGTAAGACCCTCAAGAAAATATTAGAGTGCAAGGTTAAATGAAGCTTTGTGGGCATATAGAATAGATCATAAGACCATACTTGAGATGTCCCCATACAAAATGGTTTATGGTAAAAATGTCATCTACCAGTACGAGTTGAGCACAAAGTATTATGGACAGTTAAAGATTGCAACATGGATTTTGACACTACTGGAGAAGAAAGAATGTTGCAGATTGAGGAATTAGAAGAAATAAGGCTAGATGCTTGTGAGAATTCTAGGATTTATAAGGAAAGAGCCAAGCTTCTTCATGATAAATAGATTTTGCATAAGGAATTTCATGTTAGAGATAAAGTTTTAAGATTTAAGGTTAAATATGCTTTCAAACCTAGCAACTTGCTACAAGATAGGATGGTCTATATGTGGTGACTAATATCCATGAATATGGAACAATTGAATTGATGGATAAAGCATATGGTACAATATTTCAAGTCAATGGCCACTTATTGAAGCTGTACAAGGAGAACTTTAAACCCCCATAATATTCAGGTTATCTCTTTTCTTGTTTTCCCACTTACAATAGTCTACTTTAATTAGTTTTTTTTTCTTATATTACTTAAGCTGTTATTTGTTGATTAAGTGTGGGGGAGGAGACCAAGTCAATAAGGTAGATAGATACTTCCATGAATTCATCTTAGATTCTGGTTCAATTTTCATATTACTGTTGACTTTACATGTGTTTCATTAGTTCTTCACATCGAGGACAAAGTAGAAATTAAGTGTGGGGGATGATGAACTTTAGTCGCGATTTGTGCTTATCTTTGTCGCGACTACAACTTTCTATGAATGTTGGTCATGACTGGATTGATATTTAAGTCGCAACCAGAGAATGTGTGTTTAACAAGTTTACTCTATGTGATTATGAGTCACAACCAGTGTCTATTTCTATTGCGACTAATATTCCTTATTTTTTGAAGATCTTCTCTATGTAAGACAGTCGTGACCTGATGTCCTTTTTGTAGCAACTAGATTGATCCTTTATTAAAAAATTCTCCTATTTCATTCTAATTGTTGCTTGGTCTTTGGAATTTACTATCATGGAATTAAAATTGAACTTTGAACATTAGTAAACTTGATAGAGTGTGAGTTGCTTGTTTCATTGATTTATTACTGGAAATTGTTCATCATGAATGATTAGTCTCATGTATTTACTTCAATATTTATGCAATCTAGTCATGGTGAGTTAATTAGGGTGAGTAAGCCAGATGAAAGGATTTTGAGCTTCTAACATATACTCATTTATAGTGTGTGACACCATCTAGTTTGGTAACTTTGCAGAACTTGTCTCAATCCTTGATTCAAAACCACATTAGCTTCTTGGAATTGTAAATATGATAAGGGCATTTCTTTCAAAACTCTTTTGACCAAATAGAATCTCACATAAATATTAAACCCTTTGCTTTAACCCTTTGAGACCTTCACTTTCTTTTAAAAGTCTATCCTTGATTAATGAATGATATACAAGATATTTGTTGCCACAGTAAGTCTTTAATTGTGAAATAACTGTTAAGTTGGACCACTTATTGAATATCTGAACTTCAATGTATTTGTTATCTGGTTCAATATTTGAAAGGAAAAAACACAAAGGAAAAGTACAGAGAAAAGTAAAAAAAGAAGAAAGAAAAGAGAAAGAAGAGATAGACCAGATGACAAGATGTGATATTCAACTTGTATGAAAGGAAGTTAATTTGTGACATGTATTTTTTGCAGTTGTACAATGGGAATTATGATCAAAAATTGAAATAGCTTGAAGAAGTAAGATCATGTGCAGTATTTCATTAATCATTGATATGCATTTCCATTTCATCATGTAGCTTTTCTAACATTACAACCTAATAAAGACCTATTGATTCCCAACCCTTATGGCATTTAGTGGTAGCGATGTAGGATGGTTACAAGCCTATAGGAAGCCTAAGCTAGATGGTTGAGTGAAAATCACCTTGATAAGAGAGTGAGCGAAACACTATCCTTGGTGAGGAAATCTCAACCTAGTTGCTTAATATGATTTAATTGCATGAGTTAGATTCTTTGATTGATATGAGATTAGTATGTAATATTGTCAATTGAAGATTGATGGATGCAAGTGCTTATGCTGAATCTGATTTGCCAATTTTGTTAGACATGTGTGTTTGAATTTTAATTTTAGTCCATAATTTTGTTCTAAGTGCAAAAAGCTAAGTGTGGGGGAATTGATAAACACTTATTTTATATTGATTTTAGTGTGTTTAAAGAGAATTTTATTGTTGATTTTGTCTCCATTTACTAATATGATGAGTAATTAAGTAATAATATAAAATTGGAATAGTTGGGAATTAATTGATATAATTTTGGTAATATATTAGAAATTATCTTATTAGATAAATAATTTACATATTTTAAATTCCTATTTTAAGAAAATGCTCACTAATTACCAAAAAAACATGTTGCTATAACTATGAGTGAGAATGAAATAGAAATGATTATAAATGACAGCTAGATCCAGGGAATTAGAGGTGCCAACAGAAATCACATGGGGAAATAGGGCATTAGGAGATTCTTGCACGTGTTGAGGCTGGAGGTTCATTCATGCACATGCTGAGGAAACACCATTCACATCTAAATCTACGCATAATAGTAGAGAATGATGTACATGCTGATAGCTAGAAGGAGCTAACAGATTGACTAACATAAAATACATAGGAGAATGCATTATGAGCTTGGACACGTGATGGCTAGAGGCAAAGATCAGATTATTCACACATGCCATTGCTCATATAGATACCATTGGACTGATTCACGCTGTCATTACATATATACAGACTCACTTCACTCCATCACACTATTTTCTTTCCACTCCATCACACCATTTTCTCTCCACCTTTATTCTCTTTCATCTACAACTTTATTTTGTTTTAAGCAATAGAACTAGAGGAAAGTTCTATTTCTATCTTCATCTTTTTCTTCTGTATTTACCATAACTGCTGCTAGTTTTGTTGTTACTGTTAAAGTCTTGATAGTAATAGAAGGCTAGATCCATTATGCTCTCTTGGAGATAATGTTGAACCAGAATCCTTGATATAAAATAAGGAGTTCAATTGTGTCTTTAATTCCAGATCTAATTGTATCGAGTTGATATAGTTAATTCTAGTTGTATTAATTCAATTAGAGTTAGTAGATGATAAATGATTAGGGAACCAAGTTAGATTCCCTATTTCTACATAATTGAGCTTTAATTGATCTTTATCCTTAAACTAGTTAGATATGGCTATATTTAATTAGAGCAATTCTATAACAGAGTATAGTTGTATCTGTTTAATTTATCTTCTTTTACCTCTTGAGTTGAATGATTTATATTTCTCTATTTAATATCTATGAGTTGTAGCTTTGATTGAGATTTAACTGGCAAGTTGTTAGTTAACATATTCTAATTCAACGAATTAACTCGTCATATTCTATAGATAATGAAGGTAAGAAAATCTCTAAGGGAACACACTTGTCATTGATTTATATCATTATCATTAATAATTAAAATCATAAACAGTAGCATAGGATTTACATTCAAAATTTGTTCAAATATCTCATCTCACAATTCATCTTATTAAACTATTAATTTGTGGCTCATTGGATTAGTTAGGAACTTTAGCATCCATTTAGGCTCCTTTCGAATTGACCTAGGTTAGCTTCACTTTACTACTGGTTAGTTTAGTTTCTTGTTTAATAATTAAAATGACAGTTATCATTTTTTCATAACTTTCTTATATATACTCTACCTTGCATGTATTGCAAAAATGGAGTATTTATTCATCATAGCTTACTCTAACATGTGTGTCATCATATGACAACTATAAGGAGATGCAACTGTTTATCATAACTGATAGCAACATAAGCAATATCATCATCACATAATTTGCTCAACAATCCATCATACGCATACTATAATTAAACAATTAACTAGGTAAACCTTAAAGCATTCTTTCCTTTATCACAATATATGGCAGATCCTGATCATTTATTTAGAAACCTAAAATAACTACTCATCTAACTTAGGCTGCCACGTTACTCTCTTACCAGGGTATAGACTCAACCCTTTACTATTATATCTAACTCTTGATCATTATTCTTTCTTAAATAGGGAGTCTCTTTATCTTTTAAACTATGGCTACCTTTCTCTCTCGTCTTTTTCTAATCTTCCGTACATAAGCTGCTCTATTGAACTTCTGCAACTACCTGAGAAAAAAATTCTTTCTTTGTAACACGAAATTCAATTTGTGAATTAATTTCTTAGTTATTCAACTCTCACTGTTCATGTGGATGAATTAAGCTAAGTATGCATCAAAGGGTTTCTCTTTTCCTTCTTTAACACTTAGCCTCATGCTCATCTATATCTAACTGAGAGGAATACTTCTTGTAAAACTACTTAAACATAACTTCTTAGGTGAGCGGATCAATCTCTATCTCTATAAAGTAACTTCTATATCTCTATACTATCTCTTAACTTCTTTTATCTAAATATTAGTCCCAATTTGTTCTTGATAGTATTGTGGTACCTTTCTGGTATCTTTCTTGATCCTGGCGAACTTAAGTCTCATAGATCTCATTCAACATCTACTACTATTATTTTTGCTCTCTAGGGTGCTCTACACTAAGTCTGCTAGGTTACTGTTTCTTCATGATAGGGTCTATCTATTTCGGGAACATTAGCTCTCTATCTATTAACTATTACGTCTCTAATCTTAAGCCATGTGTTAGGCTTATTCCTAGGAAAGTCTAAATCTAACTTCTGATTCTTCTATTCAGGAAAAACTAGCTAAACAAAGTCTTTCATAATGTAGATTGACTCCTGGTGATCACACGGAAGATCTACCTTTAAACATTTTCTTAAACTAATCTTTTGTATCTCTATAACTTGTATTATCTACCTTGTATGCACCCCGTGGATATCTTTATCAACTAGAGCTTGGCACCTTCATTCATGTTTTTACCATAACATTAAGTATATATGTATTGGCTAGTCACAACTCACATTCTCTGTGAATTTTTGTTGCGACCTTCTTACTCAAATTATCACAACCAGATGGCTCTATTTTCTTCTGTCAAGACCAAAGGTTTTCTCCCTTCACAACCTGAACTCCTCTGTGTACATTAATCGTGACCTATGACCTAACTCGTCGTAATCCCATTTCTCTTTAACTACTAGTAGCGACCTAAATACCTTCACGTTATGACTTGGTCATACCTTTCTCTAAACATTCTCTTCCTAAGGTTCCTTATCTGAACCCAAATTTAAGTGGTAAACCCATCATCTAGGGAGGGGATCTTCTTGGTTCACTTAAGATTCAGACTTAAGTGGTATTAACTTTCTCACTAAGTACCCTAACCTTAACATAATGTTAACTACTTGGTTTAGGGTCGGGAAATATCTTATGTAATGCCAAAAACTTTTCTCTGATATAAAAAATATAACAAATTACTTTTATACGTCTTAGGGACCATTCGATAGCATTTAGAACCACTTACATGACATTTGAAATCTATTAGCTAAATCTGAAATTTCATTCTTCAAGAGTTACTGTTTATATGGTATTTCCAAATTTAGCGATGAACTTCAAAAAATCATTAATTATAGAAAAATTGAAATGAAGCAGTTCAAAAAGGTACACGAAACTAACATCTTGAAATTTAAAGAAAAGAATTTCCTCAGATCTAATGATCAGTCAACTAAGCCAACTCTAATGTCACAATTTACTATTCATTTAGTCAAAAATTCTAAAAACATTCTTATCATTGACTTTGAAAAAATTTGTTCTCTTTGTACAGACATCGAAATAAGGTGTACTTGGTGTTAAAATGAATCTTGACATGCTAACTAAGTGTCTGTAAAATTTTATACATTTATTTCATCATTTACTAGTTTTCATTACATCATGAATATTGTTGCTCAAATTGGTCATATAACATTATTGCATACAATTCAAACATTCATCATATAACATTTATACTATCCAATTCCTAACTTCTCTTCATATTTCTTCATCTTCTTTCTTCATACATGAACCTACTGGGATTGGGATTATATGGAGGGGTTAAGATTTTTGGGAAAATCTCAGTAGCAAACAGTACTAAATAATGTATGCATTAAAGTAAATACTTATGCTCACTTGTGAAAGTGTTAACATTGTGTAATATGTATACTTCTATATAACATATAAAATACAATTGGCCAAAGTAATCATAGAAACAGAGCTTTAATCATATACATATATGCAACACAATTCATCATAGACATAACACAACCAAGTATAATATCCAATACATACAAGTTTAAGATAGTTTACTACCTTTTACTCCTTGCTTTTCTTATCCTTCCTCTTTACCCATTTTTCTTACTTCTCTTTGATATGTGGCTACCCTCTTTGAGCACACCAATCAAATCCTAACATAACACTATCATTCATTTATTACAATCTAAACTTCCTTGAACATTGACTTTGTTTTACTTAAATAACTTTCCTTAATTTTTATTAATTAGCTTGGTATTTGAATCAATTGATGTCTTAACTTTACCCTACACAATTTGGCCTTTTGAATTCATTTGTGGACTCAAAATTCCCAAATTCCAATAGCTACACACTATTCTTGATACAATTGCATAACTTCCCTTTTTCTTTCAAAAATTTTCATTTGGATTCTAATGCTTCTAATACTTGTTTCTCCACTTTATCCCACACAATTTTTCATTGAAAATCATTGGAAGCATCAAAATCATGAATTCTAATCACTGTTTATACATGTGAATACTAACAGAGAAGACTTAAAAATTATAAATTTCAATTACAATGCTTCCAAGGTTCTAAATCTATCTAATCCTACACAAAATCATCATATACATTCAATGGAAGCATTAGATCATTGAAATTCTATTTCTTTCTATCCAAAACAGTGCAGGCCAAAATGCCTCATCCATGATAAAGTCAAGAATATCAACTTGATTCAATAACCAATCATCTAACTAGCTTGTTTAAGTATTAATCACATAGCTTTAACTTTAAATTCTTCTTTCTTCTTTCATCTAAGGTTTTGGACAAGATATATACCCTAGGTAAAGATCAACTTTCTTCCATAAAAACCCTAAGTTCAAGCCCCCAAATTAAAGAAAAATAAGTTAGGATAAATTGCTTACCTTAATCCCTAGTTAACTTGAACTTTAATGACTTGAATCTTCTTATCTTGGCTTGAGTTTCCATTTGAGAAGAACCTCCTAAAGGTTCCTCATTCCACTATTTTGGGCAGCTTAAGGCAGGGTATTTATAGACTTCAAGGCATATAAATGGATAGCCAAGATTACTTTATGCACTATTTGATCTAATGGTTCATATTTGCTCTTGATCTTGGCTGGCCCTAGAAGCCAAATTTGAGATAAGATGACATGTTAAAAATATTCTCTTCCTCCTTGCTTGGATGCCATGTGTGCTAATCATGTGGGGTCTACCATGTGTAAACCCTAATCTTCCTCTTGAAGCTTCCTAAATTTCTTTTCTTTTCTTTTTTAAAAAAATTATAAATTATCCATTATTGAACTTGGGTTTCAAAACAACTTTTGGGACTTATTGGGCTATTTCATGATGCTATTATTGGGCCTTCCTTGGGTCCAATTGCTAATTGGCACAAATCCCAAGCACTTCCTATACTGATATCTTTAAATTATCCTGATTTTTTATATAATTTCTAAACACCTCTTTTGTTGGTTTTAAAATTTTTAAAAATTTATTTTAATATAAAATATTTTTTTTGCAAAGTCTCATAATTTTTTGAGACTTAGAAGTCCTATTAAAAATTCATACATCTTCTTTAAATCTTTTATCAGTGTCATTTTTCACCTTAAATTCTTTAATTAATTCTACATGACTCCTTTTTTACTTCTGTTAATTTTATAAATTTTTATATTAATTACAATAATTTACTACTAAATTTCATTTGATTCTGAGGTCTAAAAGATACTGTAATAGTTTTGAGACTTTAGAAATTTATATGAATTTATCAGGACCTTAAACCAAAATTTCATATTGCGTAAATGGATTGAAATAATTTTCTCTATTTTATGGTAAAATTTGGAACTGAACTAATTCTGGGTCATTTCTTACTTAACTTTATCATAATTATTATTTTACCCCTGAACTTTTAAAAATTATACTTTAGGCTATCAACTTTTTTATAATTATATTTAATTGCCCAAAGCTTATGTCTAATTCCATTTTGCCATTGAACTTTTAGGGTTTCCAATTTAGTCCCTCTTTTTTATACAATTGTCTGTTCATTATCTTTTTTTTTTGTTTATTGTCACAATCCCTTCTAAACCTCTTTCCTCTATCAGTCTTATATAGATAGAGAAAATTAGGATGTGATAGATAACCTTAATATACACAAAAAAAAGGAAAAAAATAATCTTATAACTTTCACTTATTTTTTTTAAATGACTTTATTATCTGAAACATCACAAATTTATAAATTTGAATATGAATAACCCAAATTAAATTTCAATGCTCATGGCATGAATACCAACACTAGATACTATTAATGTATTCGTTCTATTTGTTTTTTTTTTGTGGCTTTTTTATAGAATTTAGTAGACCATTTATAATATTTGTTATGAGCATTGTGAATTGAGAGATCAAATTGGGGGGATCAATGGATCTGCTTCTAAGGTAATTTAGTTTTTTTATTTTCGTATTCAAAGAATTTCAATTTTTTTATTACAATTGAGTAAAATATTAAATTAAGACCATAATTAGTGTTAATTATATATATTAATGATAGGGATAGTTAGCTATGATAAACTCATCATCAATAATTTTAAGAAAGATAGTCCTAGAAAGACTATATCATACATTATTTTAATCAATTAATTTATTTTATTTATCCAAGGAATGATATTGATTGCAATTATGGATAAACATTAAACAATAATAGCTTGCAGTTTCAAACTTTTTTCTTTTTTGGCCACAAAACTACTAAATAAACCAAGAGACAAATTTAAACCACAAATTTAAAAGAACTAAATTAAATAAAATAAAAGACTTCATCGAACTTGATATTTCTTTTAGCATCAGAGTCCCCCATCAGCTTGAACCTACATGAAAATTACAAATGAAAAGATATTAAATAAAATAATCACAAAAAGTGTTAAAACTCCTAGTAAATTAGCGTTTTTAATTTTATAGCCATTACTAATCAACCTCATGATGGGATCATTAAAATTTGTCTCTTTGATTAGGTAAAATTAACTTTCATGAAGAATAAAGGTTTCCATGTTTATAGAAGAGAGTTTTCCTATTCTCATGTTAAACCAAACGGATCAAACTCTTTTCTTTGGCTTAAGGAGAATAGAGAGAGGAGAAAGAAAGAAAAATTTTATCAAGTTCGATTTAAAGAAAAAAGATAGGTGGGGTTATAAAATTTTAATAAAGAAAAAATATAAAAAAATTAGTTGAAAATTTTCAACCCATTATTTCTCTATTTTTTTAAAATGGAAATCGATAAAATTTTCCATCTCTCCTCCATTCCCCTTGAACAAAAACTAAGGGTTAAAAAATTTAAAGTACACAAAATTTAAGCCTTATTTTATTAAATGACGTTAGCTATATAGATCGTATAAATACAATGTCATTGTGCTCTATTAATAACAAAATATTTGAATATATGATAAACCAAAAAATCTCATTCAATAAATATAATAAAAGTAACAAATTACTTGACATATGAATGGGTTGTAATTGTTCAATTTCTTTGGCCATAGCTAGTATTATCTTCAATATTTCTTACTCTTTATTGAGTTTGAAGTCTTAGTGGTTGCATGATTGTTACCATAACTAGCATGCTCAACAAGAGTTGATTTTGTACTCTCGTTTAAGCTTGAATCTTGAGAAGAGTTCTCATAGGAATAACCATACCCCATAAGGTCTTCAAGATCTTCCTTTTTGGGACTTTGCTGAGAATTACTCATTTTGCCTCAACAAACAAATATAGAAACACTAAATATTTTGAGATTCATAATCTTTGTTTCTTCCTTATCTTATTTTGTTCTTTGCCTTCAATTGTGGAATTTGTTGTTGTATTTATAGAGATTTTAGATGTGTGTATGCAAATGAACATTTTTGTGAAAAAGTGTCTAAATTACTTGAAAGTTTGATCAAAGTTTCTCAAGTTTTCTTAAAAGCCTTTCAAAATTGTTCCCTTTTTGTGAAAATGCCTTAATGAAGTTAGCTTGTTTACATAATGGTCAAAGGTTAACGAAAATTGCCTGCAAATGCAAACTCTTGCGAAGATTTGTACAAATTAAGAAGTGCATATATGCAAATGAAAATTTTGTGAAAAATGCATCCAAATTTCATCAAATTAAATGTTTCACCAAAATGGTTTAAAGGTTTCAAGGCATAACGAAACAAAAGTTTCAGAACGTTTCTGAAAGTTCTATTAAATAATTGTTAAAAGTTTATGAAACATTATGTACTTGTATTTCTAAATAACTTATAAAGTAACGTTAACGTTTATCTTAATACTTAAATTCTTTAATCCATAGATAAAGTTTTAGAAGCTTGACATAATTCTTCGAAATTGATTTTCTTTT
The DNA here is from genome assembly GCA_037074615.1 of Leucaena leucocephala. Lineage (NCBI taxonomy): Eukaryota > Viridiplantae > Streptophyta > Magnoliopsida > Fabales > Fabaceae > Leucaena > Leucaena leucocephala. The sequence continues at coordinate 2,894,004 of CM073527.1, read as the reverse complement.
CATGACAAATATATCAAGATATATAATATTTAGGAAAAACTTATTCATTTGTCCTTATTGTTTCACAAATTAGATCCTGTGATTTTGTTTTCTTTTTTATTGCGTCATTTTAGTTCATTTTCTCATAGTTTATTTAGAGTTTATGTGAATACTAATTAACCGACACGTAAATTGTCACAAAATACAAAAATAAAAAGATATTTTTTAAAAAATAAAATTGATTCATTACCAACATAAATATAAACAAATATTATAAAAATAATTGTCCCCTTACATCTACATATGTATCGTTTTAGATTCATGGGACAAAATTAACTCATGTGTATGTTGAGTGAAAGTCATATTATCAATTACTAATTAATGTTGTTTGTCTTATAAATTAACAAATTATGAGTACATGAACAAATACTTATAATTGACAAAATTATAATGACCCAATAAAAAGAAAAAGATTATAAAAATTTAATTAAAATGCAGTGAAATTATATAGGAGCTTGCATAGTAATTTTATTAATCATGTCGAATTTCAAAGTTAAATACCCTTTATACAATATTGTTTATATTTTTATAAGTAAAAATTAATAATTGATTTTTATGTTTTTTCCATAAGATAAAGAAACATTACTTTGCATACAAACTCTTTTTTTAAAAAAAAAAATTCCTTTCCCCTTTTCAATCTACTCCGTAATGTGAATCAAAGCAGTTCTTAAAAAAAATAAAATCCCAAATGAGTGGAAATAAGATTCCGGTTTCAACTAAAATTTTTTAAAATTTTCTAAATGAGTTTTTTTTAAAAAAAATCTAAAAGAGATTGACTTGCACATAGTGTTATATATCAAAAACTCAAATCACCAGAAGTTTGTCTAAAATTTGTTATAAATCCATCAAAAATTTTGTTTTTCTTGATAGCATGGACTAAAACAATTTCAACTCTCTCAAAAGGTTAATGAAATGGAAAAGGAAATGTAATCAAATTTATGTCAAGAAAAAAGAATTTTAAATATGAATCTTTTGTTAAGAGATGAAATACAGACTGCTACGTAACTACCAAACAGGGGGAAATCAATAGATCTTGAAGCCAAGTAATTTAATATTTTGTATTCAAAGAATTTTCAATTTTTAATTACAGTTAAGTAAAATATTAAATTAAGACGATAATTAGCTGTAACTATCTATATATTAATGACAGGGTTAGTTAGTCACAATATAAACTCATGATCAATAATTTGAAGAAATACAGTCTTATACTCCTATAAAGATTATATCATATATTATTTTCATCAAATAATGTACTTTATTTATTCAAGGAATGATGGCAATACATTAAACAACTATAGCTGACAATTTCAAACTATTTTCTTCTTCTTTTTGCTATCCAAACAACTTAATAAACCTAGAGACAATAACTTACCTTTATTTAAACCACAAATTTAAAAGAAGTAAATAAAATAAAAAATGACTTCATAAAAATTAATATTCCGTTCAGCATCATAGTCCCCTATCAGCTTCCACCTGCATGGAAATTAAAAAGAAACGACACTAAATAAAATAATCACAAAAAAATTGTTGAAACTCCTAATTAATTAGCCCTTTTTTAATTGTTTTTCCCCATAACTTATCAGTCTCATGATGTGATCATTAAAATTTGTGTCCTTTATTAGGTAAAATTGCCTTTCTTGAAAAATAAATATTTTCATGGAAGAGGGTTTTCCTATTCTCATGTTAAAACAAATGTACTAAACTCTCTTTTTTTGGCTCGAAGAGAATGGAGGGAGGAGAAAGAAGAAATTTTTTTATCAAGTTTGATTTAAAGAAAAAAAAAAGATAAGTGGGGTTATAAAATTTTAATAGAGAAAAAAATGTAAAGAAAATTAGTTGAAAAATTTCAACCCGTTATTTCTCCATTTTTTAAAATCAAAATCAATAAAATTTTCCATCTCTCCCTCTCATCTCCATTCCCCTCAAACAAAAACAAAAAAGCATGTTAAAACAACAACAACAACTATTATTTTATTAAATGGTGTTAGCCATATATAGCATATAGATGATGCTATTGTATTTCTATTAATAACAAAATTTTTGAATATATGATAAACCAAAAAAAACCTCATTCAATAAATATAATAAAAATAACAAATTACCTGATATATGAATGGGTTGTAATTGTTCAATTTCGACCATAGCTTATATTGCCTTGAATATTATATTTCTTACTCTTTTTTGAGTTTGCAGCAGCAGTTTCATAAGTCTTACCATAACTAGTATGCTTGGCAAGAGTTGATTTCTTACTCTGATTTAAGCTTGAAACTTGAGAAGAGCTCGTATAGGGATTACTATACCCTATATGGTCTTTAAGATCTTTCTTTTTGCGCCTTCCCTGAGAATCACTCTTTTTGCCGAAACAACAACACATAGCAACACTAAATATTTTGGGATTTACTATCTTTGTTTCTTCGCTTATCTTGTTTTACTCTTTGCCTTCAATTGTGGAATTTGTTGTTGTATTTATAGAGATTTTAGACGTATGTATGCAAATGGACATTTTTGTGAAAATGTGTTTAAATTACTTGAAAGTTTGATCAAAATTTTCTCAAGTTTTCTTCAAAGCCTTTCAAAATTGTTGTATTTTTGTGAAAATGCCTTAATGAAGTTTGCTTGTTCACATAGTATTATGTTAATTGGGGTTTATGTGAATACTGATTAAGGAGAATGTAAGTTGTCACAAAATATAAAATAAAAAATCTTTTTTAAAAAATAAAATGATATAATTAAATTTAATAATTATCAATATAAAAATAAACAAAATTATTATGCTTATAACCGTCTCCTTGCATTTATATATATAATCAATAATTTATTTTATTTTAATTTATTTAGATCCAGGTTTCAAAATTAATTCAAATGTTTGTTGGGTTAGAGCCACATGACCCCCATACAAATTAATAAATTATGAATATTTGAACAATTACTTATAATTGATAAATTATAGAGATTTAATAAAAAAACTTTAAGAATTTAATTAAAAATAAAGTAAACTATTGGGCCCTCCAAATTAATTGTTTTTATATTTAAACTTCGTATAATGGTTAAAATACAAATTTATAATATAATATTTAAATACTACTGTTATGAAAAATTATTATTAATACATCCTTATTTAAACTTTCATAAGAAGACTTAAAAAGTTAATTTTGAATTGACCTAATCAATGTCTCCTTATTTTTTTCTTTATCCGTTTGGGAGAATTTTTTTCATGTGAGTTGTACTCTCCCCTTTCATACTTTCTTTTTATTTATAGATTAGATAACTAATTTAAAAATGTTAAAAATATTAGTTAAATTATTTTTTTAAAATAACCCCTCTAGTTATTTTTATTGAAAACAATTTCTATAATGAAAACTAATTAAGAGTGATAGTTTGAAAAAACAATTTAGAAGATAAAGTGATTGAGTTTTTATATTTATGATTAAAATAAACTCTAAATTAACTCTTATATTTATATTTAAGATTGAATAGAGTATTATAGAATTTTTTATCAGCTTTCCAAGTTTACTTATCCACATGGTCAAATAGATGTAATGTTCATGTATGTTTCATTTATCTAGACACAACCCATTTTTTCCCCTCTCAATTGTTTATAACATCATACATACAAGCCTGCCCATATTATATATGCTATATAAATCATTCACTCACTAATATTATTTAGCTAAATTTATCTTTAAAACTTTCTTATGAACATCTTCATAACCTTTTCCTTTTAAGAGAAAATTTAACGAGAAAATGTTAATTTAAAAGAATGAGAGTGCTTGCCATTTACAGTAACAACTTACCAGCTCTTACCCCAAACTTGCTATCCATTCTTTTTCCCTTTTGATCCCCAACCATGGTATTAAAATCAAACTTGGCTTGTATAGTCAAACCAATGAACCAATTGAACCAGTTTCTTTGATCAATTCATTCAAGAATTTTGGATCAATTGATTCAGTTGAATTATATATATATTATCTTTATGTAGAACTTGGAAATAATACCATTTTGGGTTAAAAATTGGGAAAACCTATTTATAAATACCAATATAATTTTATTTTATTTTGTTGGCACAGTTAAAAATCCCTATATAAGAGCTAACAGTACTAAATAGGGTAGAGTTAAAGGATTTAATTAAGAGAAAAAAATATGGTATAAAATTAAAATTGGAAAAAGATATAAGTACCTATAAAATAATTATCCTTAAAAACATAACAAGCCATCGAATTTATATTTTAATAACTTTTTAGATTATAGGAAATATAACATAAAAAGATTCTAAAAAATAGGAAAATCCAAATTGAGACTCTAATACAAATAACATAGAGGTGTAAGGATCTATTCTAGAATTTTTGAAGTTATGGATGAAAAGACTAAAATGCCCTCCATCGTTTGCTTCTCCCTCACTCTTCCATTATCGAATGTAGTGGTCTATTGAAATGTCGATATGGCCACCTCTACCACCGCTCGTAAATTTCTCTAGTCGCATAAGGTTCGACTACATATGAAGGACTCCACTCTCCATCATCATCGTTCCCTTCTTCCTCGCTCATACCTCCATCATCGTTTCTTCACATTCCTTTGAAGCATTTATCGACGACTGTGTTGTAAGGATGATGCCTGGGGTGTAACATCAATGAGAAGAAGGCAAATGCTCCTTGAAGAAGAAGGCAAAGGTTAGAGAGGTGCTTGCCAATCTCAGTCTCAGTTGCAACCTCTCTCTTTATAGGTTGCAAATTATGTGGTTTCATATTAGAGGAGCTATTGAATTGATTGCTATATGTGGGAACATTCCAAAGAATGCTAAAGTGAATTGTAGTCATGCTAATAGTGTGAGAGACAAGTTTGACTATGACCTACAGTTAGAACCTTCTTTGGAAAATTCTTCTAAATTGGATGTGAGATCAATATCTATATTGGATTGGATCCTAACTATTGTATTCATTCATATTTTGGCATATATTCTTCAATGGATTTTGGATATTCACTCGTTATGTGATCTGTGTGTCTCAATACCTCTTATTTCAATCTTTATTTGGACTCTTGATGACAACACCGCAAATTCTTCCTATATGAGCAACTATAACTTAGACTCCTATGATGAAAACAAGAAATTCTCAGACAAAATTGGTTATACTTCAGTCTAAAGTTCTAGGTCAATAGGAATATATGGACGTTATGCATAAGGTATTTTTGCTACTGATAAAGTTCTAGCTTAATGGAGAATATATCCCAACAAAACTTGTTGCAACCTCCAATCACAAGTCGGCCTCCTAGAAGACCTAGGACTACAAAGGTTGAATCACAATTCCAAAATAAAAAGATACACCACTGCTAGTTTGAATCATAATGCAATCATGTAAATGGTTTACTGTATTGAGGATGTTGGTTTTTGGTTAATGGCCATGTTGATTTTTGATGAATGGTCATTTGGTCTTAGGTTAGCGGGCATGTTGGTTTTTGGTTAATGCCTAAACTAAAGTTGTTATTTTTTATAAGTACTGTATAGTCAATTTGAAGACGGTTGGATGATGTCATTGACAACGGAAAGTTACATGGAAGCATCAGTTAATGTTTACTTGTCATTGAACATGTGTAATTCAGTATTGTAATGTAGTTATTGGTTTTTGGTTAATGGCTACTCTGAAGCTGTTATTGTATATTCTAGAATTGTTTATAAGAATATGTTATTCATTATGTTAATACCTATATTATTCTAATTAATAGTACATACATATTTTTTAGTGTAGTAAATGTCAATTTGGACTATAAATAATGACTTGGTAATATCCAATCCATTGTTGGTAACAATTATTTCATTCTTGCTAGTCCCTACATCGTTCTACTTAATAATGCCTATTTATTTTTAGTGTAGTATGTGAATTTAGATTCTAAAGAATAACTTGGTAATATTGAATCCATTGTTGGTAATACGTATTTCATTATTATTAATACATATATCATTTTTCCCGTTGTATTGTAATATTTTTAATTTTGTTTATAGATTTTTTATCTTTTATCTTTTTAAAAATATGTTTGTAATGATGTAATAGAATATTATTCAATGGAGTTTGACATATAATTTTAGTTTTTTTCAAACACTTTACGTTTGACATGTAATTTAAAGTATTTTCTAAATATTAAAAAATATAAAATACTTAAAAAAGCATTTAAATATTTACTTGACATTGTTTAAATAAAAAATTATATGTAAATTGCCAAGTGTTATTTTTTAAAATTATATATAAATTGCCAAATGTTATTTTTTGAATGAGGTGGTATATAATAAAAAATATAAAATTTATGATATGAAAAAAATCATTAATTTTAACAATTTATACATATGCATAAAAATTTTCAAAAATATTTATTATATACAAAAATATGCTCCATTTCTAAGGAACTAATTAATTGTCTATTTTTCTAGAATAACTAGAAATAATTAATTGGTTATTTAAATTATGTCTTTTCTCTAGTAATTTATTGTCCTTATGTCAATGAGAATAACCTAAATCAGAATATTGATGCTCTATTTATACAAAATTTGTAGATTATGGTATACTCTATGTGTATAAAAATTTATCAGATTTTTTTCACCTATAAAATTTTGAATGGAGGACATTCTTCAACCACCCAAGTTATATTATTCCATGTATGTAAGAAAAACTATACAAGGGGTTTATTTTAATTATAAATATATGGCTCTAGTTCATTTGTCTTCTAATTTTATAATTTTTCCCTAAACTCTATTGCTTTGCCCATGATATAAGTGGGTTCTATCAAAAGGTAGTTATAACTAACATGATTAGGAGTGATATTATAGGGAAAACAAATCGTATTTATTATAAATAATTTAACTAATTTTCTTAATCTACATAAATTAATTATTTAGTTCTTATATTAAAAATTGAAGAGAATATATTGCAACAAGGTGATATTAAAATTTCTCCTTTCCCCTCACATCCCCTCTTTTCTGTTGAACCAAACATACATATAAAAAAATAGAAACATGAACAGAAATTAAAAATGAAACCAATATATAAGAAGACTTGACCAAATTATCTTTCATAGTAAAGTGTCAAGTAAATTATTCGTTTCATCTGCGGAAACAATTTTGACTTTGTATGTATATGAATGGGTTGTAATTGTTCAATTTTTGCCATAGCCGGCATTGTCTTCAATATCAGATTTCTTACTCTCTGTTAAATTTGAAGTCTCAACGGTTTCATGAGTGTTAATATAACTAGTATGCTTAGCAAGAGTTGATTTCTCACTCTCATTTAAGCTTAAATCTTGAGAAGAGCTCTCGTAAGAATCACCATACCCCATAAGTTCTTCAAGATCTTCCTTTTTAGGCTTTTGCTGAGAATCACTCATTTTGCCCCAACAAAAAAAATATAGCAATACTAAATATTTTGGAATTTATAATCTTTGTTTCTTCCTTATCTTATTTTGTTCTTTGCCTTCAATTGTAGAATATGTTGTTGTATTTATAGAGATTTAAGACGTATGTAAGCAAATGAACATTTTTGTGAAAATGTGTCTAAATTACTTGAAAGTTTGATCAAAAGTTTCTCAAGTTTTCTTCACACCCTTTCAAAATTGTTGCATTTTTGTGAAAATTCCTTAACGAAGTTCACTTGTCCACATAATGGTCAAAGGTAAACAAAAATTGCCTGCGAATGCAAACTCTTGCGAAGATTTGTACAAATTAAGAAGTGTATATAACAAATGAAATTTTGTGAAAAATGCATCCAAATTTCATCAAATTAAATGTTTCATCAAAATGGTTTAAAGGTTTCAAGACATTACGCCATAAAAGTTTTAGAAGTTTTATGAAAGTTCTATTAAATAACTTATAACGTATCGTCAATATTTATCTTCTAGATACTTAAATTCTGTAATCCATGGGGGGGGGAGTTTTAGAAGCTTGACATAATTCATCGAAAATGATTTTTTTATGCCAAATATATCATTATATATAATAGTTAGAAAAAATTAATTCATTATTCCTTATCGTTTGACAAATTAAATCCGTGATTTTGATTTCTTTTTATTACATCATTTTTGTGTGTTTTATCATCGTTTATTAATTAGAGTTTATGTGAATATAAAATGAAAAGAGATTTTTTAAAAAATAAAATTGATTCATTACCAGCATAAATATAAACAAATATTATGTGCATAATTATCTCCTTGCATCTATATATGTATCGTTTTAGATCAATGTGACAAAATTAACTCAGGTATATGTTGAGTGAAAGTCATATTATCAACTACTAATTAATATCGTTGATCTTATAAATTAATAAATTATGAGTATATAAACAAATATTTATAATTGGTGAAACTATAAATACCCAATAAAAAGAAAAAAATTATAAAAATTTAATTAAAATGAATTGAAATTATATAGGAGCTTGCGTATTAATTTTTTTAATGTTTATTGTGCTCTTGTCATCATTATTTAACAATAAAAATTGATTTTTATGTTTTTACCCATAGAAAGAAGAAAACATTATTTTGCAATCAATATCTTTTTTTAAGAAAATCATGTTCGCTTTTTCAACCTACTTCGTTATGTGCATCAAAATATCAAATGAGTGGAAATGAGATTTCAGTTTCAACCAAATTTCTTAAAATTTTATAAATGAGTTGACAACCACATAGTTAAAGTCAAAGATTTATGAAATAGATGGTGTATTACTATATAACTTCTACTACTAAATATGTTATGAAATGTTCATGAAAAAGAATTGCATATTTTATTTTTACTAATTTGCTACACATACTTATCACGTTTTAATTTATTTCTTTTTTTTTTTCTCCTCCCTTCAATCTCTTTAATTTAATTTAGATACCCTTTTTCAATCTATTCCATTGTGTGAATCAAACCAATTCTAAAAAAAAAAATCCTAAATGAGTGGAAATAAGATTTCAGTTTTATCGAAAATTTCATAAAATTTTCCAAATGATTTTTTTTTTGGTTGAAACAAAATTCCTAAACGAAGTTGACTTGAAGGTAGTCAAAGATTATTTATGAAATGGGTTATATATTACTATAATTTCTACTGCTAAACACTTATGAAATTATGTTTATGAAATTAAGAGGGAGTTTATGAAATGTTCATGAAAAGCAATTGCATATTTTTTTCCAATTTATATATATATATTTATGCACAGTTTTATTTATTTTGTTTTTTTCTCCTCCCTACAAGCAACAAAATACTTAATTAAATGAAGTAAAATTTCAAAGTTAAATTTCCTTTACTAAGTTAAAGACATAAAAACCCTATAAAAGAATATAAACGTGAATGAAAATTAAAATGGAATGGAATGATATTAAATAAGAAAAACAATATATATTTTTTTGCATTACTATGCTTAACTGAGTAGGACAAAGATAAAAATCAAACCAATATAATAAGAATATATGAAATGATCTTTCATAGTAAAATGTAAAGTAAATCATTCTTTTCATCTGCGGAAACAATTTTAACTTTATATAAATATATATATTATTCCATAATTGACATAGCACATTAAAAAAAACGAAAATTTGTGATGAAATTTTTTATTGCAAAAGCTCAAATCACCACAAGTTTGCCTAAAATTTGTTATAAATCTATGAAAATTTTGTTCTTCTTGGTAGTATGGACTACGAAACAATTTCAATTCTCTCAACGGCTTAATGAAATGGAAAAGGAAATATAATCAAATTGATGTCAAGAAAAAAATAAATTTAAATATGGTAATTCATTTCCATTTCCTTTAATTTATTTTTCTTAGAAGCAAACATGCTGCTAGTTTTTCTTTTAAACAATTTTAAAAATGATCAACACAAATAGGGTACTTCATTTTCATTTCCTTTAGCAAGATTTATGAAAGGGTTATTTCTTAGCTATTGTTTAGGCCTTAGGGATACCCTTAATATACACAAAAAAAAGTAAAAGTAATCTTGTGCCTTTCACGTATTTTTATTTTAAAAATAACTTTATTATCTAAAACATAAAAAATATATAAATTTGAATACGACTAGTCTAAATTAAATTTTATTGATCATATCTCAATTAGCATGAATATCAAACCTAAATCCTATTAAGGCCGGATTCACTCTTCTATTTATTTTTTTTCTTTGTTTTGTTTTTAAGAATTAGTAGAGCAATTAAAATATGTGAATTTAGAGACTAAACAGGGGAAAATCGATGGATGTTCTAGCCCAATAATTTAATATTTTATATACAAACAATTTTAATTTTTAATTACACTTGAGTAAAATATTAAATTAAGATGATCATTAGTTAGTTAGTTAGTTACAATATAAACTCAAGATCAATAATTTTAAGAAAGAAGGTCCTATACTCCTATAAATATTATATCATATATTATTTTATTCAACTAATTTATTTTATTTATCTAAGGAATTATGGCAATACATTAAAGAAGAATAGCTGACAATTTTAAACTATTTTCCTTTTGTTTTTATTTATTTATTTATTTTTTATCCAAACTACTTAATAAATATAGAGACAATAACTTACATTTATTTACACCACAAATTTAAAAGAAGTAAATAAAATAGAAAAAAGACTTCATAGAACTTGATATTCCTTCTAACATTATAGTTTCCCATCAACTTGCACCTGCATTGAAATTAAAAAGAAAATACATTAAATAAAATAATCACAAAAAAAGTGTTGAAATTCCTAATTAATTAGCTTTTTTTTAATTGTTCCCCCCATAACTTATCAGTTGTGATGGGATCATTAAAATTTGTCTCTTTTATTAGGTAAAATTAACTTTCTTAAAAATAAAGGTTTCTATAGAAAAGATTTTTCCTAATCTCATATTAAAACAAATAGACCAAACTCTTCGTTTGGCTTGAGGAGAATGGAGAGAGGAGAAAGATGGGAAAATTTTATTGAATTTGAATAAAAAAAAGATAAGTGAAGTTATGAAATTTTAATAGAAAGAAAAATGTAAGAAAAAATAGTTAAAAACTTTCAACTCCAATTATTTTCTATTTTTTAAATCAAAATCGATAAAATTTTTCATCTCTCTCTTCTCCATTCCCCTCAAACAAGAACAAAGGGTTAGAAAACTTGAAAGCACATAAAAATATGTTAAAACAACAAGCTTTATTTTATTAAATAGTGTTAGCCATATAGATCATATATATTATATACTATTGTGCTCTATTAATAATAATTTTTTTGAATATATGATAAACTAAAATATCTCATTCAATAAATATAATAAAAGTAACAAATTACCTGACTTATGAATGGCTTGTAATTATTCACTTTTGAACATAGGTCGTATTGTTTGCAAAATCATCTTTCTTACTCTTGTTTCGGTTTGAAGTCTCAGTGGTTTTAGAGGTGCTACCATAACCAGCATTTTCGAGATCTCCTTGTTTGGGCACTCGCTCGGAATTACTCTTTTTGCTCTCAAAATTACTCATTATGCGCTCAGAATAAGTAGCACCATGCTCAATCTCTCCCTTTTTGGGCATTTTGCCTTAACAACAAAATATAGTAACACTCAATATTTTGGGATTTATAATCTTTGTTTCTTCCTTATCTTGGTTTGCTCTTTGCCTTGAGTTGTGGAATTTGTTATATTTATAGAGATTTAGACGTGTGTATGCAAATGAACATTTTTGTGAAAATGTGTCTAAATTACTTGAAAGTTTTATCAAAATTTTCTGAAGTTTTCTTCAAAACCTTTCAAAATTGTTGTATTTTTGTGAAAATGCCTTAATGAAGTTTGCTTGTTCACATAGTAGTCAAAGGTTAATGAAAAGTACCCGCAAATGCAAACTCTTGCGAAGATTTGTACAAATTAAGAAGTGTATATATGCAAATGAAATTTTTGTGAAAAATGCGTCCAAATTTCATGAAAAGTCTTACCAAATTGTTTGTAGGTGTGTAAAGTGATAACCAAATGGGCCTATGAAATGCCTATCCGGCCTGTGAAGTGCATTGATCTTCGGCTGTTAGTCTTGTTAGTTGTATATTGGGTTTATGTTATCTTACTGTTTTCCTTATTGTTTTATTTATTCAATAATAGAGAACGAGGCAAATAAGAGTTAACATATATAGTAAAGAATAGACTTATATCCTATAAGGATATAAATTCAATTTTCATTCCCATTGTGAGGCCTCATTTGGTAAATGATCTTATAAGTCCCCTGTAAATACTCTTTAAACCTTAGGGCTATACTCTAACTTTGATAGGAGACTAATGCCAAATTTATCTAAACCTTTTATACTAAAAAAAAATAATAGAGAGTCAATTTATCCTTTTTCTCTCTTTGATTGAGCTTTCAACATAAGGTTTCGAGACAAAACGCAACAAAAGTTTTAGAAGGTTTAAGAAAGGTTTATGACACATTATGTACATGTATTTGTATAAAAAAATGTACATGTATTTCTTGTACAAAAAATGTACATGTGTTTCTAAATAACTTATAATGTAACCTTAAAATAAAAATATTTAAATTTAAAATAAAAAAGATTTTTTTAAAAAAATAAAATGATGTAATTAAATTTATCAATTATAAACATAAAAATAAACAAAATTATTGTGCTTATAACCGTATCCTTATATTGCACCGAAAAAAAATCATTTTCTCTTCAGCTACACAAGTAATATTACCCTATGGTATATTGCAACATATTATAAAAGAATAGAAAGAGGAATTGAAATGAAAATGGAATAATTGAAAAATGTTACCTCAAGTTAAATGCTCAAAACCCATTATATATAGTTTAAATAAACAAGTGTTTTATGCATTACTATGCTTATTTAGAGTAGAAGGAATTGATAAAATGAAACTGATATAATAAGAATTGACCAAATTGTCTTTCATAGTCAAATGACTTGAGCTATTTGTCTAATTTGAATAGATTAAGAAAATTAAATAGATTACTTAATTATAATATGTATAACACAATCTCCGTAAAATACTTCTATGAAATGAGTTGTGTATTTCCACAAGAATTAACTCTTAATTAATCAACCCAAGAAAGAGATTGAATTTCATGGGGTAAGAATATCATACATTTTGGGTTTGATTGCATCTGAAGGACTCCACTCTCCATCATCATCGTTCCCTTCCTCACTCATACCTCCATCATCATTTCTTCACATTCTTCTCTGAAGCATTCATCGATGACTGTGTGGTAAGGACGATGACTGTAGGGTAACATCAGTGATAAGAAGGCAATTGCTCATTGAAGAAGAAGGCAAAGGTTGGAGGTGTGCTTGCTAATCCCAGTCTCAGTTGCAACCTCTCCCTTCATGGGTTGCAAATTGTGTGGTTGCAAATTAGAGGAGGTATTGAATTGATTGCTATATGTGGGAACATTCCAAAGAATACTAAAGTGAATTTTAGTCATGCTAATATAGTGTGAGAGACAAGTTTGACTATGACCTACAGTTGGAACTTTCTTTGGAAAATTCTTCTAAATTGGATGTGAGATCAATATCTATATTGGATTGAATCCTAACTATTGTATTCATTCAATATGCTTTCATTCATATTTTGGCATATATTCTTTAATGGGTTTTGGATATTCACTCGTTATGTGATCTGTGTGTCTCAATACCTATTATTTCAATCTTTATTTGGGCTCTCGATGACAACACCTAGAAGACTTAGGACTACAAGGGTGGAATCACAATTTCAAAACAAAAAGATACACCACTGCTGGTTTGAATCGTACTCCAATCATGTAAATGGTTTAGTGTAATGGCCATGTTAGTTTTTGGTTAATGGCCATGTTGGTCTTAGGTTAGCGGGCATGTTGGTTTTTGGTTAATGCCTAAACTAAAGTTGTTATTGTATATTCTAGAGTTGTTTGTATGAATATGTTATTCATTATGTTAATACCTATATTATTCTAATTAATACACATCATTCTAGTTAATAGTACATACATATTTTAAGTGTAGTAAATGTCAATTTAGACTCAGATAATAACTTGGTAATATCAAATCTATTATTGGTAACAATTATTTCATTGTTGTTAATCTCTATATCATTCTACTTAATCATGCCTATTTAATTTTAGTATAGTATGTCAATTTAGATTCTAAATAATGACCTAGTAATATTGAGTACATTGTTAGTAATGCCTATTTCATAGTTGATAATACTTATATCATTTTTCATGAGGCATTGTATCATGTTTAATTTTGTTTATAGGTTTTCTATCTTTTATCTTTTAAAAAAGATGTTTTCTAACAACATAATATAATATTATTCAATGGAGTTTGAAATACTTCCATTTTTTAGTCTAGGTTACTTTTCTGATCCCTACATTCAGTTAATGGTTAGGAATAGCCAAACCAATCTTGAGTTGAAATTAAGGTTAAAATACATAAAACCCCATGAACTATAGCTCAATGGTACAAAACCTCCTTAAACCTTAAAATTTTAAACAAGGACCTTCATGTTTCATGTTTTGATTATTAAGACCCTACCATTTAAATTGCCATTAAAGTTAATAGTTTTTGTCATGTCATAATTTTTATATTTTTAATTATATATCACTTCATTTAAAAAATAATATTTGGCACTTGACATATAATTTTAGGTTTTTCAAATAGTTAAATATAAAATATTTAAATAACACTTTACTTTTGACATGTAATGTAAAGTATTTTCTAAATATTTAAAAAAGTATTTAAAATGTTTATTTGACCATGTTTAAATATAAAATATAAATTACTTAAAATTATATGTAAATTGCTAATTGTTATTTTTTGAATTACGTAGTATATAATAAAAAAAACTTATGATATGAAAAAATATTAACTTTAACGATAATTTATACATATATATGAAAATTTTCAAAAATATTTATTGTATACAAAAATATGCTCAATTTTAAGGAACTAATTAATTGTCTATTTTTCTAGAATAACTAGAAATAATTAATTGGTTAGTTAAATTATGTCTTTTCTCTAGTAATTTATCGCCTTTATGTTAATGAGAATCACCTAAATCAGAATATTGATACTCTATTTATACAAAATTTATAGAGTGGTGTACTCTGTGTGTACAAAAATTTATCATATTTTTTTCACCTATAAAATTTTGAATGGTGGACATTCTTCAACCACCCAAATTATATTAGAAAAACTATACAAGGATTTATTTTAATTCTAAATATATGACCTCAATTTATTTTATCTTACAATTTTATAATTTTTTCCCTAAACTCTATTCATTGCCATAATATAAGGGAGTTCCATCAAAGGATAGTTATAACAAATCATATTTATTATAAATAACTAATTTAACTAATTTCTTTAATCTATATAAATTAATTATTTAGCTCTTATAATAAGAATTGGAGAGAATATATTGCAATAAGGTGATATTAAAATTTCTCATTTCCTCTCACATCCCCTCCCTTCAGATGAGCGAAACACAATATAAAAGAATAGAAACATGAACAGAAATTAAAAATGAAACCAATATATAAGAAGACTTGACCTAATTATCTTCCATAGTAAAATATCAAGTAAATTATTCGTTTCATCTGTGGAAACAATTTTGACTTTGTATGTATATATATTATTCCATAACTTGAGTGTCTCATATATAGCAAGATTTATGAAAGGCTTATTCCTTAGCTATTGTTTAGGCTTAAGGCATACCCATAATATACCAAAAAAAGAAAAAGAAAAAATAATCTTATAACTTTCACTTATTTTTTTAAAAATGACTTTATTATCTGAAACATAACAAATTTATAAATTTGAATATGAAGAACCAAAATTAAATTTCACCAAATCATATTTCAATGTTGCTCATGACATAAATCTAACACTAGATCCTGTTAATGTAGGATTCACTCCTCTATTTTGTTTTCTCATAGTTTATTAATTAGAGTTTAAGTGAATACTAATTAATCGACACATAAATATAAACAAATATTATGTATATAATTATTTCTTTGCAACTACATACGTATTGTTTTAGATCCATGTGACAAAATTAACTCAGATATATGTTGAGTGAAAGTCATATTATCAACTACTAATTAATATCAATGGTCTTATAAATTAACAAATTATGAGTATATGAACAAATATTAATAATTGACGAACCTAAAATACCCAATAAAAAGAAAAAATTATAAAAATTTAATTAAAATGAATTGAAATTATATAGGAGCTTGCGTATTAATTTTTTTTAATGTTTATTGTGCTCTTGGCATCATTATTTAACAATAATAATTGATTTTTACGTTCTTACCCATAGAAAGAAAATATTATTTTGCATTCAAACTTTTTTTAAGAAAATTCCGTTTGCTTTTTCAACCTACTTCATTGTGTGCATCAAAATATCAAATGAGTGAAAATGAGAATTTAGTTTCAACCAAATTTCTTAAAATTTTATAAATGAGTTGACAGCCACGTAGTCAAAGTCAAAGATTTATGAAATGGATAGTGTATTACTATATATATTTATGGACCTATCCCAGTTTTATTTATTTTTTTTTACTGCTCCCTGCACGCAACAATGTACTTAATTAAATGAAGTAAAATTTCAAAGTTAAATTTCCTTCACTAAGTTAAAGTCAAAAAGACCCAATAAAAGAATATAAACGTGAACGAAAATTAAAATGAAATGGAATGATATTAAATAAGAAAAACAATATTTTTTTTTGCATTACTATGTTTAACTGAGTAGAACAAAGATAAAAATCAAACCAATATAATAAGAATTTATGAAATGATCTTTCATAGTAAAATGTAAAGTAAATCATTCTTTTCATCTGCGGAAACAATTTTAACTTTATATAAATATATATATTATTCCATAATTGACATAGCACATTAAAAAAAATGAAAATTTGTGATGAAATTTTTTATTGCAAAAGCTCAAATCACCACAAGTTTGCCTAAAATTTGTTATAAATCTATGAAAAATTTTGTTCTTCTTGGTAGTATGGACTACGAAACAATTTCAATTCTCTCAACGGCTTAATGAAATGGAAAAGGAAATATAATCAAATTGATGTCAAGAAAAAAATAAATTTAAATATGGTAATTCATTTCCATTTCCTTTAATTTATTTTTCTTAGAAGCAAACATGCTGCTAGTTTTTCTTTTAAACAATTTTAAAATGATCAACACAAATAGGGTACTTCATTTTCATTTCCTTTAGCAAGATTTATGAAAGGGTTATGTCTTAGCTATTGTTTAGGCCTTAGGGATACCCTTAATGTACACCAAAAAAAATTAAAAATAATCTTGTGCCTTTCACGTATTTTTATTTTAAAAATAACTTTATTATCTAAAACATAACAAATTTATAAATTTGAATACGAACAGTCTAAATTAAATTTTATTGATCATATCTCAATGCTGCTTATGGTTAGCATGAATATCAAACCTAAATCATATTAAGGCTGGATTCACTCTTCTATTAATTTTTTTCTTTGTTTTGTTTTTAAGAATTAGCAGAGCATTTAAAATATGTGAATTTAGAGACTAAACAGGGGAAATCGATAGATCTTCTAGCCCAATAATTTAATATTTTGCAAACAATTTTAATTTTTAATTACACTTGAGTAAAATATTACATTAAGACGATCATTAGTTAGTTAGTTAGTCACAACATAAACTCAAGATCAATAATTTTAAGAAAGATGGTCCTATACTCCTATAAAGATTATATCATAGATTATTTTATTCAAATAATTTATTTTATTTATCTAAGGAATTATGGCAATACATTAAAGAAGAATAGCTGACAATTTCAAACTAGTTTCCTTTTGTTTTTATTTATTTATTTATTTATTTATTGCAATCCAAACTATTTAATAAATCTAGAGACAATAGCTTACATTTATTTAAACCACAAATTTAAAAGAAGTAAATAAAATAGAAAAAAGACTTTATATAACTTGATATTCCTTCTAACATCATAGTTTCCCATCAACTTGCACCTGCATTGAAATTAAAAAGAAAATACATTAAATAAAATAATCACAAAAAAGTGTTGAAACTCCTAATTAATTAGCTTTTTTTTTAATTGTTCCCCCCCAATAACTTATCAGTCATAATGGGATCATTAAAATTTATCTCTTTTATTAGGTAAAATTGACTTTCTTAAAAATAAAAGTTTCTATAGAAGAGATTTTTCCTATTCTCATATTAAAACAAATAGACCAAACTCTTTGTTTGGCTTGAGGAGAATGGAGAGAGGAGAAAGATGGTAAAATTTTATCAAATTTGATTTTAAAAAAAAGATAAGTGGAGTTATAAAATTTTAATAGAGAGAAAAATATAAGAAAAAATAGTTGAAAACTTTCAACTCCAATTATTTTCTATTTTTTAAATCAAAATCGATAAAATTTTTCATCTCTCTCTTCTCTATTCCCCTCAAACAAAAACAAAGGGTTAGAAAACTTAAAAGCACATAAAAATATGTTAAAACAACAAGCCTTATTTCATTAAATAGTGTTAGCTATATAGATCATATATATTATATACTATTGTGCTCTATTAATAATAAATTTTTTGAATATATGATAAAATAAAATATCTCATTTAATAAATATAATAAAAGTAACAAATTATCTGACTTATGAATGGCTTGTAATTATTCACTTTTGAACATAGGCCATATTGTTTGCCAAATCATCTTTCTTACTCTTGTTTGGGTTTGAAGTCTTAGTGGTTTTAAAGGTGCTACCACAACTAGCACCACGCTCGAGCTCTCCTTGTTTGGGCACTCGCTTAGAATTATTCATTTTGCTATCAGAATTACTCATTATGTGCTCAGAATAAGCAGCACCATTCTCAATATCTCCTTTTTTGGGCATTTTGCCTTAACAACAAAATATAACAACACTAAATATTTTGGGATTTATAATCTTTGTTTCTTCCTTATCTTGGTTTGCTCTTTGCCTTGAGTTGTGGAATTTGTTATATTTATAGAGATTTAGACGTGTGTATGCAAATGAACATTTTTGTGAAAATGTGTCTAAATTACTTGAAAGTTTTATCAAAATTTTCTGAAGTTTTCTTCAAAGCCTTTCAAAATTGTTGCATTTTTGTGAAAATGCCTTAATGAAGTTTGCTTGTTCACATAGTGGTCAAAGGTTAATGAAAAGTACCCGCAAATGCAAACTCTTGTGAAGATTTGTACAAATTAAGAAGTGTATATATGCAAATGAAATTTTTGTGAAAAATGCGTCCAAATTTCATGAAAAGTCTTACCAATTTTTTTTTATTACAAAAAGTCTTACCAAATTGTTTGCAGGTGTGGAAAGTGATAAACAAATGGGCCTATGAAATGCCCATCCGGCCTGTGAAGTACATTGGGCTTTGTCTGTCAAACTTGTTAATTGTATATTAGGTTTATGTTACCTTGTTGTTTTCCTTACTTTTATATGTTTTGTACAAATTTTTTTATTCATTAAATAATAGAGAACAAGGTAATAAGAATTGACATAAATTATAAAAAATATATTTGTATTCTATGAAGAAATGAGTTTGATTCCCACTGCTGTCATTGTGAGGCCTTATTTAATAGGTGATCTCGTAAGTCTCCTATAAGTACTTCCTGAACCCTTGGAGTATGCCTGAATTTAATGGAGAACCGGCACTAGGCTTACTTAAATTTTTTTATACGAAAAAGAAAATAATAGAGTCAGTTTATCCTTTTTCTCTCTTTGATTGGGCTTTCAACATAACGTTTCCAGACAAAATGCAACAGAAGTTTTAGAAGGTTTACGAAAGTGTTATGAAACATTATGAACATGTATTTGTACCCAAAAAAATGTACATGTGTTTCTTAATAACTTATAATGTAACCTTAAAAGAAAAATATTTGAATTTAAAATATTTTTTTTAAAATAAAATGATGTAATTAAATTTATCAATTATCAACATAAAAATAGGCAAAGTTATTATGCTTATAACCGTATCCTTGCATTTATATATAATCAAATAACATATTTATTATGCTTATAAAATATTACTCTATGGTATATTGCGACAGATTATAAAAGAATAGAAAGGAATTGAAATAAAAATGGAATAATGGAAATATATTACCTCAAGTTAAAGGCTCAAACCCCATTACTGTGCATATTTAGAGTAGAAGGAATTGATAAAAATGAAACTAATATGATAAGAATTGACCAAATTATCTTTCATAGAAAATGGCTTAATACAAGAGATATTTATCTAATTTGGATAGATTAACAAAACTAAATAGATTACTTAATTATAACATGTGTGATATAATCTCCTTAAAATACTTCTATATAACATTAAATTATATGTCAATTTATAAATTATATAAATTAATTTAAAAAAATAATAAATATGATAGATAAATTAGATTAATATCTTACCTTTATAACTAAAACATGAGAAATACTTACATATTTCGATAGCGCCATATCATCTGAACTATATATAATTAAAATATAATAACTCAGCACATTTTAATCTTAGTTAGATGATGATCATATGAAATAATTTATATTCTATTTTGTTTTCAAGAATGGATCAATGAAAATTTTCATTCTAAATATGTCTTAATTTTTTTTTCTTGGTAGTGCGGACTTCCTTGTTTCCACGAACCAATTTCAATTCTCTCTCAAAAGGTTTAATGAAAATGGAAAAGGAAATAGAATAAAATTCTTCTCAAGCAAACAAAGGATTTCATATACCCTTCTTTATTTTCATTTCCTCTAGTCAGTTTTTCTGTGAAGCAAACATGCTGCTAATTTTTTTAAAAAATATGTTATAAAATGATCAAAATAAATTGAGCGTCTCATATATGGCAATATTTATGAAATGAGTTGTGTATTTCCACAAGAATTAATTCTTGATTAATCAACACAAGAAAGAGATTGAATTTCATGGGGTGAGAATATTATACGTTTTGGAGCGTTTGACCTTTTTTCTTGAAAATTTAAAAAAAGAAATTCTCAATTTGAAGTTAAGAAATGTTGCTATTATTACTCTAATCCTAAATGTAGGAGGTTAATAATTAATTTGTTAAATAAATACATAAATAAAAGAACGCAAGATAGTATTTTCATGTATGTATGTAATACAAAACAAAACACATTCATATGTACATCATGTATCAACAAATCTTTGGGAAAAGTTCTTATTAAGGTTAAGTAGAAAAATAACATCTTTACTTGAAATTTTAATTTCAAATTTAAATAATTTTGGAAAAAATAATAAACAAATATGTTGGGCCTATTTGGAAACTTTCTAAACCATAATTTTAAAAGGGCTTATGGCACAAACCTTAGTTTAGAGAAATTTCAAAACAAACAACTATCTTTATCCAAAAGTGCTTGTGGACTAAATTATAGTTTAAAATTAAAGTTTTGGATAAATTATTAGGAATAACTTTTAGAACAGTAAAAGAACTTATGAATTACCCAATTACTATTTTACCATTATTTCCCCTCTCTCCTCTTCTCTCTCCTTCTCTTAGCTTCTCCTCCTCTCTATGAAGGCCGTTACTCACCACCAGTCGCTATGAGGAGTTACCATCCACGAGTCATCACCTCCATAGTTGCCATCTAGATCTGTCATCTTTCTCGCTAGGAGTCACTGCTCGCTGTCACTAGGAGCTGCTCGATGCACTACAAAAAAACTTGACTATTAGGAAAGTCGCCACTAAATACCTTTAGCAAGGACTTTTAGTCACCACCATATCACTGCATATGAGACTGTCGCTTATAAACATTGGTGGCGATAGTAGGTAGTTGCCGCTGTATGTCAACAATCTGCGGCCACAAAATTGTTGCCGCTGAAACTTGAATCCTAAAGTATAATCTGCGGCGACATTTCTGTCACCGCTTATTGTGCAATTTGTGACAACAATAGTCACCGCTAAAAGTTAATATTATTATTTAATTTTTTCTCAAATTTTTCTTATATTAAAACATATAATTTAGTAATAAAAATAAAAAAAAATAATAAATAACTAAATAAATCAAACTCCAATAATTAATGAATAATTCAGATCTTCCAATAAAATATCAAATTGCTTTAATTACTTAAACATATTTAAAAAGAAAATAAAATTGTTTAGTTTATAAATAAATATTATATGGAAGGACCAATACTAGGAGTAAAAGAAGTAGGACCTGTGGTTGCCCTCTTTGCATCAAGGTAGAGAATTGGGCTTGTATTCTTTGCTCCATTTATTCCATTAATCTTTTCTCGAATTGCAAACGCTCTTATTCCATCTTTGCACGCTCTGCTGCATGCTTTTCTTATATCTTTGCAAGCTCTGCCTCTATTTTTTGTCTTTCCTCTTGAAATTTTTTATCAAACTCTTCTTGCAATTGGACACGGACACTTTTCACAATTAAACTATCACTAGATTGAGGACGATTTCTCTTCCTTAAAGGTTCCGTTCTATATCATTTCCCTCTTACATACCCTAACCTCTCCCTAAGAACAGTCGCTAATATTTTCTTTGACATCATTCGAGCATCACTCTCTAAATCTTGGTCTGATTGCTAAGAAAGTTCATACATACGACTCTACAATGAAAACATATGAAACTATTATATTAAAAATAAAATTAAATCAAAATAAAATATAAAACTATAATGCATATATGAATCTGCTCAGAGTATGAGTTAGCCTATACCACTTGTCTATCTAATGTCTTCCTAGTATGCATTATCTCCCACAACTGGTCAGGAGGAATAAGTTGTCCAGTAGTTGGATCTCTCTACAAAAGAATAACATACAAGAAAAAACAAATAATATATTTTAAAATAAAAAAGATTAAAAACTTAAATTATAGTAGTGATAAATTGAACTTAATGTAGAATAGTCAATCTATGCAAATGATCGATGACCATAAATATGTTTAGTCATTAGTTTTTCTCAGTATATCATGTTTTTTACACTTTTGTTCTACAACAAAATTTAAGAATTAATAAGAATTTAATTATTAAAACAAAAAATATAATTTAGTTAAAAGGATAATAAGATACCTTAAACATGTCACTCTTAAAATATACTAATAACCACTCCCAATCTTGAAAACTAATAGTTTGAGAAAGATCAGCCAATCTATCCTTATCAATCTCATATTTCTTATAGTGAGAGTGTAGATTAGTCTTTCAATTTCTTAATGCATTTTGTAAAATAATTGATATAGCTATATGAAACTTTTCTTCAGTAATTACATCAGCAGGTTCAAATTTATCATGAAACAAATAAATATAAACACTTTATATAATAATATAAATAAAGTAAAAAAAGTATTAAAATATGACATAAATAATACCTTTATTTTTAAAGTCATATCCTGACTATATTTTTTAAAAATATTCTTCTAGTTATCTCTACTATCCATGAAAGAAATTGTGGTTCTAAGTGTTTAATCACAATAATTAGAAAAGTCTCTTGCTTCGGGACCAATTGCTCTTGACATGGAATCTGAAAATTTAATTCAAATTTTTGCTCCTTGTGCGGTCCTCAAATTCACGTTGATAGACTTATAAACTCCTCTACCCTTGGTGATTGTAGTAGAAGAGCCTATCATTCATGTTGAATTAGAACAATTAAATGCTACTTGCGATGTAAATCAATTATTATAAAATTGAAGCAAACTTATCTTGATTGAATCAATTATTCTTCTAGTTATAAAATTGAATATGGGGAGTAGGAGAAGAGTTGGCAGGCATTTTCTCAAGTTGTTGTTGCAATGATCGAGGTGAAATAATATATCTTGATTGAGGTGTAGAGCATATACCTTGCCTATTTGTGTTGTCATGAGATGTCACAGAAAAACCTTTCCCACCTCGACCTCTCTTTAATATTGACATATCCTGCAAAAATATACATTTTATTTAGTCTCCACCTCTCTATTATATAATATAAGTTCTTATATAGAACGTATTTGACTCAACCTGCACTTTTAGAAAATTCCAACCCAAGAACGATTTGGGATGGTATAATTGAAAGTGGAATTGCCTTGCAATCAAAACCTTATATAATACAGAACAGGTGATGACCATTGCCAAGATTGCAAAAAATCAAACCACTTGTAGAGAGCTACCATTTAAAGCAAGAAATACCCAACAGTAGAGAGATAGACTTGCTGCTTTTCTAATCATTTGAGAAACATGGAAGACTGCCTTCAGTTGGTCATGGTGCAAATGGCACAATATTTTGACCCCAAATTTGAAAGAAAAGGGGGTCAGCACTGGAGATAAAAACAGTTGAATGACTGCAATAGTCAAATTGAACAAGAAAATGCCAAACGGAAAAGAGAAAACGAGATTCACAAAGTATTTAGTTTATAGTTTTGTGTCCAGGGGCATGTCCGTCCATAATCATTGCAATCCAAACTTGTTAATTAATACCTTAAGCCCCTCCAAATTAGCAAATGTCGCCATTTAGATTATAACCCAATCCTGTGAACTCATACACAATGGTAGCAAACATAAAGTTTATGTTCTTAAACAGTATCAAGAGAAACAATCAATAAGAAATGTAGGAATCCATCACAAAGAACGATAATATGAATCAATAAGAAATGTATTATATAAGTTCTTACACACATTTCATCTCATAGTACACAATTTTAATATGATAAAATGAATATGACTTAGCATAAATTTGAACATAGCATTATATATGTAGAACACACACAGACATTTATTTAAGATTTCTTTGAAAGTCTCATAAATGTTCATTCAAGACTGTCCCTTTTTCAAAATCATTTTCTAGGGTAAGTAGTGAAGAATTTCACTACTATCAAAACAAAAATATATAAGCTTATTACAATATAATAATCTAATCATTTAATTAACAACACAATCCTTTGCAGAAATTTTGGTTCCTCATGTCTTTGTTTTGAACTTGCATATCTATTAATTACATCAAGCTCTTAGTTCTTGTTTTATCACTTTGAGCGCCATTTAATTTGTTATTTTCTTCACCTATTTTTGGTAAATATATATTTTTTTCTCTTTGTTTTTATTTGTTAGTGGATGAAGAAGATCCAAAAGGCAGTCATTAAATTAGTGTCAATCTATGTAACATAGTCCCTTTGAATAAAAGCTAAGTTATACTAATTGGGTTCCTCTTAACTGGTAATTAAATGAAATCAATAGGGACAACTAATAATGCATGAGTTTGACTACTAATCTAAATCTTCCACATAAACAAATCAATATTATAATATATGCAAACTATACAATTTGTAACAACCAATACTATTCAAAAGCACAGAACTAAATCAACCTTAACCAAAACAACTGCTATGGGGTGTGTGCTTTCTGGGGGGAAAATACAAAATTAGCTAGTCCAATTTTGTTGAGCTCCCAACTCCATGACTCTAATCTAAACATCAGGGGCCATTAGAAATCCCTCTACCATCCCCTGCATTAACTACCATATGATACAATTCCCTAAGTAGTTGCTTACCATATAATACCCACGATTAAAGGTAAGCATGGATGTGATGGTTAAGACTTAAGACAATATGAGGGTATCTGCCTATCTTGTGACACTCAAAATCATCAATTTTCATATCTCAAAGAATATAGCTTTTAACAGAACCAGAACACACAATGTTACAATACAAAAGAAAAAATATCTACAACCAGTTACAAAAAAAATCAATATTTACGATAGAAATAGGAAGCCCTTGCACAATGAAATGCTACAGTAATCAACAGGGAATTAACCTGAAAATATGAGGTTTTGAAAAGCTTCAGAGTGACTTGATCAAAACTTAGGATTCATATATGCAAACCCTTACATAATCAGAGAGCTTTATAAATGTCGCAAATCGCTGATAGGAGAGAGATTAAAAAATGTCGTAAAGCTGTCGCAAAACCATTGATAGGAGAGAGCTTCAGAAATGTTGCAAAACTATTCCAAAACTGTCGACAAGAGAGAGCTTCAAAAATGTTGCAAAATTGTCACAAAACTATAGATAGGAGAGAGCTCAACAATGTCGCAAAGCGACTTGATCTACCGACCTTGCAGTTGCAGATATGGCAAAGAGGAGGAGAAAGCTTCAGCTGACAAGAAAGACCATAGAGTTTATAGATGGGAAACTGAACCCTAAACCATCTTTCAATTTGAACTCTGTAACCTGAACTAATAAACACTAATTACCTTCAACGGCGTCAATTTGAACTCTGACACAAAAGGTCGCCGCTAAAAGTAACTTTCAGCGGCGACACAAAAGGTCAACGCTAAAACCAAATTTCAACGGCGACAAAAAAATGTCGCCGCTGAAAGTCTTACTTTTACCAAATAATTTTAAGATAATAATCCACTTAATAAAATAATGATATGTTTTCCCCAATATATTCTTGAACTTATTAGGAAATTTTTATAAAATTTTTTGGACTAATGATAACTTCAAATTATTTTTCTTGATTTTTCCAAGAAAATAAGCCTTTAATTACCCAAAAATAGCTATTAAATCATTTGGGTCTCTTTTTGTGAAATAAACTCTTCCACAATTTTTCAAGCCCCCAAAATACTAATTTTATGATTTTTTTCTTAATTTTTCTTAACCCCAAAATATTTTTAACCATTATTCTTTCCTTTATTCTTTCTCATAAATATCACTTCTTACACTTTTTTATTTGAGAAAAATACTCTTAAACTCAATAATACCTTATCAATCATTTTTATAAAAGTTTGGATGTTATATAAAATGCAACAATAGCATATATTATTTAAAATACTCTTATTTGAATGTATATATGTATTCTACATTCATTTTTTCTCCTGATTTCTCACATACACACATCTCCGTGTCTCTATCTCCTCCCTTACATTGTCTCTAACACACATATATTAATTCTCATGCTTATTGATACACATTTATAATATATATCTCATCCATATACCCCTACTTCATCTCCTTCTTTCACAAACATTATATTATTAACTATATAATCTCTCCTTACTATAATAACATATCAAATTTATTTATTTATTATTTTAAAATGATATTATTCAATAATTTAATTCTATATATTAGATAGTTGCTTTAGACCCTTTAAATTAATGTATGCAGACTTTTAGCGGCGATAATATAAAAGTCGCCGCTGAATCAAAACTTATGTGGCGACAAAATAATGTTGTCGCTGAAAGTCTTACTTTTAGCAGCGACAACATATTGTCACCGCGGAAAGTCTTATTCTCAGACAAAATTGGTTATGCTTCAGTCTAAAGTTCTAGGTCAATGGGAATATATGGATGTTATGCATATGGTGGTTTTGCTACTGATAAAGTTCTAGCTCAATAGAGAATATATCCCAACAAAACTTGTTGGGCCTCCTAGAAGACCTATGACTACAAGGGTTGAATCACAATTCCAAAACAAAAAGATACACCATTGCCGGTTTGAATCATACTCCAATCATGTAAATGGTTTAGTGTATTGACCATGTTGGTTTTTGGTTAATGGCCATGTTGATTTTTCTTGAATGGTCATGTTGGTTATAGGTTAGTCAGCATGTTGGTTTTTGGTTAGTGCATAAACTAAAGTTGTTATTTTTGTAAGTAGTGTATAGTCAATTTGAAGATGGTTGGATGATGTCATTGACAAGGGAAAATTACGTGGAAGCATCATGTTAATGCTTACCACTGAACATGTGTAATTCAATTATTGTAACATAGTTGATAGTTTTTTATTAATGACTACTCTAAAGTTGTTATTGTATATTCTACAGTTGTTAGTATGTATATATTATTCATTATGTTAATACCTATATTATTCTAGTTAATACCTATATCATTATAATTAATAGTACAGACATATTTTTATAATAGTAAATGTTAATTTGGATTCTAAATAAGGACTTGGTAATATTGAATCTATTGTTGGTAACCCTTATTTCATTATTATTAATCCCTATATCGTTCTACTTAATAATGCCTATATATTCTAAATAATAACTTAGTAATATCGAACCCATTAGTGGTAATACATATTTCATTGTTATTAATACATATATAGTATTTCACGATGCATTGTATCATTTTAATTTTGTTTATAGGTTTTGTATCTTTTACCTTTTCAAAAAGATGCTTTCTAACGAGGTAATAGAATATTATTCAATCGAGTTTAAAATACTTCCACTTTTAGTCTTGTTTATTTTTCTGATCGTTTAGTTAATGATTAGGAATAGCCAAACATATCTCGAGTTAAAATTAATGCTAAAATAGACAAAATTCAACTTTAGTTTAGTGGTACATAATATCCCTAATATTTAAAATTTTAAATAAGGACCTCTATGTTTTATGTTTTAATTATTAAGACCCTATCATTAAAATTTCCATTAAAATTAATAGTTTTTACTATGTTATAATTTTTATATTTTTAATTATATATCACTTCATTTAAAAAAATAACATTTGGCACTTGACATATAATTTGTTTTTTTCAAATACTTATATATAAAATGTCTAAATAACACTTTATATTTGACATGTAATTTAAATATTTTCTAAATATTTAAAAATAAAAAATACTTAAAAACTACTTAAAATATTCATTTGACCATGTTTAAATAAAAAATATAAACTACTTAGAATTATATGTAAATTGCTAAGTGTTATTTTTTGAATGACGTGATATATAATAAAAAATATTAAACTTATGATATGACAAAAATTATTAACTTTAATGACAATTTATACATATGAAGGAAAATTTTCAAAAATCTTTATTATATACAAAAATATGCTCCATTTCGAAGGAACTAATTAATTGTTTATTTTTCTAGAATAACTAGAGATAATTAATTGGTTACTTAAATTATGTCTTTTCTCTGTTAATTTATCGCCTTTATGTTAAAGCCATTTCTTGTCAAAGATTTTTGGCTATGAATCTTATGCGTAATGATAAATCTTTGATGAGCAACCAAACCAATTTCCTTACCAATATGTGTCTTATTTTTAATTTATTTAAAAATTCATAAAATATTTTGTCTATTTATTTTGATGAGCAGATTTTCTTTATTTTTATTATTTATTTCAACTGAATCAAATAAGCTTAAGCATGATAAAGAAGAGTTTCTATCTATGTGTATAAGAGAACATGAAGCTTTTGGTTCTATTAAGGCCGGATTCACTCCTATGTCTCTTTTTTTTTTCTTTTTTAAGAATTCATAAACCATTTAAAATATTTTATTAGCACAAATCAATAGATTTGTTTGCCAAGTAATTTAATAAACCTTAATAAACCAAACTACTTAATACACCTTGAGACAATACCTTACATTTATTTATCCCACAAATTTAAAAGAAGTAAATAAAATAAAGACTTTATAAAACTTTATATTCCTTCCTGTATCATACTCCCCATACAGTTTAAACCTGCATTAAAATTAAAAAATTAAATAAATAAAATCATCACAAAAAAAGTGTTAAACTCCATTTTTTGGCCATGTTTAATTTTAATTTTTATGCCCACTTATCAACCTCATGATGGGCATACATTAGTCAAGATGGTTAAATTTTGCCTTTTTATTGTGTTTATTAGATGAGGTAAAATTGACTTTCTTAAAAAAAAAAAAAAGGTTTTCATGAACTCATATAAACTCATGATCAATAATTTTAACAAAAACAATCCATACTCATATAAAGACCATATCATATATTATTTTAATCAAATAATTTGTTTTATTTATCCAAGGGATGATGGAAATACATTAAACAAGTATAGTTGACAATTTTAAACTAGTTTCTTTCTTTCTTTTTTTCTTTTTGCCATCCAAATTAGTTAATAAACCTAGAGACAATAACTTACATTTATTTAAACCACATATTTAAAAGAAGTAAATAAAATAAAATAAAAACTTCCTAGAACTTGATATTCCTTTCAGCATCATAGTCCCCTGTTACCTGCATGTAAATTAAAAAGAAAAGACATCAAATAAAATAATAACAAAAAAGTGTTGAAACTCCTAATTAATTCGTCCTTTTTAATTGTTTTTCCCAATAACTTATCAGCCTCATTATGGGAGCATTAAAATTTGTCTCTTTTATTAGCTAAAACTAGCTTTCTTGAAAAATAAAGGTTTCCACATGGAAGGGAGTTTTCCTATTCTCATGTTAAAATAAATAGACCAAACTCTTTGTTTGGCTTGAGGAGAATGGAGGGAGGAGAAAGAAGGGAAAATTTTATCTAGTTTGATTTAAAGAAAAAAAAAAGATAAATGGAGTTATAAAATTTTAATAGAGAAAAATATTTCAACCCCATTATTCCTCCATTTTTAATCAAACTCGATAAAGTTTTTCATTTCTCCCTTTCTCCTCGAACAAAAACAAAGAGTTAGAAAATTTAAAGCTCATAAAAGTATGTTAAAACAACAATAGACCTTATTTTACAAAGTGATGTTAGTTATATAGATTATATATATACAATGTCATTGTGTTCTATTAATAAGAATTTTTTAATATCTCATAAACCAAAAATATCATTCAATAAATATAATAAAAGTAACAAATTACCTGACATATGAATAGATTGTAATTGTTCAATTTTGGCAATAGCTGGCATTGTCTTCAATATCAGATTTCTTATTCTCTATTGAGTTTAAAGTCTCAATAGTTTCATGAGTGTTGCCATAACTAACATGCTCAGTAAGAGTTGATTTCTCACTCTTGTTTAAGCTTGAATCTTAAAAAGAGCTCTCATTAGAATCACCATACCCCATAAGGTCTTCAAGATCTTCCTTTTTGGCCCTTTTTTGAGAATCACTCATTTTGCCTCAACAAAAAAAAATATAGCAACACTAAATATTTTGGGATTTATAATTTTTGTTTCTTCCTTATCTTATTTTGTTCTTTGCCTTCAATTGTGGAATTTGTTGTTGTATTTATAGAGATTTTAGATGTGTGTATGCAAATGAACATTTTTGTGAAAAAGTGTCTAAATTACTTGAAAGTTTGATCAAAGTTTCTCAAGTTTTCTTAAAAGCCTTTCAAAATTGTTCCCTTTTTGTGAAAATGCCTTAATGAAGTTAGCTTGTTTACATAATGGTCAAAGGTTAACGAAAATTGCCTGCAAATAGATTTATGTTTTTCTTGGCATCATTATCTAGCGATAATAATTTATTTTTATGTTTTTCCCCATAGATAGAAAACATTATTTTACATTCAAACTTTTTTAAGAAAATTCCTTTCGATTTTTCAACCTACTCTATTGTGTGCATCAAAATATCAAATGAGTGAAAATGAGATTTTAGTTTGAACCAAATTTCGTAAAGTTTTATAAATGGGTTGACAACCACGTAGTCTAAGTTAAAATTTTATAAAATTAAGATGTTGTTTATGAAATGTTCATGAAAAAGAGTTGCATATTTCTTCAATTCCTTTCAAAATTGTTGCATTTTTGGGAAAATGCCATAATGAAGCTTTCTTGTTCACATAGTGGTCAAAGGTTAATGAAAAGTTCCTGCAAATGCAAACTCTTGTGATGATTTGTACAAATTTAGAAGTGTATATATGCAAATGAAAATTTTGTGAAAAATGTGTCCAAATTTCATGAAAAATTTTACCAAATTTTTTTTGTTATAAGTGAGAGTTAAACCCAAAGTACAAACTAAATTAACTAATGGGAAACAATTCATAAACTCTCTTTAGCCACTAAAGCCTCTAAACAAGGTGGGCAAGTTCCCAAAAAAGATTACCTGGATAATGCTTGTTTAGCCAATAAATCTATAACCTGATTAACTTTATAAGATAAAACATTATTTTGCATTCAAACTATTTTTTTAAATTCCTTTCCCTTTTTCAATCTACTCCACTGTGTGAATCAAACGGGTCCTAAGAAATTAACATCCCAAATGATCGGAAATTAGATTTCAGTTTCAACCATTCTAAATGAGTTGACTTGCACACAGTCAAAGATTTATGAAATAGGTTGTGTATTACTATAATTTCTACTGCTAAACATATTATGGAATTAAGAGGGAGTTATAAATGAAATGTTCATAAAAAACAGAAAAAGAGTAGTATTGTTTTTTAATTTATGTTAATATACACATATCACAATTTTATTTATTTTCTTTTTCTCCTCCCTACAAGCTACAATGTCCTTAGTTTAATCAAGTCAAATTTCAAAGTTAAACTCCCTTTATATAATATTATTTATCTTTTTATAAGTAAATTAAATTTTAGAATTAGATTTATAATTATTACTTGAGTTTCCTAGCAAACTCCAGTTTTTCAAACTATGAGGATGGCCATTTTTCACACCAAAAAAAGTCATTTTCTCTTCAGCTACACAAGTAATATTACTTTATGGTATATTGCAACATATTATAAAAGAATAGAAAGAGGAATTGAAATAAAAATGGAATGGGATGGAAATATATTACCTTAAAGGCTCAAACCCCATTATATATAGGGCCCGTTTGAATAGGATTTTGGAAACGAGCTTATAAAGAAAAAGGTTTTTGGGCAGCTTATAGAAAAAGGCTTTTGGACAAGAGTTTATGAAAAAAAGTAGTTTTGAATAAATGAGTGTTTGGATAGTTATTTCTAGAAGTATTTTTATTATTGGTAAATTATAAAAAAGGGTATGAGTATTAAATGAGGAGAGATAAGATATAAGAGGAGAGAGGAGAGATGGTGTAAAAAAGAAAAGAGAGAGGGTGTAAGAAAAAGTAGAAGAGAGGAGAGAGGATATAAGAAAAAGTAAGAGAGAGGGTGTAAGAAAAAGTAGGGGTCATATAATAATTGGTTAGTTCATAAGCTTTTTACTGTTCAATAAGCTACTCTGACTAGCTGATCTAAAACCTTGGTTTTAAACCATGGTTTAATCCAAAAACCCATTTGAACACATATAGCTGTTTGTTTTAAAAAATTTTCAAACTAAGGTTTTGCCCCAAAAGGGCTTTTAAAACCATGGTTTGGTGAAAACCAAATGCCCATAGTTTAAATAAAAAGTGTTTTATGCATTACTATGCTTATTTAAACTAGAAGGAATTGATAAAAATGAAACTAATATAATAAGAATTGACTAAATTATCTTTTATAGTAAAATACTTAATACAAGTACTATTTATCTAATTTAGGTAAATTAAAAAAATTAAATAAATTAATTATAACACGTATGACATAATATCTTTAAAATACTTCTATCTTATTTTTAAGAATGAACTTATTATACTATGGTTATAAGTTTTTGTTTTTTCAAATTAAAAAAAAAATAAAATGTAATTTTTTATATAAATCATCACCCAAGTAAAATTAAAATGTGCTAATTTATTATATTTTAATTAAATAGAATTTAATTGATGTGGCGTTCTAGAGTATCTAAATATTTTTTTCTAAAACTTATCTCTTAACTACTAAATATGTAGAAACATATTTGCGGTGAAACATAACTCAATCATTCTCTTCATATGTAGAAACATTTTTTACTTTCTATATAAATTTTATTCCATAATTGACATAGCTTGTTACTAAATAAGCAAAAAATTCTCTTCATATGTAGAAACATTTCTTATAGTCAGTTTTTCTATGAACCAAACATGCTGTTATTTTTAAAAAAAAATGTTATAAAATAATCAACATAAATTGAGCGTCTAATATATGGCAATATTTATGAAATGAGTTTTATATTTCTACAAGAATTAATTCTCGATTAATCAACACAAGAAAGAGATTGAATTTCATGGGGTAAGAATATTATACGTTTTGGCATTTGATCTATTTTCTTGAAAATTTAACAAAAGAAATTCTCAATTTCAAGTTGAGAATGAATGCTATTAGGTTAATAATTAATTTTTAAATTTGATAAAATTTATTAAGTTAGTTATTTGTGAAAAAAAATATTTATTTCCTAAAATACTACTTTTAATTATTTGCATTTGAAATTAATTACATAATATAAAACTCTCTTAATATGTTCAATCAATTAAAAAAATTGGGAAAAATTATAAAGTTAGGAAGTAAATGGATTTATATTTTATATTTAAAACTAAAATAAATCCCTACTAATTTTTATATTTAGGATAAGAGAGAATATTTTCAATTTTTTTGCCAATTATTATTTCCAAATTAACAACAAAGAATATTAGTCTAGACATTATGAAAGGAAGTTACTGAGTAAATTATTCCACATAAATAATAAAAAAATGGCACAAGGTATAGGGAAGTGCACTTATTGGAAAATATGAAAATTTTTTATATTTTAAATTTCAAAATGTTAAGAATACCTTTAAATAAATAAATAAAGAAGTAAGGTTGTATGGTCATGGATGTATGTAATACAAAATTCATATGTACATCATGTATCCACAAATCTTTGGGATTGTTTTGGGTAATGCGTTTGTCTAAAAGATTGCTAAATAAGTAAATATTAAATATGATAAAAAACTTAAAATTAGTCTATATGCTAAATGCTTTTTAACAACATATGAAATAATTATTTAAAAATTCT
The DNA here is from genome assembly GCA_037074615.1 of Leucaena leucocephala. NCBI lineage: Eukaryota > Viridiplantae > Streptophyta > Magnoliopsida > Fabales > Fabaceae > Leucaena > Leucaena leucocephala. The sequence continues at coordinate 2,859,515 of CM073527.1, read as the reverse complement.
ACGCAAGCATTTATCAAAATTGAAAATTACTTTTTTATAAAAAAAAAAATTAGGTGGGTTCAACACCAGTTATCTACTAAAGCAGGTTATAGCCTTAGGATTCCTAAAACGTTTACAGAGGACTTAAGAGATCAACTACCACAGGAGCACTCATAATGGTAGTAGGAATCAAACTCGAGCTCTTGTGGGATACAAATCCATTCTTTACCATTTGTGTCTACTCTCATATTATGTAAAAAAATTGAAAATTATATTACACAAATATTTATCATGCAAAGATTGAGTTTTCAAGATTTGGGCTTTTCTAGCACAAAGTATGCCCACTAACGTTGTCCCTTGAATATGACATTTCTGCATAATGGCTGATATTATATTTTTTTGGTAAAACAATGGCTAATATTATATTATTAAGTAAATCATGGATAGTCATACATAATTATATATAACATATAATCTAAAAATATATATTATTAACTATATAGGAAATAAATAATTTTAAAATTTATATTTAAACTTCGTATAATGGTTAAAAATACAAATTTACAATATAATATTTAAATACTATTGTTATGAACAAATATTATTAATACATCCTTATTTAAATATTTATAAGAAGATTTGAAAAGTTAATTTTGAATTGACCTAATCAATACTTCTTATTTCTTTCTATTTTTTCATGTGATTTGTCCTCTCCCCTTGTCACGCTTTCTTTTTATTTAGAAATTAGATAATTAAATTATAAATATTAAAAAATTAATTAAATTAGTTTTTAAAATATTCCCTCTAGTCATTTTTATTGAAAACTATTTATATTAATGAAACCTCGCAACTAAGAGTAATAGTTTAAAAAAAACATTTTAGGTTTAGAAGATAAAGTGGTTAAGTTTTTATATTTATGATTAAAATAAACATAAACTAGTTCATATATTTAAGATTGAATATAATATTATGTTTTTTTATCATCCTTCAAAGTTTACTTATCCACATGGTCAAATAGATATAATATTCTTGCATGTTTCATTTATCTAGACACAACCCATTTTTCTTCCTTTCAATCTGTTTATAACATCATAATGCATGCCTGCACATATTATATATGTCATATAAATCATTCATTCACTAATATTATTTAGCTAAATTTCTCTTTTAAACTTTCTTATGAACATCTTCATAACCTTTTTCTTTTAAGAGAACATTTAATGAGAAAATGTCAATTTAAAAAATTAGAGTGCTTGCCATTTAGAATAACAACTTACCAGCCCATATCCCACACTTGCTTTTGATTCTTTCTCCCTTTTGATCCCCAATCAAGGTATTGAAATCAAACTTGGATTGTATGGTCAAACCAATCAACTAATTAAACCAGTTTCTTTGATCAATTCATTCAAGAATTTTGGACCAACTGATAAGTTGAATTATATATATATATTTTTCTTTTTTGTTAGAACTTTGAAACAATGCCATTTTAGGTTAAAAATTGGGAAAACATATTTCCAAATAGCTATATAATTTAATGTTATTATGCTAGCAAGGTTAAAAACCCCTATATAAGAGCTGACAATATTGAATAAGGCAGAGTTAAATGATTCAATTAAAAGAGAAAAACACATGGTATAAAATTAAAATTTTGAAAAAAATATAGGTATTACAAAAATTTTTCCTTAAAATTATAACAAGTCATCGAATTTATGTTTTAATAACTGTTAGATTATAGGAAAAATAAAAAAAACTCTAAAAAATAGAAAAATCTAAATTGAGACTCTAATACAAATAATAGAGGTGTGAGGACGCATTCTAAAATTTTTGAAGTTATGGATGAAAAGACCAAAATGCCCTCTATTGTTTGCTTCTCCCTCACTCTTCTGTCATCAAATGTAGTGGTCTGTTCAAATGTCAGCGTAGCTAACTCTGCTACCACTTCTAAATTTCTCTACACACATGAGGTTCAACTGCATTTGAAGGACTCCACTCTGCATCATCGTTTCTCCCTTCCTCGCTCACACCTCTGTCCTCATTTCTTCACTCTATCATTCTAACTCTTCTTTTCTCAATAGCCTACATTCCTCTCTGAAGCAGTCATTGACGAATATGTGGTAAGGATGACGGTGGCGACGTAACATTAGTGAGAAGAAGGCAAGTGCTCTTCGAAGAAGAAGGCAAAGGGTGGAGGGTTCAGATGAACCTTTAATAGTAGAGTTAATTAGAGATTACTCTAATATTGACACAGAGAGTCATGGCTATAAGAATGAAGTGGTAAAATATTTGAGAGGAGCTATTAAATTGATTGCTATATGTGGGAATATTCCAAAGAATGCTAAAGTGAATTGTAGTCGTGCTAATAGTGGGAGAGATAAGTTTGACTACGACCTACAGTGGAAACGTCTTATAAATTACATGTGAGATCAATACCTATATTAGACTAGATCCTAACTATTGTATTCATTCAATATGCTTTCATGCATATTTTGGCATATTTTCTTCAATGGGTTTTGGATATTCACTTGTTATGTGTTCTGGGTGTCTAATAGGTATTATTTCAATCTTTTATTTGGACACTCGATGATGATAACACTACAAATTCTTCCAACATTAGCAACTATAGTTAGACTCCTCTGATGAAAACAAGAAATTCTGTTAGATAAAATTGGTTATTCTTTAGTCTAAAGTTCTAGGTCAATGGGAATATATGGATGCTATGCATATGGTGTTTTTGCTACTGATAAAGTTCTAGCTCAATGGAGAATATATCCCAACAAATCTTATGGGAACCTCCAGTCACAACTCTGCCTCCTGGAAGGCCTAGGACTACAAGGGTTGAATCACAATTCCAAAACAAAAAGATATGACACTACTGTGGTTTGAATCTTACTCCAATCATATGTAAATGGTTTAGTGTATTTACCATGTTGGTTTTTGGTAAATGGTCATGTTGGTATTAGGTTAGCGGACATGTTCTTTTTGGATAATGCCTAAATTAAAGTTTATATGTTTTTTTTGTAAATACTATCTAGTCAATTTGAAAATTGTTGGATGATGCCATTGACAAGGGAACATTAAGTGGAAGCATTATGTTAATGTATACTTGTCACTTAACATGTGTAATTCATTTATTATAATGTAGTTGTTGTTTTGGTTCTCTAAAGTTGTTATTGTATATTCTACAGTTATTTGTACAAATATATTATTTATTATATTAATACCTATATCATTCTTGTTAATAATATATACTTATTTTCAGTGTAGTAAATATCAATTTGAATTCTAAATAATGACTTGATACTATTGAATCCATTATAGGTAATACCTATTTTATTATTGTACGTCAATCATAGTTAATAACGTCTATTTATTTTTAGTATAGTATGTCAATTTAAATTTTAAATAATGACTTAGTAATATATAATCCATTGTTAGTAAGGCTTATTTTATTATTTTTAATACCTATATCATTTTTCATGATGCATTGTATCATTTTTAATTGTGTTTATATGTTTTCTATCTTTCATCTTTTTAAAAAGGTGTTTTCTAATGAGGTAATAGAATATTATTCAATAGAGTTTAAGATACAACTATTTTTAGCCTTGTTTATCTTTTTTATTTTGAAGTTCAAATGGTTAGGAATAGTGAAACATATTTTAAGTTAAAATTAAGGCTAAAATACATAAAACCTCCTAAATTTTATGTAAGTTATATATAACCTTCCCAACTTTTAAAATTTTATCTTAAACACCTCAATATTTCATATTTTAATTATCAATACCTTACCGTTAAAATTGATATTAAAGTTAATAGTTTTTGCCATTTCATAATTTTTATATTTTTTATTATATATCACTTCATTTAAAAAAATAACATTTGGCACTTGACATATAATTTTAATTTTTTTTCAAATACTTAAATACAAAATATTTAAATAACACTTTATACTTGACATGTAATTTAAATTATTTTCTAAATATTTAAAAAATATAAAATATTTAAAATATTTATTTGACTATGTTTAACTAAAAAGTATAAACTATTTAAAATTATATATAAATTGTCAAGTGTTATATTTTAAATGACATGGTATATAATAAAATATATTAAAATTATGATATAACAAAAGTTGTTAACTTTTAACGGTAATTTTAGTGGCAGAGGCTTGTTAGTTAAAATATGAAACATTAGGTTCATTAATTTAAAGTTTTAAATGTGAGGTAGATTATGTGCAATTGACACAAAATTTTTGAAATTTTGTATATTTAAAATAAAATTAATAATATTGTTTATGAAGAACTTCAAATTGTTAATATAAATAATAAATGTTACAAGACCGAGAAAATATTGTTGAAGTATTCACTAATCAGTAATATATTTATTTGGATCAAGCACATTTAATTTTAATTTAGGTTGTCTAGATTTTGTTAAATCGCAAATGTTTGAAACATATTTCTTATTAGCATTAGATAACATTGGAATTTTACACCTTATAAATATATCAGTACCCTAAAACCTAGTCTCCAACTCTTATTGCTGTCCAATTTCTCTATTCACTCCCATCATACTATCGTTGAGATTTTTTAATAACTTTTGCTAAAGCATCATATTGTTTGTAATTGATATTATTGTACATAGGGCCACTATACTAGTGGCAATTATTCCTCGCTTTTGTAAGATGTAACTATTTTCTACTTGTTATACATACTAATGTCTTGCTTGTGAGTAGTTTTAGTTTGTTAAACTATTGGAATACTTTGGAATTATGTTAATATATATAAAAATAAAATTGTCTTATTAGACTTGTGTTTTCAAACGGTCATTCTTGAAAATTATAATATCGTGTTCAAATCTTGAGAAATTGTGATTTGAAAAATAATTATGGAATTTGAAATTGACCACTTGTTGAGTGTTGAGCAGAATGCATATCATGGAAATTAGTGAGTGGATTGTTTTGGTTACCATCATGTGATGAGGCCTTCATTAATGTATAATGGTTGACTTTTATCTCATCAGTTTACCGAGGGATTTACCCCAACAGTTTACTGTGAGGCTGCAATACCCCCACCTATTTGCTGAGGGAGAATGGATCTATGATCCGATCTTGTACTCTATAGATTTTAGCCAATTCATAACACTAGACCGATTAGCTCTTTGAGTGGCCAGTCATATGGTAGTTATCACTAGCCCATGGGTTCAGTCAATAGGTATAAGGTAGTTCGGTTGGTTTGATAGAAGAAGCTGTAATGGTTTCACTACTAGTAAAAGGTCCTTTAACAGCGATTAAAAGTGACCTTTAACTGCAGTTTTGTGAGCAGCGTGAATTCTACCGCCGTTGTAAGTCTATCTTTTAATAATAGTTTTGTAACCACCGTTAAAGGCATTACTTTTAATGGCTGGTACAAAAAAATTGCCATTAAATGTATAATATTTAACGGCGGTGACAATGAAAATCGCCATTAAAGGTCATACCTTTAACAGTGTTTTTGGGTAAAAAAAACCGTTGTTGAAAGGTTAATTTTATTTATTTTTCTTTTTAATCTTTCCATAGCGGTTCTCAGTTTAACTACCATGAAAAGTTATATTTTTTTCCAGTTAATTTTCTATTTAATATCATCATGCATTTAGAGTAATTAAGACAAATCAATTTCTAGGCAGCAAAGTATGATGTTAGCAATGCAAACATCCAAATTAAATGGTAATAAAATAATCCAAATTGGTAATCTTTCAATGAACCAAATAGGTGTTTGTACATCATATATAGAAGAAGGAAGTGGTTGAATGATCATATACTAAACAAGTTAAAAGGCTATTGACTAAATATGTATAAAATTTTTTGACAAGTAATTCATCTTCAAGGCAAGTTTAGAAGTTTTGTTCTTGCCAAATTATCCCTCACTTAGTCGATTAGATCATCTTCATAGCTCATGATATTATCGAACGACTACAAGTTAGACGTAATAGCTAAGTATTAAATATATGAATAAATTGAAGAATCACTAAATATTAATCGTGTCATCTTCATACCTCATGCAAGTTCTTCATGAGTCATATCTCAATCATCTCATGAATATAGCGAATTACTTAGTATCCATACTCAACATTGCCAGATTGATGGCGGTACTAACAAAGTGGAAAAATAAAAAACACATTAGGGACTAACTGTATATCTAATAAATTTATGAAAACTGAAACTTAATTATTTGAAAATAGTTACTTGAGAAAAAAAATCTCTGTAGGATTAGTACTATGTGGATGGATTCTAAAAAGATTGACGCCTTGCACAGCCCTATCACCAATTGAAAAAAAAATCATATAACTTGCTAAATTGTATGCTTCTTAAAACTATAAAGAAAAAAATCATGTGTTGATGATGGATACAATGTCAGAATCTAGCTGTCCAAACAATGAATCGAACCATGACACCACATTACCTTCAAGGGTAATGACAAGTTGAGTCCAATGCATACTACAAAATATCAACAAAGTTATATATGGTTTTATTATAATATGTATATGTGTGTGCCAAGTATAAGAGTATATTTATCTTTTAATGTAACGTATAAAATATATCCTCTTCTTGAATTGTATCATGACATGGACCATGTACATCATCCTAGAGCTCCTATTGTTGTTGTCTCTTGGACCCTTTACGGACACATGAAGCATATATGTCTCCTTTTGCTTCATCCAGACATTTGCAATAAAAGTGACTATTGTTCAAAAGAGAAAAGAATCAGTGTATGAATGATAAAATATAAAATATTAAAATAAATTTATAACTTACAATATGGCTAATTGGATGATAGTTGAATCCAGTATATCAAAATTTAAGAATTGCACTATGTTATTTCTGTCTATAGTGAATTTATATAGCTCCACTATGCTCAAAATCCCTGATAGAATCGTAAAACTAAGTGCTTACCCAATAGAATCTACTAGAGCATGAAGAGTTGTCATATTCTCATATCTCTATTATATATTATGATAAAGAAGTTTAAGCTTGTCTGCTTTGCCCTCTTTACCTTCAACTTCTATGGTGCCTTCTTTGATTCCAGCTCTTTCAATGTTTTCTTCTTTGGTACTTTTTTTGGTACTAGCTCCGATATGACCCCTTCCTCAATTTGATTAGATGTGTTGGCCACAGAATAAACTGCCCTGGAGTATCATCCAATATATAGACCTCATTAGTGGGACAGGGAACTGGTATAGTACCAAAATCTTTTCTGATGTGGTATACCGTCACCTTGACTAGGCCATGTGGAATTCTGTTATGGTGAATTTTTGTGGCAACCAGGTACAAGATACCATGAGCGGAAGGGTTATAGTGGAAACATCATACTTTTAACCCCTTATAGTACATATTCAGAAGCGTATTTGACTAGCAGAAGTATTATTTTGACTCAAAAATTATCATACCTTAGTTTTAGAACATATTAGGGTTCATTGGAATTATTATATACGACCCAAGTTGAAAGGAGCTAAATCTAAAATTTTAAGTCATTGTGTCTATTTGTCTCACCCATAATACTAGTTCATTGTGACTAAAGTCACCACCTTTTCTGATAATATTTTCTATGTTCATTCGTCACGACCAATTCCTTTGGTTCATAGTGACTAAACACTTCTGTGTTCATTGATTGTGACCAATACCTTTGTTTTGTCATGAATAAACACTCATGTGTTCATTCGTTATGACCAATACCTTTGGTTCATCATGACTAAACATATTTGGATCCTCGGGTACTGTTTATTGTTTGTTTTCCAGATTTGATAGTTTAACTCTAAAAAACCATAACTAAATCTAAAAAAATTGTATGAAGATGAGCCAAATTTCTAATTTAATATCTTTCATTATTCTTTAAGGAAAAAATATAAAAATGGATATTTACTGGCCTATTCAATACATTTAATTCAATGAAGTTTACTATTTATATGGTCATTTCTGGAAATTTAGTTCTCTCAATGTACAAATTTAAATAATGCATGTTACCTATAAATTTAAAGCTTGGACGTGTACTACATGTCTATCAAATTTTGTGTCCAGATTCATCCATTTACTAGGTCAAACTGAAGCTAGAACTTAATTACTCCATGACCTAGTTTTTATAATGATCACTTACTTTCATTATTTCATAATTAATTCTAGCATGCATAACTTATCATCAAACTTTATCATATTTATCTAGACATGTCTATAACATCATTTACAACTTTATTACATCAATAGACATGTACATCATTTATTTCAAATCATTTGCATAAATGGGAAACTCATATAATTCATGCTAGGACATCAACTTGTCTACTCTTCTTCTTCCATTCCTTAGCTCTTCTTCATACATAATTCCTCCATCATATTGAACCTATTAAGTTAGTTATGGGAGGGTAAGATTCTAGGGAATCTCGGTAGTAAATATTACTACTTACGAATGTAAAATGTATGTTAATGCATGATGTCATTTTACTTATATTTTCTTTAGTTAGTGACATGCTATCATGCGTTATGCTTTGTATAAAATACATGGCCATATAAAGCATATTATAAACAACATTTTCAACAATATTTAACCTATCACAACATCATTTAAACATGTCAAATATCTCAATACATAATCATACTATATCAAGCACATAAAGGGGTAAGTTAACTACCTTATATCATAGCTTTCTCCTTTGCTCTTGATCATGCTCATCTCCAAGGCTTCCTTCCTTTTTTCTCTTCCCTTTCTATTTTCTCTCACTTTCATCACTTGGTCATGGCATGCTTGACATAGGCAGGGCTGGGCAGGGCAACCCCCTTGCACGGTGCCTTGCCCGAAAAAACTATGGGCTGCATTTTGCAGCCCAATACCCGACCCTGCCCAGTAAAAGCCCTAATTAATTCAGGCTGGGCATATGCGGGCTAGGCATGCCCAAATAGTGATGTCCTGCTCATATTATAGGAAAAAAATCTGCAATCATAAATTTATAAAATAATACCATATTTATGTCTTAAAGACTTAAAAATAACAACAATCAACTTAAAACAAGGTGACAATAAGATAATAATTAAAGTTTTGAAATCTATTACAATTAAAATGATCTTCAGTCATCAGTAGTCATCATATTCTCCCTTCCAAGTGTAGCATCTATAGGAAAAAATAAAAGAAAAAATGTTACATATTATGAAGTAAAATATATAATGGAATTTATGAGTTTGAAAATAAAAAATTACCTGCAAGCTGAATGACATTTTCCGTTTCATCAAAATTATCGAACTCCCGAAGCTTGTCAGCTAAATCATTGATAGATTGGCTAGCTTGTAGCCAATTTTGGCTACAAATTAGTGCTTCTGTCATTTTATAAGACAAAGAGCTCCTGTAATGATCAACTATACGTCCCCCAGTGCTAAAGGCGGACTTAGAAGCAACTGTAGAAACTGGAATAGCCAAAACATCTCGTTCCATATGGGAGAGAATTTTATATTTTTGAGAATTAGCTTTCCACCATAATAGTATGTCATGCAGAAGGGATTTCATCTCTTGAGTCAGTTACAATATATCTATCTAACTCAGTTTGAGGATATGTAGAAGTTCTTATTTTCATAGATTTTAACCACTTATGAACTGGATCCTCAGTATCATCATCATCATCATCAAAAGAAGGCAATGGAGTTGCACCTGCTGAAATAGTCCCTAATTCAATAAAAACCCTTGAAGAGTACTCATCAAACAACCGATACAAACAATCTTTTACCCTCTCCTTCATAAGTGAACATACTTCGGGGTCAATATAAAGGACGTCAAACATATGATTAACATAGGCTAGTTTATAACGAGGATCCAAAATTACAGCCACAAATAATAATGGATTCATATTATCTGCTTGACCCCAATACTTGTCATATTTTGCCTGCATACTGATGCTCATGTCTCCCAAAAAAACTATTAGCTCTGTTCATAATATTCTTTTGTAACATTTTATGAACACGTGCAATCTAGTGGAAACATTCATTTGAAGTTACAGAAAAGGAGCTTGAAAATTTCAAAGTAATGTCATAAAATACCTTCAAGAATTTGATGAAAATCTTAGCATTATCCCAATCATCACCAATAGGACCAGAGAAGTCATCTTGGCCATGCCTAGCACCACGCCTAGAATTTGAAGCACTGGAGTTAAAGTGGGAAATATAATCATTATCTTCATCACGCATCCGCTTAAATACTTTTTGAAACTTCATCGCAGCTTCCAACATCAAGTATGATGAGTTCCATCGAGTATTTACATCAAGACAAACAAGGCTTTTAGTTTCTATTTTTTTAGCTTCAGCCCAAGTTTTGAATTTCAAGAAGCGTGAAGGAGAAGAACGAACATATCTAACAGCACTTCGAATGGCTTCAAAGCTATCCTTCATCTCTTTGATCCCTTCATTAACCACCAAATTAAGGACATGGGCACAACACCTTAATTGTATATAATCTCTATCACAAAGTAACCCCTTCCAACTCCTTAAACGTCTCTTCAGATATACTAACGCCGTGTCATTAGCTGAGGCATTATCCATAGTTATGGTGAAGATATTTTCAATCCCCCACTGCACAAGCATTGCTCAATAGTTTTCCCTATAGTATCACCTCTATGATTTTCAATCATAACAAAATTCAAGATCCTCTTGTGAAGCTTCTAATCCTCATCAATAAAATGTGCTGTCAAACACATATAATTGAAATTTTGGCATGATGTCCAGCAGTCTGTGGTAAGGCAAACACGCTTTGCACTTTGCTGTAAGAACTTCTTCAACAATTTAACTTCTCCAAGATATAACTGCCACACATCCCTTCCAATTGTTATTCTTGAAGGGATTGGAAAGTGGGGCTCAAACTTATTCAGTAATTTCTTAAATGCAGGCTTCTCAACAATTCTGAATGGTTGCTCATCGGATATAATAAATTCAACTAAAGCTCTCCTACATCTCTTCTCATTATATAGATGTACCACCATCGACCTTCCTTGACTACTCGACCCCCCAGACAAGAGACTTAATATAGATTGCCGTCTATTTGTAGTAGCCTTGTTTGGGTTCTCTTTACACTTTGGGATATGCCTCAATAAAGAATGTGTCCCATGGCGATTTGGATCAGCCTTATAGGTCGTATGACAATGCTTACAAGCTGCTAAGTGCTCCCCTTTAGTTTCTTCTAATGGCAATCTAACAAAGTGCTCCCACACTTCTAATATATGCTTGGGTTCCCTTTCCTTTCTCTTTGTAGCCCTACCTTCCACACAGTTTCTGTTTGTGTTTGGCTGGTGGGAGTGGGAGATTGGGAAGTAAGAGGGTGGGGATATGTAAGGAGAGATTGAGAGGTAGGTGGAGGTGGCATAGGAGTATGGTCAGGATTTAGAGTTGAACTAGGTTCATTATGGACAGGACTAGGGGTTGGTTCAATAGAAGTTTTAAAACTGGTTGAAGTTGAAGTATCTTCAAGAGATGATGATGATACTTTAGAAGCTTGATCATCCATGTAAAAAAAGTATATTCAACATGAAATTAGCCATAGAAACCTCAGAATTAGCCAACCATTCAATGCATATATAGTCAATGATCAGAGAGAATGCAATCAATACATATATATTTGCTGCCATTTCTATGTTGAAATCTAATCTCTGCAAATATAAGATAATATTGGTAAAGATTTTGAAAATAATTTGCTAGAATAATATCTTATTGAATCATATTAATCATCCACTAAAGGATTTTTCATTTCCAATGACGTTAGTTTTTGCGATTTTTCAAAATTTACTTTGTCATTTAAGAACCTGAGTTATTTTAATAATTGGTAAGTAGCTACCAACTACATTAATAATACCTCTTCATTTATTAATTCTTTAGGGAGCTATCATGATGTTCTAGATTATTCTTGTTTACATATATATGAAGCTAGTTCATCTCCTGTGATTGAAGCTAAATCTTGTGAACAAGAAGGATCCAATTTTTTAGTTGGTGGGAAAGTGTTAAGTCTTTCTAAAGTCATCATAGATTCATAGGTGCCTCAAAAGTATTAAGTCTATTGAGAGTCTTTCTAAATATATTTGAGAGTCTTGCCTGCCTATACAGGTGCCAGGGATTTATAAAAGGAAGCCTATACTGTGTAATCAAGTCCTTAGTGACTAAAGGAGTAGATTACAAGCTTGGGCAAAAAGCAATTAAAGAGTCAAATTTTTTGAAAAATAATACTCCTCCTTCGTATAACAGTAATAATTTTTCAACTCAATGAAATCAACCAACCTATTCAATTGAATCCCAAATGACATAACAAGTTAATTTTTTTTGCATCTTAAGTTTAGATGAACTAAGCCACAAAAGTTAGGGCAAGCAAATCCCCATTAATATTATAAAAACACTTCATAGATTTCCCACAAAAGTCTCATATCAACAGTAAACTTCAAATAAATAAAACCATTCACGCAAAAGAGAACGCTCATAGCCTCATACATTATCCAAACATTGACCGTAAGCTTGCCTAAAAACTCCAACTGGGGATATGGTTTATAAAGGAAAAGAATATCCACACAGGTACCTAGAGTCTACACCTGACTTCTGAATAAGTGTTATGCGCCCAGTTCGTGCCACCTTCAAACGAGGAAAAAAAATCAGAAAAACTGGATTTAAACCTCAAACCATTGCTTGATGGTGGTGCAAAAGATACTGAGGCCATGCTTACTTAACAGAGAATAGGGGCGCATCAAGAGGTTAAGAAACTAAGCTATCATGTACCTCAAGATCCATACGCATGAACAGGGCAATATAGAGAGAATAGTGGCTGAGTGAGCTATGTTGAATAGCAACTTGCCAACTCACATATTGCAGATTACATTTCAAAAACAACTCACATATTATGGGTGTGCAGTCAAGAAAGCAGAACACACCTGCTGGAATTTCAAAAATTGAAGGCATATCTGAATAAGCATCGCTACACTCTGCGGAGACAGTCGGTTGTCGCTACACTCTGTCGGTAGTCGGCTGTCGCTACTCGCTCGCTGTGAATCTAAACTCTGAACTTGAGCTGCTGAATCTGAATGTTTAGGAAATAGGAATTAGGGCATCTCATCTCATGCGGCACGCCTCACGCATCACGCCTCACGGTCACTAACTCACACTCATTGATAGGTATTAACAATTAAAGAAAAAATATCGGGTCTAGCTAAAATAGGCAGGGCGACATACCCTGCCCTGCCCGACATTTAGCCCGGCCCAAACTTGCCTAATTGCATTTTGGGCCAATTTTCTTGGGCTGGGCTGGGCTATTTTTCTCCGGGCGCGGGCGGGCATATCAGGCACTGGGCATGTTGAACACCCCTAGCTTGAAGGAGGGGAGGGGCTATTTATAGGCTAATACAAGGTTGGATCAATGGTTAGGATTTAATCTCAGAATAGATGGCCAAGATTGCATCTTGAAAATCAATGGCCAAGATTTATCCACCTAGCTTGCTTACATCACAATTCCCTTCCATGGCATCATCCTTGTGATATCATTATGCTAGGTGTCATGCTAGGTGTTGCAATCTTAAGGGAAGAAAGAAGATAAGATTGAGTCTTGATCCTTGATTTCTCTTAACAAATTAGATTACGCCACTTGTCTTCATTTAATTAGACCACATATCTTATGGATTTGGCATGCTCTAATTGGTCCACCTAGTAGTCACTTATCCTCTTTCTATTGGTCCACATAACCATTAGTTATCATGGCCATATCTACTTGCATCATTACATGATTTTTTTCATTATTACATAATCTTGCTCATCATTACATAATCTTTCTTGGCCAATACAAGTATTGCATATATCTTGCTTGTATCATTGTTTCCTCACCATGGCATCATCCATAACATCAAGCTTACTTCTCCCTTGCATCATCCATACACATGGCGCCATCTTGAAGGAAGAAGAAGGAAGATCAAATGATTTAGTTTACTCTCCAAGTTTACTTTACATGGCTCATATTTATTTAAATTTCTTAAGGGCTTTCTGTAGCTCAAAAGATTCCCCTATCTACTTCATAAACATTCTTTAATTAGAGAAAAATTTTATGAATTTTCTTGGGTCATAAATATTCATTTAACTATTTCTTTTTAAACTTACCATAAAATACCTTTTCCCGACATTCTAAACTTTCGACATTTTTGTAGCTCATATTGTAAACCTTTCAGGGATGAGATTAATTTTATAAACTACTTTAGTCTCTGAACTGTTTATTCCCATTTTTATGTATATTTTTAGGCCTCGTCATGACTCAAATAATTATATCTAGATAAATACCTCAAACTAAGCTATTATACTAAAAATTCCATTAAAGTCACATGAGGAGTATTTTTGTTATTTCTCTTCATATAAAGGCCTTTATGCCTTATTTCCCATTTTTTAGATTTTTTTTTTTAATTTTTTTGAATATTTTCCATAATTACCCCTATTGACGAAAAACTTTTTGAAATTATGGGTTTGCTTTTACTCAAGCTCAACCTTATAAACTATCACTTTGAGGTCTCTACCTCAACCATAGATATGTAGCTATTCCTTTTTCTCTTTCTGACCCCTGGGACTCTTCTAGAGTCCTTAACTTTATTTACAAATTCGCCCATAAGAACTTTCACTATTTGCAATTTAGTCCCTAAAAAGTCTCTATATTTCTAAGACTTCTACTTAAAGGGGCCTGTAACCTACATATTTTAGGCTATTTTATAGGCTTTTATGCCTAAAAATTAAGGTGTGACAATAGTCCCTTTGTGTGTCATAATATAAAAACCATCTTGTTCCCCATTTCCTTAGTGTGCTTAGGGCTAAAGCCAAGATTAGATTGTTAGGATACAAACTTCTCTTTATTGTCACTACCCTTCCTACTTGTCACCACAAGAGAACCCTGAAAATATGAAAGAAATTACTCAAGACAAACTACATGTTAAATGTCCCTTGAAAAGAGTAAGTGAATATTTTTTACCTTTAAACCTTGGCTGATAGTGGAAAAGCCCATCATCTTCATGGCTTGGTGGAGTATGGCATCTATAGCCTCACTAAGTCTCATATCAATAGCTTGCTAGAGTTTGGTATCCATATCTTGGCATATCCTTTGCTACTCCATTTGATGATGTACAGTAAGTTCATCCCGAACCTTTTAATGCTATACAATATGTTCATCTCGAACCTTTTGCAGTTCATCTCTAAACACTATGTCTGTAGAGGTTACACTTCTTCATAGTGTGGAGCCAAAAATCTCTTTTCTGATAACTCTATTGAGGGGCTTTCTTATTTGACCTGGGTGGTTAAGCCTCATAATAGCTATCTCTAAGATGTCCATCCCTTTTTTAAGAACAAAAAACCCTTAGGTTGCTTGTTCCTCCAGTGCATCCTAAAGCATACAAGTAATCAACATAAAATAACTGAAGAGCACATAATAATGTATATATTCTTACTATTTAAATTAATTACTTACAATCCTTTTAAGAATAGTAGCAACCTTTGAAGTGATAAATTGTCCCTTCTTAACTCTCATTGCCTTTCATTTTTGTTGGCAAGATAAATGTTGGATGGATATAGAAGGGTCTGATATAGCATCTTGTTGCTTATCCTGCAACTGCTCTTTCATCATTTTGCTTTCTAGAATTCTATACCCCTGAGACATGTAATACTGGTACATATTCTTCTTAGCTATTTCCTAATTCATCTTACTCATAGCCTATGAAAATGAAATAAAGTATATTAGTTATCAAAATGTACATTTATTAATGACTAAGTTTATTAAAATGAAATAAAGTAGATTAGTTACTAAAATATACATTTATTACTAACTAAGTTTATTAAAATGAAATAAAGTAGATTAGTTATTAAAATGTACATTTATTACTAACTAAGTTTATTAAAATGTAATTTTATGCACATCAAACCTTATAAGCAGCCTTTTTCCGCAGTTGACAAAATAGTGTCCAAGCTTCGTCACTAACACTGGGGTATATGTCCTTTGGATGCTCTCCCATCTTACTTTCTCAGAGGTATTCCTTTGTAAAGTTGGACTTAAAGTCTCCCCACCATTTATCACATTGCTTTAAGATGCGATACCTCATGCTTACTATAGCTGGAATATCAAAATGTTACTGCATTAAATACAAAAACAAATAAAATAAAGCTATAATAATGGACAAAAACTATTAATAACTAAAGTAGATAGGTAAAATATAGAATTAGAAATGTATCAAAATGTCCTTATAAATCATATCCTTATCTTTCAGGTCTACCACCCTTTAATTGGCGTAAGCGATACTAATCTTAACGAGTGTTATATGGCTAACATAGCTGTTAAGAAATGCCCCATTTTGACCAATTGCCTTCATGTCATAATCAAACTCCATCAGTAACTTTGTGGGATGTGTCCCCTCATCTGTCTTAGGCACCTGTTTTATATGGTTTGGGCCTCTTCCTCTTTTATTTCCTTTCTAATAAGAACCGTCTTGACCTGAACTGTCCATGCTTTGTTAAAATAAAATAAAAAAAAGGTAAGAATCATACATAGTAATCATGCAATCAATATAGTAATCAATAAACATTTATTACACATAATAAACAATCCCAAATGATAACCGAATCCATCAAACTTGCCAATCAAGTTTCTTGTTAAGTAATTAAATAACTTATTTTATTAATAGTAAAAGGTATTGACTAAACGAATAGGACTTAATCAATAAATAAGCACTATATAAAAAGACACCTACAAATTTTAAAAAATACAAATTAGAATAATATTACTTGAAGAAATGGTATCACATTACAAATTCTTTCTATTTGTTAGCTCTTTTGCATGTTCACAAATCTTCATTCACCACCACAATTAAAGGCTTATATACCTGACTTTGCATGGAATCAAAACCAAATTCATACCTCTAATATTCCTCATCCTACATAATTTGCACTTCTTTTTTGTTTTGCTTATATCATGGATACCTTAACAAGACACAAATTTACTCATTTTTTCTGTTCTTATTCTTTTACATTTTCTACCTATTATTTTCTACATGATTCTCATAATATATATATATATAGATCCCTCATCAAGCAAGAAATTCACTTGTTCAATTTATATTTAGATGGGAAAGAGAGGGAAAGAGAATAGAGGAATTTAATTTCCTTCCAACTCATTATAATTTTCAGTCTTATAATTACAACCTACCCCCAATTTATAGACCTAAGAACCCATTAACTAACTCTCCCCCTTTTATTACATCTTCATATCAGAAGCATAATGACAAAATGCAAGAGTTTAAAGTAGACATAAGAATTAAATTAGATAGTGAGATAATAATCCCAGCAAATAATCTCAATACTCAGACAAAGGGAGACAATAATGTTCTTTTATGTACATGCATTACTGTAGGGAAAAATGTTTACAGTAAAATGCAAATGTTTCAAAGATTTATTCTCTTATCAAGGGACTTATGGCTTTCACAATGACTTACATCTTACAACTTTCAAGGGACTTAAGACTTACGGGCTTTCATGACAGTTTACAAATATTTCAAACAATAAAATGAGTAAATAAAGAAGCTAAATTGTGACTTATGGTTTTCATGACAAAGAATGACATTAACGACAAAAGATGGGCACCAAAAATAGAAAAAAATTACCAAAAAATGACTTTCATCTAAGTCTATAGTGGTGGGTATAAGAATGGGACCACAAGTGGTTGTGAAATTCCACTCGATTTTTTTGAACTCAGGCGAAATATTTTTAACGGTGATTTTCTTCAAAACTACCATTAAAATTATCTTTCACGACTGTTTTTATAAAAACTTCCATGAAAGGTGCTTTAAATTGGGATTTATTTATAAAAATACCACTGCCTTTTTTTTCACGGCGATTTTGCTTATAACCTCTATGATGTAGCATTGTGATAAGTGAGTTTTTCTAATAGTGTTTATCCATTTGATTATATTATGATGATATGTTATTTTTATCTATTGTACTTTATTAACTGTCTCATTTGACTCCTTACGAGTATATATTGGTATGTATGATAAGTATGATTGCTGGTTACTGAAACGTTTGTCTCACCCCATGATTATTAACATTTTTCAAGTGACAATCTCATCTTGGGACCTTAGGGAAGGTTTTAGAGGCTTGATTAGTGCTATATCAATTGTATAGCCTCCTCCTTTTGATTGACGTGTGGAATAGTTGTATATTGACACAATATGGCTCATTCTACATAGTCTAATATGATATAATACTTTATTTATATTTGATTGTGGGAATACGTCTTGAGAGTGATATTTTAAATATCTATGATAGATTTTTCTAAATTATTGATTACTTCCTCAATTTTATTAAAATTGCATAGACTATCACACTATTTTTGAAATATATACATTTTAATCTAATTGTTAATATCATTAAAACTCTATAATTACCGTTTTATTAATTAATACACATATTTATAGAAAAGTATAATATTTATAATATAAAATCAAGTTTACTCTAATATCTATCTAGTTATAATATACAATTTAAGATTGAGCAATTTATATTTTCTAAATAATTTGACTCATCTTATTCTTTTTCTATCATGATTATTTGTTGATTAAGAAAAGTCTTTTTATAACTATAGGAGTTTTTGTTTTAGATTTTAGTAAACTCTTTTTTATTATGGTTAACTCTTTCATAATTAAGAAAATTCATTTATAACCATGATTATATTGTTATGGATTTATATTATGAATAAAATAGGTCCAAGTAATTAATAGTATTTATAACTTAGGAGAATTTTATAGAGAATATCCCAACAAATATTATTGCAACCTCCAATCACAAGTCGGCCTCCTGAAATGCCTAGGACTACAATCATATGTAAATGGTTTAGTGTATTGACCATGCATTTTGATTTTTGGTTAATGGCCATGTTAGTCTTAGGTTAGCAGCCATGTATCTTTTTGGTTAACACCTAAATTAAAGTTGTTATTTTTATAAGTACTATATAGTCAATTTGAAGACTATTGGATGATGTCATTGACAAGGGAACATTAACTGGAAGTATCATGTTAATGTGTACTTGTCACTGAACATGTGTAATTAAATTATTCTAATGTAGTTGCTGGTTTTTGGTTAATGTCTACTCTTAAATTGTTTTTGTATATTCTAGAGTTGTTAGTATGAATATTTTATTCATTATATTAATACATATATCGTTGTAGTTAATATCTATATCATTCTAGTTAATAATACTTACTTATTTTCAGTATAGTAAATGTCACTTTAAATTCTAAATAATAACTTGGTAATATTGAATCCATTGTTGGTAACACTTATTTTATTGTTGTTAATCCCTATATGTTCTAGTTAATAATGCATATTTATTTTTAGTACAATATGTCAATTTGGATTCTAAATAATGACTTAGTAATCTCAAATCCATTGTTATTAATGCCTATTTTATTGGTAATACCTATATCATTTTTCATGATGCATTGTATCATTTTTAATTTTGTTTATACATTTTCCATCTTTTATCTTTTTAAAAGGGTGTTTTCTAATGAAGTAAGAATATTATCCAATCGAGTTTGAAATACGTCTATTATTATTCTTGTTTATCTTTCTAATCCCTATGTTTATTTAATACTTAGGATAGTCAAACCTATTTTGAGTTCAAATTAAGGCTAAAATATACAAAAGCCAGTTGCACATAATCTCTCTAACTTTTAAACTTTTAAATTAAAGACCTTAATATGTCTTGTTTTGATTATCAAAATCCTATTGTTAAAATTGTTGTTAAAGTTAACAATTTTTTCCACTTGATAATTTTTATATTTTTTTATATATTATTTCATTTAAAACATAACATTTGGCACTTCACATATCATTTAACTATAAAATACACAAAATCAATCAAAGCATAAAATACTTTAAATTACAATTGACATGTAATTTAAAGTATTTTCTAAATATTTAAAAAATATAAAATACTTTAAAATAATTTAAAATATTGATTTGATCATGTTTAAATAAAATATAAATTAATTAAAATTATATGTAAATTGCCAAGTGTTATTTTTTTAAATGATGTGGTATATAATAAAAAATATACAAATTATGATATGACAAAAACCGTTAACTTTAACTGTAGGGGTTCGTTAATCTAAATATGAAACATTAGGGTTGATTTAAAGTTTTAAAAGTTAAGGACATTATATGCAATTGACATAAAGTTTATGTGATTTTGTGTATTTAAGCCTAAAATTAATAATAGTGTTTAAGAAAAACTTTAAATTGTTACTATAAATAATAAATGTTACAAGGCACAGAAAATAGGCAATGGCACTATTTTGATAACTGCCATTTTAATTATAAAAAAAAACTAAGCTAACCAATAGTAAAGTGAAGCTAGCTTAGGTCAATTCACAAGGAGCCTAAATGGATGCTAAAGTTCCTAATTAATCTAAGGAGCCAAAAATTAACAAATTAATAAGATGATTTATGATATGAACTATGACTAAATTTTGAATGTAAATCCTATGCTATTGTTTTTTATTTTAGGTGTTTGTAATGATGAAATGTATAAATGTCAAGTGTATTCCCTTAGAGATTACCTTACCTTCATTATTCATAAAATATTTAGAGTTAATTAGTTGAATTAGAATATGTTAGCTAACAACTCGCTAGCTAAAATCTTAATCAAAGCTACAACTAGCATATATTGAATAGAGAAATAAGAATCATTCAACTCAAGAGATAGAAAAAGATAAATTAAACAAATACAACTGTACTCTATTTTAGAATTCCTTTAATTAACTACAACCATGCCTAACTCGGTCCAAGGATAAAAATCAATCAAAGCATTAATTATGAAGAAATAGAAAATCCAACTCGGCTCCCTAATCATTAATTCCAGAATTAACTATATAAAATTGATACAATCAAATCTGGATTAAAGACACAATAAACTACCTGTTTAGCTCAAAGATTCTGGTTCAACATCATCTCTAAGAGAGCACATCAACTCTAGCCTTCCATTACTGTCAAGACTTCAACAACAACAGTAAAACTAGCAATAGTCATGGTGAGTGTATAAGGAGAAGATGAAGATGGAAGCTAAACTTTCCTTTGGTTCTATTGCCTACAACAGAGGAAAGTTGTAGAGGGAAAGAGAAAGAAAATAGAGATGGAGAGAGAGAGAGTATAGCGTGGGGAATGGAATGAGTTCTAGATGGAATGGAGTGTGGGATGCGTGAATGAAAGATAGAGTTACATATGTGTGGGATCTGAAGGAAAATGTGATATGGAATGATGTGTGTATGGATGGATATATAGGAGAAGTATGGAATGAGTGAACTGATATAATGAGCTGGCGTGAATGTGATCTAGCTGAATGAGTGAGCATGTGTTCTGCATGACAAATGGTTGTTATGCTTGACAATCCCTCCAGATGGTGTTCAGTGATGTGTGTCATGTGTGAATCTAGTCTCCTCTTCAGCATATTCTTTCCACCAGTTGTTAGCCCATTTGTTCAGTCTAGCACATGCTTAATCTTCTCTTGCCCAGCCGTCAACTAACCTCCATCTAATATGTTACTTACTGCATTCCTATAATGGAAATTTAATATATTAGTTATCCAATTAATCACTAAAATCATGTCAATTAATTTCCACTCGTTCCATTTTTAGTTTGTTTATCAATTGCTCAATATATTGATAAATTGAGATAAAAATCAATAATAAAACTCTCTTTAAACACACTAAAATTAATACAAATATGAGTTTATCAATCATATATAGAAGAAGGAAATTGTTAAATGATCATATAGTAAAAAAGTTAAAAGGCTATTGACTAAATATGTATAAAAAATTTTGACAAGTAATTCATCTTGAAGGCAAGCTTAGAAGTTTTGTTCTTGCCAAATTATCCATCACTTAGTCGATTAGACCATCTTCATAACTTATGTTGTTATCGAACGACTACAAGTTAAACGTAATAGCTAAGTATTAAATATATTTTAATATAATTTTTAATATCATTAAGATTCTATAATTACCATTTTATTAATTAATACACATATTTATAGAAAAGTATAATATTTATAATATAAAATCAAGTCTAATACAATATTTATCTAGTTATAATATATAATTTATAAAAGATTAAGTAATTTATATTTTTTAAATAATTTGACTCATCTTGTTCTTTTTATATCATGATTATTTGTCGATTAAGAAAAGTTTTTTCATAACTATGGTAGTTTTTTTTTTATTTTAATAAAGCTCTTTTCTATTATAGTCAACTCTTTCAGAATTAAGGAAATTCATTTATAACGACAGTTATATTGTTATGGATTTATATTGTAAACAAAATATGTTAAAATAATTAATAGTAGTTATATTTTAGAAGAATTTGATAGAAAATATTTCCCAACAAATCTTATTGCAACCTCCAATCACAAGTCAGCCTCCTGGAAAGCCAAGGACTCCAATCATATGTAAATGGTTTAGTGTATTGTCCATGCATGTTTGATTTTGGTTAATGGCCATGTTGGTTTTTGGTGAATGGTCATGTTGGTCTTAGGTTAGTGGGCATGTTGCTTTTCAGTTAACGCCTAAACTAAAGTTGTTATTTTTTGTAGGTACTGTATAGTCAATTTGAAGACTGTTGGATGATGCCATTGAAAAGGGAACATTAACTGGAAGTATCATGTTAATGTGTACTTGTCATTAAATATGTGTAATTAAATTATTCTAATGTAGTTGCTGGTTTTTGGTTAATGTCTACTCTAAAGTTGTTGTTATTCTAGAGTTGTTAGTATGAATAGTTTATTCATTATATTAATACATATATCATTGTAGTTAATATCTATATCATTATAATTAATAATACATACTTATTTTCAGTGTAGTAAATATCAATTTGGATTCTAAATAACGCCTTGGTAATATCAAATCTATTGTTTTTAACACTTATTTTACTGTTGTTAATCCTTATATCGTTATAGTTAATAATGCCTATTTATTTTTAGAGTAGTATGTCAATTTAGATTCTAAATAAAGATTTAGTAATATCAAATCCATTATTGATAATACCTATTTTATTGTTAATATCTATATCATTTTTCATGATGCATTGTATCATTTTAAATTTTGTTTATACATTTTCTATCTTTTATCTTTTTAAAAGGGTGTTTTCTAATGAGGTAATATAATATTATCCAATCGAGTTTGAAATACGTCCATTTTTATTCTTGTTTATCTTTCTGATTCCTATGTTTAGTTGTTAGGAATAGTCAAACCTATTTTGAGTTTAAATTAAGACTAAAATACACAAAACCCTTAAAACTTTAGATCAGCTGCACATAACCTTTCTAACCTTCAAAATTTTAAATTAAGGACTTTAATATTTTATGTTTTGATTATCAAAACCCTACGTTTAAAATTGTTGTTAAAGTTAACGATTTTTTACATTTGATAATTTTTATATTTTTTATTATATATCACTTCATTTAAAAAAAATAACATTTGGCACTTCACATATCATTTTGATTTTTAATGCCATTTCTTGTAAAAGATTTTTGGCTATGAATCTTATACGTAATCATAAATTTTTTATGAGCAACCAAATTGGTTCCCTTATCTATCTTTGTCATATTTTTAATTTATTTAAAAATAGAGAAAATAGTTTTGTCTAATTATTTTGATAAGCAAATTTTCTATATTTTTATGATTTATTTCAACTGAGTCAAATAAGCTTAAGCATGATAAAGAAAAGTTTCTATCCATGTCTAGAAGAAAAGATGAAGCCTTTAATTCTGTTAAGTCCGGATTCACTCCTTTTCTTTTCTTTTTCTTTTATAAGAATTAATAATCTATTAAAAATATTTTTTATTAGCACAAATCAATAGATTTGTTTTCCAAGTAATTTAACCTTTTGTAGTTTTGTCCAAAAAAAAAATTATCTTTTGTAGCCGAATAATTTTAACTTTTAGTTACAATTGAGTAAAATATTAACTTTAGCCGATAATTTCTTGTAACCATTCATACATTAATTAATGACATGGATAGTAAATTTTTCAATATGGTAAAATTATAATATTTAATTAGTGACATAAACTTATGATCAATAATTTTAAGAATGGCAATTCTATAAAGACTATATCATATATTATTTTAATCAATTAAATAATAATTTCATATTAAAAAAGAATAGCTGACAATTTCAAGCAATTTTTTTGAAAGAAAGTTGTATATAAAATAAAAGATTTTATAGAACTTACTATTTTCTTCCTGTATCATAGTCCCCCGACTGTTTGAACCTGCATCAAAATTAAACAAAAAAAAAAGATAAATAAAATTATTACAAAAAAGGTGTTAAACTCTTTTTTGGCCATGTTTAATTTTAATTTTTATACCAACTTATCAACCTCTCATGATGGGCATACATTAGTCAGGAAGGTTAAATTTTGTCTTTTATTGTGTTTAGTAGATGAGGTAAATTTGACTTTCTTGAAAAATAAGGGTTTTCATTAAGGAATAGAGTTTTCCTATTCTTATGTTAAATCAAATGGACCAAATCAAATCATTTCGATTTAAATGTGGTTAATTAGAAAATTTTAGTAGAGAAAAAATGTAAAAAAAAAAAAACTATTCTGTGAAAATGCATTAATTAAGGAAGTTTGCGTTATTCATAAAGTTTTATCAAAATTGTTTGAAGGTTTCAAGACTTAAAGCAACAAAAGTTTAGAAAGGTTTATGAAAGTTTTATCAAATATTGGTCAAAGGTTTTGAAAAATTGCTTAATGTTTATCTTAATACTTAAATTCTGTAATCCATGGAAACAAAGTTTTAAGAGCTTCCCGTAATTCATCGAAAATGACTTTTTTTTTTTCCATGACAAATGTATCAAGATATATAATATTTAGGAAAAAAAAGTAATTCATCAATCCTTATTGTTTCACAAATTAAACAGGTGTATGTTGAAGTGAAATTACAATTTTTTTAAAAAAAACATGAAGTGAAATTATAGGATCTGGCATATTAATTAATTTTTTTTAATCTTTTTTGTGCCCATGGCATCATTATTCAACACTAATAATTGACTTTTATGTTTTTCACATAGATAAAAAAACATCATTTTGCATTCAAACCTTTTTTGTGAAAAAAAAAATTCTTTATATTTATATAAGGAATGCTATTGATGGCAATTATGCATAAACATTAAACAAGAATAGCTTACAGTTTCAAATTAGTTGAAATTAACTCAAGTGTATGTTGAGTAAAAGTCATATTATCAAATACTAGTTAAAGCCATTTGTCTTATAAATTAATAAATTATGCGTATATGAACAAATATTTATAATTAATGAAATTATAAAGACCCAATAAAAAAATTATAAACATTATTTTTTTAAATGATGTGGTATATAATAAAAAATATACAAATTATGATATGATAAAAATCGTTAACTTTAGCAGTAGGGATTTGTTAATCTAAATATGAAACATTAAGGTTAATTTAAAATTTTAAAAGTTAAGGAGATTATATGTAATTGACATAAAGTTTATGGGATTTTGTGTATTTAAGCCTAAAATTAATAATAGTGTTTAACAAAAACTTTAAATTGTTACTATAAATAATAAATGTTACAAGGCACAGAAAATATTATTGAAGGATTAATCAATTATTAATATACTTTTTTGGATCAAGCGCATTTATTCTTAATTTAGGTTGTCTAGATTTTGTTAAATCGCAACTTTTTATGACATATTTATTGTTAGCATTATTTTTATGTGCTGACCCCATAATATGGTTCAGGGCAATGATTTCATGAATTAGTCTCAATAGTTTTATGAGTGTTACCATAACTAACATGCTCATTAAGAGTTGATTTCTCACTCTTGTTTAAGCTTAAATCTTCAGAAGAGCTCTTATAGGAATTACCATACCCCATAAGGTCTTCAAGATTTTCCTTTTTGGGCCTTTGTTGAGAATCACTCATTTTCCCTCAACAAAAAATAATATAGCAACACTAAAATATTTTGGGATTTATAATTTGTGTTTCTTCCTTATCTTAGTTTTTTCTTACCTTCAATTGTGGAATTTGTTGTTGTATTTATAGAGATTTTAAACGTGTGTATGCAAATGAATATTTTTTTTGAAAATGTGTCTAAATTACTTGAAAGTTTGATCAAAATTTTCTCAAGTTTTCTTCAAAGCCTGTCAAAATTGTTGCGTTTTTATGAAAATCCCTTAATAAAGTTTACTTGTTCATATAATGGTCAAAGGTAAGCGAAAATTGCCTGCAAATGCAATCCCTACGAAGATTTGTACAAATTAAGAAGTGTATATATGCAAATGAAAATCTTGTAAAAAATGTATCCAAATTTCATCAAATTAAATGTTTCACGCATCAAAAGTTTTAGAAGGTTTATGAAAGTTCTATTAAATATTGGTTAAAAGTTTATGAAATTTCTATTTCTAAATAACTTATAATATAACATTAATGTTTATCTTAATACTTAGATTCTATAATCCAAGGAAAAAAAGTTTTAAAAGCTTGACATAATTCATCGAAATTGTTTTTTATTTATGACAAATATATCAAGATATATAATATTTAGGAAAATATAGTTCATTAGTCCTTATTGTTTCACAAATTAGATAATGTGATTTTGTTTTCTTTTTATTATGTAATTTTAGTGCATTTTCGCATATTTATTAATTAGAGTTTATATGAATACTAATTAATCGACACCGACACGTAAATTGACACAAAATATAAAATGATTTTTTTTAAAGAATAAAATTGATTCATTACCAGCATACTTCAATTAATGGTTAGTAATGATTGGCATACTTCAACATTTTTAATAAAAAATGTCTATAAGTTTTTTCTATGTAATTATCTATAAATGGAAATTGAGAAAACTATAAACACTCAACAGCAAAATTATAAAAATTCAATTAATTTAAAATGAAGTGAAATCATATAAGAGCTTGCGTATTAATTTTTTTTTAATGTTTATTGTGCTCTTCGCATCATTATTTAACAATAATAATTTATTTTTACTTTTTTCCCATAGATAGAAACACTATTTTGCATTCTCAAGTGTTTTTTAAGAAAATTCCTTTTGCTTTTTCAACCTATTCTATTATGTATATAAAAATATTGAATGAGTGGAAATGAGATTTTAGTTTTAACCAAATTTCTTAAAAATTTTTAAATGAGCTGACAGCCATGTAGTCAAAGTCAAAGATTTATGAAATGAGTTATATATTATTATAACTTCTATTGTTAAACATGTTATGAAATTAAGAGGGAGTTTATGAAATGTTCATGAAAAAGAGTAGGACAAAGATAAAAATCAAACCAATATAATAAGAATATACCAAATTATCTTTCATAGTAAAATATAAAGTAAATCATTCTTTTAATCTGCAGAAACATTTGACGTTATATAAATAAATATATATTATTCCATAATTGACATAGCACAGTAAAAAAAACGAAATTTTGTGATGAATTTTTTTTATTGCAAAAGCTCAAACACCACAAGTTTGTATAAAATTTGTTATAAATCCATCAAAATTTTTGTTTTTCTTGGTAGTATGGACTAAGAAACAATTTCAATTCTCTGAGGCTTAATGAAAAGGAAAAGGAAATGTAATCAAATTTATGTCAAGAAAAAAAAGAATTTTAAATATGAGTCATGTGTTAAGAAATGACATTTTGGCTGCTACATAACTAGTAAAACTTTTCCATGGACTTGAGGTTCCGTCTCCTTATCCATCTCCCTCTTATAGGCAACGAGAAGTAGGATGATGAAGGAAGCAAGATGTTCTATGTCTCATATTTTTATTTTTCTAGCTTGAGTTAATGAATTTAGATTTCATAAGAAAAAAAAGATTTCAAATATGGTAATTAGGGTTTATGTGAATACTGATTAAGCGGCATGTAAGTTGCCACAAACATGTACCAAAATTGAAAATTATATTACAAAAATTGTTAGTTTTATATAAACATGCATGCAAATTTTCAAAAAAAACTTTCTTATATACAAAAATATGCTCCATCTCTAAGGAACTAATTAATTGTTTATTTTTGTAGAATAACTAGAAATAAATAATTGGTTACTTAAATTATGTCTTTTGCTTGACATTTCTTATATTACGTCATTTTAGTGCATTTTCTCATAGTTTATTAATTAGATTTTATGTGAATACCAATTAATCCACACATAATTGTTACAAAATATAAAATAAGAAGATATTTTAAACATATATTATGTACATAATTCTTATATTAGGTATATGTTAAGTGAGAGTCACATTATCAACTACTAATTAATGTCGTTTGCCTTATAAATTAATAAATTATGAATACATAAACAAATATTTGTAATTGACCAAACTATAAAGACCCAATAAAAAAATATTATAAAAATTTAACTAAAATGAAGGGAAATTATATAAAAGCTTGCATAATAATTTTTTAATGTTTATTGTGCTCTTGGCATCATTAATTAACGATAATAATTTATTTTTATCTTTTTCCCCATAGATAGAAAACATTTTTTACATTCAAACTTTTTTTAAGAAATTCCTTTTGATTTTTCAACCTACTCCATTGTGTGCATCAAAATATCAAATGAGTGGAAATGAAATTGTAGTTTCAACTAAATTTCTTAAAGTTTTATAAATGGGTTGACAACCACCTAGTCTAAGTTAAAATTTTATAAAATTAAGGTGTTGTTTATGAAATGTTCATGAAAAAGAGTTGCATATTTCTTCAATGCCTTTCAAAATTGTTGCATTTTTTTGTGAAAATGCCTTAATGAAGTTTTCTTGTTCACATAGTAGTCAAGGTTAATGAAAAGTGCCTGCAAATGCAAACTCTTGTGAAGATTTGTACAAATGTAGAAGTGTATATATGCAAATGAAAATTTTGTGAAAAATGTGTCCAAATTTCTTGAAATATTTTACCAAATTTTTTTTGTTATAAATGAGGGTTAAACCTAAAGTGCAAACTAAATTAACTAATGGGAAACAATTCATAAACTCTCTTTAGCCACTAATTCCTCTAAACAAGGTGGGCAAGTTCCCAAAAAAGATGACTTGGATAATGCTTGTTTAGCCAATAAATCTGTAACCTAATTAACCTTCATAAGATAAAATATTATTTTGCATTCAAACTATTTTTTAAATTCCTTTCCTTTTTCAATCTACTCCATTGTGTGAATCAAACGGGTTCTAAGAAATTAAAATCCCAAATGATTAGAAATTAGATTTCAGTTTCAACCAAGATTTCTTGTAATTTTCTAAATGAGTTGACTTGCATGCAGTGAAAGATTTATAAAATGGATTGTGTATTACTATAATTTCTACTGCTAAACATATTATAGAATTAAGAGGGAGTTATATATGAAATGTTCATGAAAAACATAAAAGAGTAGTATTTGTTTTTCTTACTTATGTTAATATACACATATCACAATTTTGTTTATTTTCTTTTTTTCCTCCCTACAAGCTACAATGTCCTTAGTTTAATCAAGTCAAATTTCAAAGTTAAACTCCCTTTATATAACATTGTTTATCTTTTTATAAGTAAATTAAATTTTAGATTCATATGTAAAAACATTTTTTACTTTATATATACATTTTATTCCATAAGTGACATGGCTTGTTACTAAATAAACAGGAAATTTGCGATGAAAACTTTTATTTCAAAAGCTCATCCTTCACAAATTTCATTCTAAATATGTTATAAAATTTTGTTTTTCTTGGTAATGCGGACTTCCTTGTTTCCACGAACCAATTTCAATTCTCTCTCAAAAGGTTTAATGAAAATGGAAAAGGAAATGAAATGAAATTCTTCTCAACCAAACAAACGATTTCACCATACTTTATTCCCATTTCTTATGGTCAGTTTTTCTGTGAAGCAAACATGCTGCTAATTTTTTTAAAAAAATGTTATAAAATAATCAACATAAATTGAGCATCTCATATATGGCAATATTTATGAAATGAGTTGTGTATTTCCACAAGAATTAATTCTTGATTAATCAACACAAGGAAGAGATTGTATTATATTTAAGACCAAAACAAGCTCCTCTATTATTTTTTATATTTAGGATAAGATGGAGTATTTTAAAAAAAATTTGGCCAATTATTATTTCCAAATTATCTACACAGAATATTAGTCCAGAAATAATAAAAGAAAAGGGGGCATGGTCCAGGGAATTGCACTTTATTGGAAGATGTCAAAATCTTTTACATTTAAATTTTTGAAACATTAGGGATATCCATAGTAAAAAAAAAAACAATGTAAGGTAGTATGTGCATGTATGTATGTAATACAAAACACATCATATATACATCATGTATCCACAAATCTTTGGCAAAAGTTCTTATTAAGGATTGGAAGAAAAAGAATATCTTAAGGAAAGTACTTAAATTTTAATTTCAAATTAAATAATTTTAAAAAAAATAAATAAATATGTTGTACGTGTTTATAATTTTTTGGGTAATGCGTTTGTCTGAAAGATTGCTAAATAAGTAAATATTAAATATTATAAAATAATTAAAATTAATCTATGTGTTAAACGGTTTTTAACAACATATGAAATAATTATTTAAAAATTCTACACAAACTTTATCAAAATTGAAAATTATATTACAAAAATGGTTCCTTCAATTTGACCAAAAATTGAAAATTCTTTTTTTTTTTTTGTACAAAAGTTTTTAGAAAAGGGTTTGACTCACCTAAGATCCAAGAGCATGACAAAATCTTCTTTTCTCTTAGACGATACCAATATCGAGCAGGGCGAGCTGTCAATTACCTTCAAATGTAAACCTAGGCACCTAGAGCTAGGATGCCTCCCCAAGCGTTGAGACTAGAACCAACAAAATGATACTCCTCAAGGATCAAATATGCTCCAAATGATTACATATATCATCCATTTAGCAGCTAAACTTACAGACGATAGATAATTGAAAATTCTATTACATAAACATTTACTATGCAAAGATTGGGTCTTCAAGATTTGGGCTTTTCTGGCCCAAAATATGCCTTCTTATGTTGTTCCTTGAATATGACATTTTTCCATAATGGCGGATATAATTTATTTTTGGGGGAAAAACAATGGCTAATCTTAACCCATCATCTATGGGTTCATATAGTAAAGGTGTGAGACATGCGACTATTTAGAGCTTGTTTGATCCATAGGGAGTACCACTTTATTGTGGTTTCAATTGCAGTACTTAAGGAGGCATCATAGCTCTCGGTATCTAAGTTTACGCCTACAGGTAATTGATGATTCGCCTTACCCAATATTGATATCATCTAGGAGGAATGGAGATTTCACCATACTCTTATATCATTAATGAGCCCAATCCATTTATAAAAATTTTAGCATAAAAAAATAATGACAAATATTATATTACTAAGTGAATCATGTATCATCATACATAATTACATATAACATATAAGCTAAAACTATATATTACTAATTATATAAGAAATAAATAATTTTAAAATCTATATTTAAACTTCATATGATGGTTAAAATTACAAATTTACAATATAATATTTAAATACTATTGTTATGAAAAATTATTATGAACAAATCCTCATTTAAACTTTCATAAGAAGATTTAAAAAGTTAATTTTGAATTGACCTAATCATTGTCTTCTTATTTCTTTCTTTATCCGTGATAATTTTTTCATGTGACTTGTATTCACCCTTTTTCATACTTTCTTTTTATTTAGAAGTTATATAAATAATTTATAAATATTAAAAAATTTAATTAAATTAGTTTCCTAAAATACCCCTCTAATCATTTTTATTGAAAACTATTTCTATTAATAAAAACTCACAATTATAAGTGATGGTTTGAAAAGAAATGAATTTAGAAGATAAAGTAATTGAGTTTTTATATTTATGACTAAAATAAACTATAAATTAACATCTATATTTAAAATTGAATAGAGTATTATAATCTTTTTTATCCGTCTTCCAAATTTGCTTATTCACATGGTCATAGATGTAATGTTCAGGTATGTTTCATTTACCTAGATACAACCCATTTTACCCCTCTCAATCTGTTTATAACATCATACACACATGCCTGCACATATTATATATGCTATATAAATCATTCATTCACTTATATTATTTATCTAAATTTCTCTTTTAAACTTTATTATTAACATCTTCATAACTTTTTCCTTTTAGGAGAAAATTTAATGAGAAAATGTTAATTTAAAAAATGAGAGTGCTTGCCATTTACAGTAACAGCCCTTACCCCACACTTGCTTTTGATTCTTTTTCCCTTTTGATCCCCAACCATGGTATTAAAATCAAATTTGGATTGTATGGTCAAACCAATTAACTAATTAAACCAGTTTCTTTGATCAATTCTTTCAAGAATTTTGGACCAATTAATCAAGTTGAATTACATATATATATTTCTCTTTTGGTAGAACTTGGAAACAATGTCGTTTTGGGTTTAAAATTGGGAAACCTATTTAGAAATATCTATATAATTTAACTTTATTATGTTAGCAAAGTTATAAACCCCTATATACAGCTGACAGTACTAAATAGGGCAAAATTAAAGGATTTAATTAAAAGAAAAAAACACATGGTATAAAATTAAAATTTTGAAAAAAAAAATATAGGTATATACAAAATAATTTTCCTTAAGAATATAACAAGTCATTGAATTTATGTTTTAATAATTTTATTAGATTATAGGAAAAATAACATAAAAAGACTCTGAAAAATAGGAAAATCTAAATTGACACTCTAATACAAATAACAGAGAGGTATGAGGACCCATTTTTGAAGTTATGGATGAAAAGACCAAAATGCCCTCTATTGTTTGCTTCTCCCTTACTCTTCCATCATCGAACGTAGTGGTCTGTTCAAATGTTAGTATGGCCACCTCTACCACCACTCCCAAATTTCTCTAGTCGCATGAGGTTTGACTGATCTAAAGGACTCCACCCTCCATCATTATCGTTCCCTTCCTCGATCATACCTCCATCATCGTTTCTTCACATTCCTCTCTAAAGCATTAATCCACGACTATGTGGTAAGGGTGATGTTTGTGGTGTAACATCAGTGAGAATAAGGCAAATGCTGGTCGAAGAAGAAGGCAAAGGTTGCAGGGGTGCTTGCCAATCTCAGTCTCAGTTGCAACCTCTCCATTCATAGGTTGGAAATTATGTGGTAGCAAATTAGAGGAGCTATTTAATTGATGCTATATGTGGGAACATTCCAAATAATGCTAAAGTGAATTGTATCATGCTAATAGATAGTGTGAGAGACGAGTTTGACTATGACCTACAGTTGGAAGTTTCATTGGAAAATTCTTCTAAATTGGATGTGAGATCAATATCTATATTGGATTGGATCCTAACTATTCTATTAATTCAATATGCTTTCATTCATATTTTGGCATATATTCTTTAATGGGTTTTGGATATTCACTTGTTATGTGATCTATGTCTCAATACCTATTATTTCAATCTTTATTTCGACTCTCAATGACAACATCGCAAATTCTTACTATATAATCCACTATAACTTAGACTCTAATGATGAAAACAAGAAATTCTCTCAGACAAAATTGGTTATGCTTCAGTCTAAAGTTCTAGGTCAATGGGAATATATGGATGTTATGCATATGGTGTTTTTGCTACTGATAAAGTTCTAGCTCAATGGAGAATATATCCCAACAAAACTTGTTGGGCCTCCTAGGGACCTAAGACTACAAGGGTTGAATCACAATTCCAAAACAAAAAGACACACCACTGCTGGTTTGAATCATACTCCAATCATGTAAATGGTTTAGTGTATTGACCATCTTGGTTTTTTGGTTAATGGCCATGTTGATTTTTCATGAATGGTCATGTTGGTTATAGGTTAGTGGGCATGTTGGTTTTTGGTTAATGCATAAACTAAAGTTGTTATTTTTTGTAAGTAGTGTATAGTCAATTTGAAGACCATTGGATGATGTCATTGACAAGGGAAAATTACGTGAAAGCATCATGTTAATGCTTTCTTGTCACCAAACATGTGTAATTCAATTAATGTAACATAGTTGTTAGTTTTTTGTTAATGACTACTCTGAAGTTGTTATTGTATATTCTAGAGTTGTTAGTATGTATATATTATTCATTATATTAATACCTATATTATTCTAGTTAATACCTATATTATTATAATTAATAGTACATACATATTTTTAGAGTAGTAAATGTTAATTTGGATTCTAAATAATGACTTGGTAACATTGAATCCATTGTTGGTAACCTTATTTCATTGTTGTTAATCCCTATATCGTTCTACTTAATAATGCCTATATATTCTAAATAATAACTTAATAATATCGAATCCATTGTTGGTAATACCTATTTCATTGTTGTTAATACATATATCGTATCTCATGATGCATTGTATCATTTTAATTTTGTTTATAGGTTTTCTATCTTTTATCTTTTCAAAAAGATGTTTTCTAATGAGGTAATAGAATATTATTCAATCGAGTTTAAAATACTTCAACTTTTAGTCTTGTTTTTTCTCTGATAGTTCAGTTAATGGTTAGGAATAGCCAAACATATCTCGAGTTAAAATTAATGCTAAAATAGACAAAACCCTTAAACTTTAGGTCAGTGGTACATAATATCCCTAACCTTTAAAATTTTAAATAAGGACCTCTATGTTTTATGTTTTAATTATTAAGACCCTATCATTTAAATTGCCATTAAAATTAATAGTTTTTACTATGTCATAATTTTTATATTTTTAATTATATATCACTTCATTTAAAAAAATAACATTTGGCACTTGACATATAATTTTAGTTTTTTTCTTCAAATACTTAAATATAAAATATTTAAATAACACTTTATATTTGACATGTAATTTAAATATTTTCTAAATATTTAAAAATATAAAATACCTAAAAAGTATTTAAAATATTTATTTGACCATGTTTAAATAAAAAATATAAACTACTTAAAATTATATGTAAATTGCTAAGTGTTATTTTTTGAATGACGTGATATATATAAAACTAATTAATTGTTTATTTTTCTAGAATAACTAGAAATAATTAATTGGTTACTTAAGTTATGTCTTTTCTCTGTTAATTTATCGCCTTTATGTTAAAGCCATTTCTTGTCAAAGATTTTTGGCTATGAATCTTATACGTAATGATAAATCTTTGATGAGCAACCAAACCAATTTCCTTACCAATATGTGTCTTATTTTTAATTTATTTAAAAATTCATAAAATATTTTGTCTATTTATTTTGATGAGCAGATTTTCTTTATTTTTATTATTTATTTCAACTGAATCAAATAAGCTTAAGCATGATAAAGAAGAGTTTCTATCTATGTGTATAAGAGAACATGAAGCTTTTGGTTCTATTAAGGCCGGATTCACTCCTATTTCTTCTTCTTTTTTTCTTTTTTAAGAATTCATAAACCATTTAAAATATTTTATTAGCACAAATCAATAGATTTGTTTGCCAAGCAATTTAATAAACCTTAATAAACCAAACTACTTAATACACCTTGAGACAATACCTTACATTTATTTATCCCACAAATTTAAAAGAAGTAAATAAAATAAAGACTTTATAAAACTTTATATTCCTTCCTATATCATACTCCCCTGACAGTTTAAACCTGCATTAAAATTAAACGAATAAATAAATAAAATCATAACAAAAAAAGTGTTAAACTTCATTTTTTGGCCATGTTTAATTTTACTTTTTATGCCCACTTATCAACCTCATGATGGGCATACATTAGTCAAGATGGGTTATAATTATTCAATTTTGGCCATAGCTCATATTGTCTCCAATATCATATTTCTTGCTCTTGCTCGAGTTTGAAGTTTCAGTGGTTCTATAAGTATTACCACAACCAGCAAGCTCTACGAGAGTTGACTTCTTGCTCTTGTTTGAACTTGAAGCTTGTGAAGACCTTTTATAAGAATTACCACATCCCATATATTCTCCAATATCTTCCCTT
Source organism: Leucaena leucocephala (assembly GCA_037074615.1). Lineage (NCBI taxonomy): Eukaryota > Viridiplantae > Streptophyta > Magnoliopsida > Fabales > Fabaceae > Leucaena > Leucaena leucocephala. The sequence continues at coordinate 2,823,494 of CM073527.1, read as the reverse complement.
TTTAGCCTTTGAGGAGAATCACTCATTCTGCCTCAATAATATATATATATATATATATATATATATTGATTGGGATTTATAATGTTTGTTGGTTTCTTCCTAATCTTGTATGTATATTTTACACTTTGCCTTAAAAAAATTTCCCTGTAATTTTTTTTTCTTTTTATAATGTCTAGTTATTCAGGTGTATGTGGAAGTGAAATCACAATTTTTTTTAAATGAAGTGAAATTATAGGACCTGTATATTAATAATTTTTTTTAATGTTTATTGCCATTGGCATCATTATTAAACACTACATAATTGACTTTTATGTTTTTCACATAGATAAAAAAATTATTTTGCATTCAATTTTTTTTTTTCAGTTTCAACCAAAATTTCTTCAAACTTTCTAAATGAGTTGAATTGCACATAGTCAAATATTATTTAAGAAATGGGTTGTATGTTACTCTAACTTTTACTTGTAAACATGTTATGAGATTAAGAGGGAGTTTATGAAATGTTCATGAAAAAGAGTTGTCTATTTTTTTTTTCAAATTTATAATATATGCCGATAGTAGTTTTATTTATTTTCTTATTCTCGTTCCTACAAGCTACAATGTCCTTAATTTAATCAAGTCAAATTCCCTTTACATAATATTGTTTATCTTTTTATAAGTAAAATTTTGAGAAAAATGGAAAAAGTCTCCTGTTGAAAATTTTATTAGTAAGAATGACCTAAATCAAAATATTGGTACTCAATGCATATAAAATTTATAAAATACCGGTACTCTGTGTGTGTAAAAATTTATCAGGACATTATCACCTATAAAATTTTTAATGGAAGACTTTTTTCCAATTTTTTCTAATTTTTTTAAATAGAATTAGGATTTTTTTTCTTTTCTTCTACTTTCCCATAAAGTTATTTTTTCAACAAAATAAAAAATTGATTTACTCTTTAGCTACACAATATTACTCTAGCTACGTAACTCGCAAAACTTTTCCATAGACTCGGTATCCATCTCCCTCTTATAGGCAATGAAGGAAGTAAGATGTTCTATGTCCCATGTTTTTATTTTTCTAGCTTGAGTTAATGAATGAATTTAGATTTCATAAAAAACAAAAGATTTCAAATATGGTAATTCATTTCCATTTGCTTTAGTTCGTTTTTCGTAGAAGCAAAGATGCTGCTAGATTTTTTTTAAACAATTCTAAAATGATAAACAAATATGGTACTTCATTTTCATTTCCTTTAGCAAGATTTATGAAAGGGTTAATATACACAGAAAACAAAGTAAAAATAATATTGTAACTTTCACTTATTTTTTTTAAACATAACTTTATTATCTGAAACATAACAAATTTATAGATTTGAATATGAACAATCTAAATTAAATTTTATTGATCATATCTCAATGCTGCTTGTAGTTATCATGAATATCAAAACTAAATCCTATTAAGACCGGATTCACTCCTCTATTTTGCTTTTTCTATTGTGTTTTTAAGAATTAGTAGAGCATTTAAAATATGTGAATTTAGAGATCAAATTGGGTAAATCAATGGATCTTCTAACCCAGTAATTTAATGTTTTGTATTCAAACAATTTCAATTTTTAATTACAGTTGAGTGAAATATTATATTAAGATGATAATTAATTGCAATTATGTATATATCAATGAGAGGGTTAGTTAGTCACAATATAAACTCATGATCAATAATTTTAACAAAAACAGTCCTATACTCATATAAAGACCATATCATATATTATTTTAATCAAATAATTTGTTTTATTTATCCAAGGGATGATGGAAATACATTAAACAAGTATAGTTGACAATTTTAAACTAGTTTCTTTCTTTTTTTTCTTTTTGCCATCCAAATTACTTAATAAACCTAGACACAATAACTTACATTTATTTAAACCACATATTTAAAAGAAGTAAATAAAATAAAAAAACTTCCTAGAACTTGATATTCCTTTCAGCATCATAGTCCTTTGTTTGCTTACACCTGCATGCAAATTAAAAAGAAAAGACATCAAATAAAATAATAACAAAAAAGTGTTGAAACTCCTAATTAATTAGTCCTTTTTAATTGTTTTTCGCAATAACTTATCAGCCTCATTATGGGAGCATTAAAATTTGTCTCTTTTATTAGCTAAAACTAGCTTTCTTGAAAAATAAAGGTTTCCACATGGAAGGGAGTTTTCCTATTCTCATATTAAAATAAATAGACTAAACTCTTTGTTTGGCTTGAGGAGAATGAAGGGAGGAGAATGAAGGGAGGAGAAAGAAGGGAAAATTTTATCCAGATTGATTTAAAGAAAAAAAGATAAGTGGAGTTATAAAATTTTAATAGAGAAAAAAACTTTCAACCCCATTATTTCTCCATTTTTAATCAAACTCAAAAAAGTTTTTCATTTCTCCCTTTCTCCTTGGACAAAAACAGAGGTAGAAAATTTAAAGCTCATAAAAGTATGTTAAAACAACAATAAACCTTATTTTACAAAGTGATGTTAGTTATATAGATTATATATATACATACAATGTCATTGTGTTCTATTAATAATATTTTTTCTCATAAACCAAAAATATCATTCAATAAATATAATAAAAGTAACAAATTACCTGACATATGAATAGGTTGTAATTATTCAATTTTGGTGATAGCTGGCATTGTCTTCAATATCAGATTTTTTATTCTCTGTTGAGTTTGAAGTCTCAGCAGTTTCATGAGTGTTGCCATAACTAACATGCTCAGTAAGAGTTGATTTCTCACTCTTGTTTAAGCTTGAATCGTCAGAAGAGCTCTCATTGGAATCACCATACCCCATAAGGTCTTCAAGATCTTCCCTTTTGGCCTTTTGTTGAGAATCACTCATTTTGCCTCAACAACAAAAAAATATAACAACACTAAATATTTTGGGATTTATAATTTTTGTTTCTTCCTTATCTTATTTTGTTCTTTGCCTTCAATTGTGAAATTTGTTGTTGTATTTATAGAGATTTTAAACGTGTGTAAGCAAATGAACATTTTTGTGAAAATGTGTCTAAATTACTTGAAAGTTTGATCAAAATTTTCTCAAGTTTTCTTCAAAGCCTTTCAAAATTGTTACGATTTTGTGAAAATCCCTTAATGAAGTTTGCTTGTTTATCTAATGAAAAGAAATTATACAAAAGCTTGCGTAATAATTTTTTAATGTTTATTGTGCTCTTGGCATCATTATTTAGCGATAATAATTTATTTTTATGTTTTTCCCCATAGATAGAGAACATTATTTTACATTCAAACTTTTTTTAAGAAAATTCCTTTGGATTTTTCAACCTACTCTATTGTGTGCATCAAAATATCAAATGAGTGGAAATGAGATTTCAACTTCAACCAAATTTTTTAAAGTTTTATAAATGGGTTAACAACCACGTAGTTTAAGTTAAAATTTTATACAATTAAGATGCTGTTTATGAAATGTTCATGAAAAAGAGTTGCATATTTCTTCAATTCCTTTCAAAAATTGTTGCATTTTTGGGAAAATGCCATAATGAAGTTTTCTTGTTCACATAGTGGTCAAAGGTTAATGAAAAGTGCCTGTAAATGCAAACTCTTGTGAAGATTGTACAAATTTAGAAGTGTATATATGCAAATGAAAATTTTGTGAAAAATGTGTCCAAATTTCATGAAAAATTTTACCAAATTTTTTTTGTTATAAATGAGAGTTAAACCCAAAGTACAAACTAAATTAACTAATGGGAAACAATTCATAAACTCTCTTTAGCCACTAAAGCCTCTAAACAAGGTGGGCAAGTTCCCAAAAAAGATGACCTAGATAATGCTTGTTTAGCCAATAAATCTGTAACCTGATTAACCTTTATAAGATAAAACATTATTTTGCATTCAAACTATTATTTTTAAATCCCTTTCCCTTTTTCAATCTACTCCACTGTGTGAATCAAACGGGTCCTAAGAAGTTAAAATCCCAAATGATCGGAAATTAGATTTTGGTTTCAACCAAAATTTCTTGTAATTTTCTAAATGAGTTGACGTGCACACAGTCAAAGATTTATGAAATAGGTTGTGTATTACTATAATTTCTACTGCTAAACATATTATGGAATTAAGAGGGAGTTATATATGAAATGTTCATAAAAAACAGAAAAAGAGCAGTATTGTTTTTTTAATTTATGTTAATATACACATATCACAATTTTATTTATTTTCTTTTTCTCCTCCCTACAAGCTACAATGTCCTTAGTTTAATCAAGTCAAATTTCAAAGTTAAACTCCCTTTATATAATATTTTTTATCTTTTTATAAGTAAATTAAATTTTAGAATTAGATTGATAATTATTACTTGAGTTTCCTAGAAAACTCCAGCTTTTCAAACTATGAGGATGGCCATTTTTCACACCAAAAAAAGTAATTTTCTCTTCAGCTACACAAGTAATATTACTTTATGGTATATTGCAACATATTATAAAAGAATAGAAAGAGGAACTGAAATAAAAATGGAATGGGATGGAAATATATTACCTCAAAGGCTTAAACTCCATTATATATAGGGCCCGTTTGAATAGGATTTTGGAAACGAGCTTATAAAAAAAAGGGGGGTTTTAGGTAGCTTATAGAAAAGGGCTTTTGGATAAGAGCTTATGAAAAAAAAGTAATTTTGAATAAATGAGTGTTTGGATAGTTATTTCCAGAAGTTTTTTTATTATTGGTAAATTACGAAAAAGGGTATGAGTATTAAATGAGGAGAGATAAGATATAAGAGGAGAGAGGGTGTATGAAAGAAAAGAGAGAGTGTGTAAGAAAAAGTAGGGGAGAGGGTGTATGAAAAAGTAGGGATAATATATAATTGGTTAGTTCATAAGTTTTTTACTGTTCCATAAGCTACTCTGACCAGCTTATCTAAAATTTTAATTTTAAATTATGGTTTAGTCTAAAAACCCATTTGAACAAATATGACTGTTTGTTTTAAAATTTTTTCAAACTAAGGTTTTGGCCCAAAAGTACTTTTAAAACCATGGTTTGGTGAAAACCAAATGCCCATATTTTAAATAAAAAGTGTTTTATGCATTACTATGCTTATTTACAGTAGAAGGAATTGATAAAAATGAAACTAATATAATAAGAATTGACTAAATTATCTTTTATAGTAAAATACTTAATACAAGTGCTATTTATCTAATTTAAGTAAATTAAAAAAATTAAATAGATTACTTAATTATAACATATATGACATAATCTCTTTAAAATACTTCTATCTTGTTTTTAAGAATGAACTTATTATACTATGGTTATGAGTTTTTGTTTTTCAAATTAAAAAAATGTAAATTTTTTATATAAATCATCACCTAGGTAAAATTAAAATATGCTAATTTATTATATTTTAATTAAATAGAATTTAATTGATGTGGCGTTCTAGAGTATCTAAATATTTTTTTCTAAAACTTATCTCTTAACTGGGTCGTACTGTTACTAAATATGTAGAAACATATTTGCGGTGAAACATAACTGAATCATTCGCTTCATATGTAGAAACTTTTTTTACTTTCTATATACATTTTATTCCAAAATTGACATAGCTTGTTGCTAAATAAGCAGAAAATTCTCTTCATATGTAGAAACATTTCTTATAGTCAGTTTTTCTGTGAAGCAAACATGCTGCTATTTTTTAAAAAAAATGTTATAAAATAATTAACATAAATTGAGCGTCTATATTTATGAAATGAGTTTTATATTTCCCCAAGAATTAATTCTCGATTAATCAACACAAGAAAGAGATTGAATTTCATGGGGTAAGAATATTATACGTTTTGGCGTTTGATCTATTTTCTTGAAAATTTAACAAAAGAAATTCTCAATTTCAAGTTGAGAAAGAATGCTATTAAGTTAATAATTAATTTTTAAATTTGATAAAATTTATTAAGTTAGTTATTTGTTAAAAAAATTTATTTTCCTAAAATACTACTTTTAATTATTTGCATTTGAAATTAATTACATGATATAAAACTCTCTTAATATGTTCAATCAATTAAAAAATTGGGAAAATTATAAAGTTAGGACGTAAATGGATTGATATTTTATATTTAAAACTAAAATAAACCCCTACTAATTTTTATATTTAGGATAAGAGGGAATATTTTCAATTTTTTTTGCCAATTATTATTTCCAAATTAACAACACAGAATATTAGTCTAGAAATTATGAAAGGAAGTTACTGAGTAAATTATTCCACATAAATAATAAAAAAAAATGGCACAAGGTATAGGGAAGTGCCCTTATTGGAAAATATGAAAATATTTATATTTTAACAAAATGTTAAGAATACCTTTAACTAAATAAAAAAAGAAGTAAGGTTGTATGGTCATGTATGTATGTAATACAAAATTCATATGTACATCATGTATCCACAAATCTTTGGGATTGTTTTGGGTAATGCGTTTGTCTAAAAGATTGCTAAATAAGTAAATATTAAATATGATAAAAAAACTTAAGATTAATCTATATGCTAAATGCTTTTTAACAACATATGAAATAATTATTTAAAAATTCTATGCAAGCATTTATCAAAATTGAAAATTACTTTTTTATAAAAAAATTTAGGTGAGTTCGACACTAGTCATCTACTAAAGAAGGGTATAACCCTAGGATTCATAAAACGTTGACAAAGGACTTATAAGATCAACTACTATAGGAGCACTCACAACGGCAGTGTGAATCAAACGTCGAGCTCTTGTGGGATACAAACCGTTCTTTACCATCTGTGTCTACTCTCATATTATTCAAAAAAATTGAAAATTATATTACACAAACATTTATCATGCAAAGATTGAGTTTTCAAGATTTGGGCTTTTCTAGCGCAAAATATGCCCACTAACGTTATCCCTTGAATATGACATTTCTGCATAACGGCTGATATTATATTTTTTTTGGTAAAACAATGGCTAATATTATATTATTAAGTAAATCATGGATAGTCATACATAATTATATATAACATATAATTTAAAAATATATATTATTAACTATATAGGAAATAAATAATTTTAAAATTTATATTTAAACTTCGTATAATGGTTAAAAATACAAATTTACAATATAATATCTAAATACTATTGTTATAAAAAATTATTATTAATACATCGTCATTTAAATATTCATAAGAAGATTTGAAAAGTTAATTTTGAATTGACCTAATCAATATCTTCTTATTTCTTTCTGTTTTTTCATGTGATTTGTCCTCTCCCCTTTTCATACTTTCTTTTTATTTAGAAATTAGATAATTAAATTATAAATATTAAAAAAATTAATTAAATTAGTTTTTAAAATATTCGCTCTAGTCATTTTTATTGAAAACTATTTCTATTAATGAAAACTCACAACTAAGAGTAATAGTTTAAAAAAAACATTATAGGTTTAGAAGATAAAGTGGTTGAGTTTTTATATTTATGATTAAAATAAGCATAAACTAGTTCATATATTTAAGATTGAATATAATATTATGTTTTTTTATCATCCTTCAAAGTTTACTTATCCACATGGTCAAATAGATATAATATTCTTGCATGTTTCATTTATCTAGACACAACCCATTTTTCTTCCTCTCAATCTCAATCTGTTTATAACATCATAATACATGCCTGCACATATTATATATGTCATATAAATCATTCATTCACTAATATTATTTAGCTAAATTTCTCTTTTAAACTTTCTTATGAACATCTTCATAACCTTTTCCTTTTAAGAGAAAATTTAATGAGAAAATGTCAATTTAAAAGAATGAGAGTGCTTGCCATTTAGAGTAACAACTTACAACCCCATATCTCACACTTGCTTTTGATTCTTTTTTCCTTTTGATCCCCAATCAAGGTATTAAAATCAAACTTGGATTGTATGGTCAAACCAATCAACCAATTGAACCAGTTTCTTTGATCAATTCATTCAAGAATTTTGGACCAATTGATTAAGTTGAATTATATATATATATATATATATATATTCTCTTTTGTTAGAACTTGGAAACAATGCCATTTTGGGTTAAAAATTGGGAAAACATATTTCCAAATACCTATATAATTTAATGTTATTCTGCTAGCAAGGTTAAAAACCCCTATATAAGAGCTGACAATATTAAATAAGGCAGAGTTAAATTATTCAATTAAAAGAGAAAAACACATGGTATAAAATTAAAATTTGAAAAAAATATAGGTATATACAAAATAATTTTCCCTAAAATTATAACAAGTCATCGAATTTGTTTTAATAACTGTTAGATTATAGGAAAAATAACATAAGACTCTAAAAAATAGAAAAAAAACTAAATTGAGACTCTAATACAAATAATAGAGGTGTGAGGACGTATTCTAAAATTTTTGAAGTTATGGATGAAAATACCAAAATGCCCTCCATTGTTTGCTTCTCCCTCACTCTTACGTCATCGAACGTAGTGGTCTGTTCAAATGTTGGCATGGCTAACTCTGCCACCACTTCTAAATTTCTCTACACACATGAGGTTCAACCGCATTTGAAGGACTCCACTCTACATCATCATTTCTCCCTTCCTCGCTCACACCTCTATCCTCATTTCTTCACTCTATCATTCTGAATCTTCTTCTCTCGATAGCCTATATTCCTCTCTGAAGCAGTCATTGACGAATGTGTGGTAAGGATGATGGTGGCAACATAACATCAGTGAGAAGAAGGCAAGTGCTCTTTGAAGAAGAAGACAAAGGGTAGAGGGTTCAGATGAACCTTTAATAGTAGAGTTAATTAGAGATTACTCTAATATTGACACAGAGAGTCATGGCTGTAAGAATGAAGTGGTAAAATATTTGAGAGGTGCTATTAAATTGATTGCTATGTGTGGGAATATTCCAAAGAATGCTAAAGTGAATTGTAGTCGTGCTAATAGTGGGAGAGATAAGTTTGACTATGACCTACAGTGGAAACTTTCCTTGGAAACTTCTTATAAATTGCATGTGAGATCAATACCTATATTAGACTGGATCCTAACTATTGTATTCATTCAATATACTTTCATGCATATTTTGGCATCTTTTCTTCAATGGGTTTTGGATATTCACTCGTTATGTGTTCTAGGTGTCTAATACGTATTATTTCAATCTTTTATTTGGACACTTGATGATGATAACACTACAAATTCTTCCAACATTAGCAACTATAGTTAGACTCCTCTAATGAAAACAAGAAATTCTGTTAGATAAATTTGGTTATTCTTTAGTCTAAAGTTCTAGGTCAATGGGAATATATGGATGCTATGCATATGGTGTTTTTGCTACTGATAAAGTTCTAGCTCAATGGAGAATATATCCCAACAAATCTTGTGGGAACCTCCAATCACAACTCTGCCTCCTGGAAGGCCTAGGACTACAAGGGTTGAATCACAATTCCAAAACAAAAAGATATGCCACTACTATGGTTTGAATCATACTCCAATCATATGTAAATGGTTTAGTGTATTTACCATGTTGGTTTTTGGTAAATGGTCATGTTGGTCTTAGGTTAGCGGACATGTTGCTTTTTGGATAACGCCTAAATTAAAGTTTATATTTTTTTTTGTAAATACTATCTAGTCAATTTGAAAACTGTTGGATGATGTCATTGACAAGGGAACATTAAGTGGAAGCATTATGTTAATGTATACTTGTCACTTAACATGTGTAATTCATTTATGATAATGTAGTTGTTGTTTTGGTTCTCTAAAGTTGTTATTGTATATTCTACAGTTATTTGTACAAATATATTATTTATTATATTAATACCTATATCATTCCTGTTAATAATATATACTTATTTTCAGTGTAGTAAATATCAATTTGAATTGTAAAAAATGACTTGATAATATTGAATCCATTATAGGTAATACCTATTTTATTATTGTACGTCAATCATAGTCAATAACGTCTAATTATTTTTAGTATAGTATGTCAATTTAAATTTTAAATAATGACCTAGTAATATATAATCCATTGTTAGTAAGGCTTATTTTATTATTTTTAATACCTATATCGTTTTTCATGATGCATTGTATCATTTTTAATTGTGTTTATATGTTTTCTATCTTTCATCTTTTTAAAAAGGTTTTTGCTAATGAGGTAATAGAATATTATTCAATAGAGTTTGAGATACAACTATTTTTAGTCTTGTTTATCTTTTTTATTTTGAAGTTCAAATGGTTAGGAATAGTGAAACATATTTTAAGTTAAAATTAAGGCTAAAATGCATAAAACCTCCTAAATTTTATGTAAGTTATATTTAACCTTCCCAACTTTTAAAATTTTAAATTAAAGACTTCAATATTTCATATTTTAATTGTCAATACCTTACCGTTAAAATTGATATTAAAGTTAATAGTTTTTGCCATTTCATAATTTTTATATTTTTATTATATATCACTTCATTTTAAAACATAACATTTAGCACTTGACATATAATTTTAATTTTTTTCAAATACTTAAGTATAAAATATTTAAATAACACTTTATACTTGACATGTAATTTAAATTATTTTCTAAATATTTAAAAAATATAAAATATTTAAAATATTTATTTGACTATGTTTAACTAAAAAAATGTAAACTATTTAAAATTATATATAAATTGTCAAGTGTTATATTTTAAATGGCGTGGTATATAATAAAAAATATAAAAATTATGATATAACAAAAGTTGTTAACTTTTAACGGTAATTTTAATGGCAGAGGCTTGTTAGTTAAAATATGAAACATTAGGTTCATTAATTTAAAGTTTTAAATGTTATGGAGATTATGTGCAATTGACACAAATTTTTTGAAATTTTGTATATTTAAACTTAAAATTAATAATAGTGTTTATGAAGAACTTCAAATTGTTAATATAAATAATAAATGTTACGAGACCGAGAAAATATTGTTGAAGTATTCACTAATTAGTAATATATTTATTTGGATCAAGCACATTTATTTTTAATTTAGGTTGTCTAGATTTTGTTAAATCACAAATTTTTTAGACATATTTCTTGTTAGCATTAGATAACATTGGAATTTTAAACCTTATAAATATATCAATACCCTAAAACCTAGTCTCCAACTCTTATTGCTATCTAATTTCTCTATTCACTCCCATCATACTATCGTTGAGATTTTTGAATAACTTTTGTTAAAGCACCATATTATTTGTAATTGATATTATTGTACATAGGGCCACTATACTAGTAGCAATTATTCCTCGCTTTAGCAAGATGTAACTATTTTCTATTTGTTATACATACTAATGCCTTGCTTGTGAGTAGTTTTAGTATGTTAAACTATTGGAATGCTTTGGAATTATGTTAATATATATATAAAAATAAATTTGTCTTATGAGACTTGTGTTTTCAAAAGGTCATTTATCGTGTTCAAATGTTGAGAAATTGTGATTTGAAAAATAATTATGGAATTTGAAATTTACCACTTGTTGAGTGTTGAGCATAATGCATATCATGGAAATTAGTGAGTGGATTATTTTGGTTACCATCATGTGATGAGGCCTTCATCAATGAATAATGATTGACTTTTATCCCATCAGTTTATCGAGGGATTTACCCCAATAGTTTACTATGAGGCTGCGATACCCCCACCTATTTGCTGAGGGAGAATGAGCCCATGATCTGATCTTGTACTCTATAGATTTTAGCCAATTCATAACACTATACTGATTAGCTCTTTGAGTGGTCAGTCATATGGTAATTATCACTAGCCCATAGGTTCAGTCAACAGGTATAAGATAGTTTGGTTGGTTTGATGGAAAAAACTGTAGTGGTTTCACTACTAGTAAAAAGTCATTTAACGACGGTTAAAAGTGACCTTTAACTGCGATTTTGTGAGCGGCGTGAATTCTACCACCATTGTAAGTCTATCTTTTGATAATAGTTTTGTAACCACCATTAAAGGCATGACTTTTAATGGCTGGTACAGGAAAAATTGCCATTAAATGTATAATATTTAACGGCGGTGACAATGAAAATCGCTGTTAAAGGTCATACCTTTAACAGCATTTTTGGGTAAAAAACTGTTGTTGAAAGGTTAATTTTATTTATTTTTCTTTTTAATCTTTCCATGGCGGTTCTCAGTTTAACTACCATGAAAAGTTATATTTTTTCCAGTTAATTTTCTATTTAATATCATCATGCATTTAGAGTAATTAAGACAAATCAATTTTTAGGCAGCAAAGTATGAAGTCAGCAATGCAAAAATCCAAATTAAATGGTAATAAAATAATCCAAATTGGTAATCTTTCAATGAACCAAATAGGTGTTTGTACATCATATATAGAAGAAGGAAGTGGTTGAATGATCATATACTAAACAAGTTAAAAGGCTATTGACTAAATATGTATAAAAAATTTTGACAAGTAATTCATCTTCAAGGCAAGTTTAGAAGTTTTGTTCTTGTCAAATTATCCCTCACTTAGTCGATTAGATCACCTTCATAACTCATGTTATTATCAAACGACTACAAGTTAGACGTAATATCTAAGTATTAAATATATGAATAAATTGAAGAATCACTAAATATTAATCGTGTCATCTTCATACCTCATGCAAGTTCTTCGTGAGTCATATCTCAATCATCTCATGAATATAGCGAATTACTTAGTATCTGTACTCAACACTACCAGGTTGACGGCGGTACTAACAAAGTGGAAAAATAAAAAGCACATTAGGGACTAACTTTATATCTAATAAATTTATGAAAACTGAAACTTAATTATTTGAAAACAATTACTTGAGAAAAAAATCTCTGTAGGATTAGTGCTATGTGGATGGATTCTAAAAAGATTGATGCCTTGCATAGCCCTATCACCAATTGAAAAAAAAATCATATAACTTGCTAAATTGTATGCTTCTTAAAACTATAAAGAACAAATCATGTGTTGATGATGGATACAATGTTAGAATCTGGCTGTCCAAACAATGAATCGAACCATTACACCACATTACCTTCAAGGGTAATTACAAGTTGAGTCCAATGCATACTATAAAATATCAACAAAGTTATATATGATTTTATTATAATATGTATATGTGTGTGCCAAGTATAAGAGTATATTTACCTTTTAATGTAAGGTATAAAATATATCCTCTTCTTGATTTGTATCATGACATGGACCATGTACATCATCCTAGACTCCTATTGTTTTTGTCTCTTGGACCCTTTACAGACACATGAAGCCATATATGTCTCCTTTTGCTTTATCTAGACATTTACAATAGAAGTGGCTATTGTTCAAAAGAGAAAAGAGTCAGTGTATGAATGATAAAATATAAAGTATTAAAATAAATTTATAACTTATAATATGTCTAATTGGATGATAATTGAATCAATATATCAAAATTTAAGAATTGCACTATGTCATTTCTATCTATAGTGAATTTATATAGCTCCACTATGCTCAAAATCCATAATAGAATCATGAAACTAAGTGCTTCCCCAATAGAATCTACTAGAGCATGAAGAGTTGTAATATTCTCATATCTCTAGTATATGTTATGATAAAGAGGTTTAAGCTTGTCTACTTTGCCCTCTTTACCTTTAACTTATATGGTGCCTTCTTTTATTCTAGCTCTTTTAATGTTTTCTTCTTTGGCACTTTCTTTGGTATTGGCTCTGGTATGACCCCTTCCTCAATTTTATTAGATGTGTTGGCCACAGAATAAACTGCCATGGAGTATCATCCAATATGTAGACCTTATTAGTGGGACAAGGAACTAGTATAGTACCAAAATCTTTTCTGATGTGGTATACCGTCACCTTGACTATGCCATGTGGAATTCTGTTTTGGCAAATTTTTGTGGCAACTAGGTACAAGATACCATGAGCAGAAAGGTTGTAGTTGAAACATCATACTTTTAACCCCTTATAGTACATATTCAAAGCGCATTTGACTAGCAGAAGTATTACTTTGACTCAAAAATTATCATACCTTAGTTGTAGAACATATTAGGGTTCATTGGAATTATTATATAAGACCCAAGTTGAAAAGAGCTAAATCTAAAATTTTAAGTCATTGTGTCTATTTGTCTCACCTAGAATACTAGTTCGTTGTGACTAAAGTCACCACCTTTTCTGATAATATTTTCTGTGTTCATTTGTCACGACCAATTCCTTTGGTTCATAGTGACTAAACACTTCTGTGTTCATTGATTGTGACCAATACCTTTGTTTTGTCATGAATAAACACTCCTGTGTTCATTCGTTATGACCAATACCTTTGGTTCATCATGACTAAACATATTTGGATCCTCAGGTATTGTTTATTGTTTGTTTTCCAGATTTGATATTTTAACTCTAAAAAATCATAACTAAATCTAAAAAAATTGTATGAAGATTATCCAAATTTCTAATTTAATATCTTTTATTGTTCTTTAAGGAAAAAAAATATAAAAATGGATATTTACTGGCCTATTCAATACATTTAATTTGATGAAGTTTACTGTTTATATGATCATTTCTAGAAATTTAGTTCTCTCAATGTACAAATTTAAATAATGCATGTTACCTATAAATTTAAAGCTTGGATGTGTACTACATGTCTATCAAATTTTTTGTCCAGATTCATCCATTTACTAGGTCAAACTGAAGCTAGAACTTAATTACTACATGACCTAGTTTTTATAATGATCACTTACTTTCATTATTTCATAATTAATTCTAGCATGCATAACTTATCATCAAACTTTATCATATTCATCTAGACATGTCTATAACATCATTTACAACTTTATTGCATCAATAGACATGTACAACATTTATTTCAAATAATTTACATAAATGGGAAACTCATATAATTCATGCTAGGACATCAACTTGTCTACTTTTCTTCTTCCATTCCTTAGCTCTTCTTCATACATAATTCCTCCATCATATTGAACCTATTAAGTTGGTTATGGGAGGGTAAGATTCTAGGGAATCTCGGTAGTAAACATTACTACTTACGAATATAATGTGTATGTTAATGCATGATATGTCATTTTACTTATACTTTCTTTAGTTAGTGACATGCTATCATACTTTATGCTTTGTATAAAATACATGGCCATATAAATCATATTATAAACAACATTTTCAACAATATTTAACCTGTCACAACATCATTTAAACATGTCAAATATCTCAATACATAATGATACTATATCAAGCACATAAAGGGGTAAGTTAACTACCTTATATGATAGCTTTCTCCTTTGCTCTTGATCATGCTCATCTCCAAGGCTTCCTTCCTTTTTTTCTCTTCCCTTTCTATTTTCTCTCACTTTCATCACTTGGTCATGGCATGCTTGAAGGAAGGGAGGGGCTATTTATAGGCAAATACAAGGTTGGATCAATGGTTAGGATTTAATCTCAGAATGGATGACCAAGATTGCATCTTGAAAATCAATGGCCAAGATTTATCCACCTAGCTTGCTTACATCATCAATTCCCTTCCATGACATCATCCTTGTGATATCATTATGCTAGGTGGCATGCTAGGTGTCAGAATCTTAAAGGAAGAAAGAAAATAAGATTGAGTCTTGATCCTTGATTTTTCTTAACAAGTTAGATTACGCCACTTGTCTTCATTTAATTAGACCACATATCTTATGGATTTGGCATGCTCTAATTGATCCACCTAGTAGTCACTTATCCTCTTTCTACTGTTCCACATAACCATTAGTTATCATGACCATATCTACTTGCATCATTACATGATCTTTTTCATTATTACATAATCTTGCTTATCATTACATAATCTTTCTTGGCCAATACAAGTATTGCATATATATTTTGCTTGCATCATTGTTTCCTCACCCTGGCATCATCCATAACATCAAGCTTACTTCTCCCTTGCATCATCCATACACATGGCGCCATCTTGAAGGAAGAAGAAGCAAGATCAAATGATTTAGCTTACTCTCCAAGTTTACTTTACATGGCTCATATTTATTTAAATTTCTTAAGGGCTTTCTGTAGCTCAAAAGATTCCCCTATCTACTTCATAAACATTCTTTAATTAGAGGAAAAATTTATGAATTTTCTTGGATCATAAATCTTCCTTTAACTATTTCTTTTTAAACTTCCCATAAAATACCTTTTACCGACATTCTAAACTTTTGACATTTCTGTAGCTCATTTTATAAACCTTTCAGGGATGAGATTAATTTTATAAACTACTTTAGTCTCTTAACTATTTATTCTCTATTTTTATGTATATTTTTAGGCCTCGTCATGACTTTAATAATTATATCTAGATAAATACCTCAAACTAAGCTATTATACTAAAAATTCCATTAAAGTCACATGAGGAGTATTTTTGTTATTTCTCTTCATAAAAAGGCCTTTATACCTTATTTCCCATTTTTTAGATTTTTTTTGAATTTTTTTGAATATTTTCCATAATTATCCCTATTGGAGAAAAACTTTTTGAAATTATGGGTTTGCTCCTACTCAGGCTCAACCTTATAAACTGTCACTTTGAGGTCTCTACCTCAACCATAGATATGTAACTATTCCTTTTTCTCTTTCTGAGCCCTGGGACTCTTCTAGAGTCCTTAACTTTATTTACACATTCACCCCTAAGAACTTTCACTATTTGCAATTTAGTCCCTAAAAACCCTATATATTTCTAGGACTTCTACTTAAAAGGGCCTGTAGCCTACATATTTTAGGCTATTTAGATAAATGTTGGACAGATGTAGAAGGGTCTAATATAGCAACTTGTTGCGTATCCTACAACTGCTTTTTCATCATTTTGCTCTCTAGAATTCTATACCCCCGAGACATGTAATACTGGTACATATTCTTCTTAGCTATTTCCTTATTCCTCTTACTCATAGCTTATGAAAATGAAATAAAGTAGATTAGTTATCAAAATGTACATTTATTAATAACTAAGTTTATTAAAATGAAATAAAGTAGATTAGTTATTAAAATGTACATTTATTATTAATTAAGTTTATTAAAATGTAATTTTATGCACATCAAACCTTATAAGTAGCCTCTTCCTGCAGTTGACAAAATAGTGTCCAAGTTTCGTCACTAACACTGGGTATATGTCCTTTGGATGCTCTCCCATCTTACTTTCTCAGAGGTAGTCCTTTGTAAAGTTGGACTTAAAGTCTCTCCACCATTTATCACATTGCTTTAAGATGCGATACCTCATGCTTACTGTAGCTGGAATATCAAAATATTACTGCATTAAATACAAAAATAAATAAAATAAAGCTACAATAATGGACATAAACTATTAATAACTAAAGTAGACAGGTAAAATATAGAATTAGAAATGTATCAAAATGTCCTCATAAATCATATCCTTATCTTTCAGGTCTACCACTCTCTAATTGGCGTAAGCGATACTAATCTTAATGAGTGTTATATGGCTAACATACCTGTTAAGAAATGCTCTACTTTGACCAATTACCTTCATGTCATAATCAAACTCCATCAATAACTTTATGGGATGTGTCCCCTCATCTGTCTTAGGCACCTATTTTATACGGGTCGAGCCTCTTCCTCTTTTATTTCATTTCTAACAAGAACCGTCTTGACCTGAGTTGTCCATGCTTTATTAAAATAAAATAAAAAAAGGTAAGAATCATACATAGTAATCATGCAATCAATTTAGTAATCAATAAACATTTATTACACATAATAAACAATCCCAAATAGAAAAAGGAAGACAATAATGTTCTTTTTATGTACATGAATTACTGTAGGGAAAAATGTTTACAATACAATGCAAATGTTTCAAATATTTATTCTCTTATCAAGGGACTCATGGCTTTCACAATGACTTGTGGTTTACAACTTTCAAGGGACTTAAGACTTACGGGCTTTCACGACAATTTACAAATGTTTCAAATAATCAAATGAGTAAATAAAGAAGTTAAATGGTGACTTATGATTTTCATGATAAAGAATGACATTAATGACAACAGATGGGCATCAAAAATAGAAAAATAATACCAAAAAATAACTTTCATCTAAGTCTATAGTGGTGGGTATAAGAATGGGACCACAAGTAGTTGTGAAATACTCCACTCGAGTTTTTTGAACTCAGGTCAAATACTTTTAACGGTGGTTTTCTTCAAAACTACCATTAAAAATATCTTTCATGATTGTTTTTATAAAAACTTCCATGAAAGGTGCTTTAAATTGGGATTTATTTATAAAAATACCACTTCCTTTTTTTTCACAACGATTTTGCTTATAACCGCTATGATGTAGCGTTGTGATAAGTGGGCTTTTCTAATAGTGTTTATCCATTTGATTATATTATATGATATATTATTTATTGTACTTTGTTAATTGTCTCATTTGACTCCTTATGAGTATATATTGGTATGTATGATGAGTATGATTGCTGGTTACTGAAACGTTTGTCTCACCTCGTGGTTATTAACATTTTTCAAGTGACAATCTCATCTTGGGACCTCAGGGAAGGTTTCAGAGGCTTGATTAGTGCTATATCAATTGTATAGCCTCATCCTTTTGATTGACGTGTGGAATAGTTGTATATTGACACAATATGTCTCATTCTACATACTCTAATATGATATAATACTTTATTTATATTTGATTATGGGAATGCATCTTGAGAATGATATTTTAAATATCCATGATAGATTTTTCTAAATTGTTGATTACTTCCTCAATTTTATTAAAATTTCATAGACTATCACACTATTTTTGAAATATATACATTTTAATCTAATTGTTAATATCATTAAAACTCTATAATTACTGTTTTATTAATTAATACACATGTTTATAGAAAAGTATAATATTTATAATACAAAATCAAGTTTACTCTAATGTATATCTAGTTATAATATAAAATTTAAGATTGAGCAATTTATGTTTTCTAAATAATTTGACTCATCTTATTCTTTTTCTATTATGATTATTTGTCTATTAAGAAAAGTCTTTTTATAACTATAGAAGTTTTTGTTTTACATTTTAGTAAAACTCTTTTCTATTATGGTTAACTCTTTCAGAATTAAGAAAATTCATTTATAACCACGATTATATTGTTATGGATTTATATTATGAATAAAATAGGTTCAAGTAAGTAATAGTAGTTATAGCTGAGGAGAATTTTATAGAGAATATATCCCAACAAATATTATTGCAACCTCCAATCATAAGTCGGCCTCTTGAAATGCCTAGGACTACAATCATATGTAAATGGTTTAGTGTATTGACCATGCATGTTGATTTTTGGTTAATGGCCATGTTGGTCTTAGGTTAGCAGCCATGTATCTTTTTGGTTAACACCTAAATTAAAGTTGTTATTTTTATAAGTACTATATAGTCAATTTGAAGACTATTGGATGATGTCATTGACAAGGGAACATTAACTGGAAGTATCATGTTAATGTGTACTTGTCACTGAACATATGTAATTAAATTATTCTAATGTAGTTGCTCGTTTTTGGTTAATGTCTACTCTAAAATTGTTTTTTTATATTCTAGAGTTGTTAGTATGAATATTTTATTCATTATATTAATACATATATTGTTGTAGTTAATATCTATATCATTCTAGTTAATAATACTTACTTATTTTCAGTATAGTAAATGTCACTTTAAATTCTAAATAATAACTTGATAATATTGAATCCATTGTTGGTAACACTTATTTTATTGTTGTTAATCCCTATATGTTCTAGTTAATAATGCATATTTATTTTTAGTACAATATGTCAATTTGGATTCTAAATAATGACTTAGTAATATCAAATCCATTGTTAGTAATGCCTATTTTATTGTTAATACCTATATCATTTTTCATGATGCATTGTATCATTTTTAATTTTGTTTATACATTTTCCATCTTTTATCTTTTTAAAAGGGTGTTTTCTAATGAAGTAAGAATATTATCCAATCTAGTTTGAAATACGTCTATTATTATTCTTGCTTATCTTTCTGATCCCTATGTTTATTTAATACTTAGGACTGGTCAAACCTATTTTGAGTTCAAATTAAGTCTAAAATATACAAAAGTCAGTTGCACATAATCTCTCTAACTTTTAAAATTTTAAATTAAAGACCTTAATATGTCTTGTTTTGATTATCAAAATCCTACTGTTAAAATTGTTGTTAAAGTTAACAATTTTTTCCATTTGATAATTTTTATAGTTTTTTATATATTATTTAATTTAAAACATAACATTTGGCACTTAACATATCATTTTATTTTTTTTTCAAATACTTAAATATAAAATATTTAAATAACACTTTACAATTGACATGTAATTTAAAGTATTTTCTAAATATTTAAAAAATATAAAATACTTAAAAAAGAATTTAAAATATTTATTTGATCATGTTTAAATAAAAATTATAAATTAGTTAAAATTATATGTAAATTGCCAAGTGTTATTTTTTTAAATGATGTGGTATATAATAAAAAATATACAAATTGTGATATGACAAAAACCGTTAACTTTAACAGTAGCGGTTTGTTAATCTAAATATGAAACATTAGGGTTAATTTAAAGTTTTAAAAGTTAAGGAGATTATATGCAATTGACATAAAGTTTATGTGATTTTGTGTATTTAAGCCTAAAATTAATAATAGTGTTTAAGAAAAACTTTAAATTGTTACTATGAATAATAAATGTTACAAGGCACATAAAATATTATTGAAGTATTAATCAATTATTAATATACTTATTTGGATCAAGCACATTTATTCTTAATTTATGTTGTCTAGATTTTGTTAAATCGCAACTTTTTAAGACATATTTATTGTTAGCATTATGCAAATGAACATTTTTTTGTGAAAATATGTCTAAATTACTTGAAAGTGTGATCAAAATTTTCTCAAGTTTTCTTCAAAGCCTTTCAAACTTGTTGCGTTTTTGTGAAAATCCCTTAATGAAGTTTGCTTGTTCATATAATGGTCAAATGTAAGCGAAAATTGCCCGCAAATGCAAACCCTATGAAGATTTGTACAAATTAAGAAGTGTATATATGCAAATGAAAATCTTGTAAAAAATGTATCCAAATTTCATCAAATTAAATGTTTCACACATCAAAAGTTTTAGAAGGTTTATGAAAGTTCTATTAAATATTGGTTAAAAGTTTATGAAATTTCTATTTCTAGATAACTTAAACTATAACATTAATGTTTATCTTAATACTTAGATTCTATAATCCAAGGAAAAAAAGTTTTAAAAGCTTGACATAATTCATCGAAATTGTTTTTTATTTATGACAAATATATCAAGATATATAATATTTAGGAAAATATAGTTCATTAGTCCTTATTGTTTCACAAATTAGATAATGTGATTTTGTTTTCTTTTTATTATGTAATTTTAGTGCATTTTCGCATATTTATTAATTAGAGTTTATATGAATACTAATTAATTGACACCGACACGTAAATTGCCACAAAATATAAAATAAATTTTTTTTAAGAATAAAATTGATTCATTACCAGCATACTTCAATTAATGGTTAGTAATGATTGGCATACTTCAACATTTTTAATAAAAAATGTCTATAAGTTTTTTCTATGTAATTATCTATAAATAGAAATTGAGAAAACTATAAACACTCAACAACAAAATTATAAAACTTCAATTAAAATGAAGTGAAATCATATAAGAGCTTGCGTATTAATTTTTTTTAATGTTTATTGTGCTCTTGGCATCATTATTTAACAATAATAATTTATTTTTACTTTTTTTCCCATAGATAGAAACACTATTTTGCATTCAATATCTTTTTTTAAGAAAATTCCTTTCGCTTTTTCAACCTATTCTATTGTGTAGTCAAAGTCATAGATTTATTAAATGAGTTATATATTATTATAACTTCTATTGTTAAACATATTATGAAATTAAGAGGGAGTTTATGAAATGTTCATGAAAAAGAGTTGTATATTTTTTCCAATTTATATATATATATGCGCCTATCACAGTTTTATTTATTTTGTTTTTTCTTCTCCTTACAAGATATAATGTCCTTAACTAAATTAAGTAAAATTTCAAAGTTAAATTCCTTTGTATAAAATTTTTTATCTTTTTATAAGTAAAATTTTGAAAAAAAATAGAGAAAGTCCCTATTGATGAGAATGACCTAAATTAGAATATAAATACTCTATGCATATAAAATTTGTAAAATACCGATACAATGTGTGTAAAAATTTATCAGCACCTTCTCATATATAAAAATTTTAATGGAGGACTTTTCTTTAATTTTTTCTAAAACTTTTTAATTAGAATTAGAATTGTTACTTTTCTTTTACTTTCCCATAAAGTTAATTTTTCAACAAAAAAAAATATCAATTTACTCTTCAGACAAGAAAGTAATATACTCTATAGTATGTTTGGCATATTGCAACTAAGTAATATTAAAATCTCTCATCTCCTCTCACTTCCCATCCTCTTCACTAACTAATTTATGTTAATATACGCATATCACAATTTTATTTATTTTCTTTTTCTCCTCCCTACAAGCTACAATGTCCTTAGTTTAATTAAGTCAAATTTCAAACTCCCTTTATATAATATTATTTATCTTTTTATAAGTAAATTAAATTTTAGATTCATATGTAAAAACATTTTTGACTTTATATATACATTTTATTCCATAATTGACATAGCTTGTTACTAAATAAATAGGAAATTTGCGATGAAAACTTTTATTTCAAAAGCTCATCCGTCACAAATTTCATTCTAAATATGTCATAAAATTTTGTTTTTCTTGGAAGTGCGGACTTCCATTTTCACCAACCAATTTCAATTCTCTCTCAAAAGGTTTAATGAAAATGGAAAAGGAAATGAAATTAATTTCTTCTCAAGCAAACAAAGGATTTCACCGTACTTTATTTTCATTTCTTATAGTCAGTTTTTATGTGAAGCAAACACACTGCTAATTTTTTAAAAAAATGTTATAAAATAATCAACATAAATTGAGCGTCTCATATATGGCAATATTTATGAAATGGGTTGTGTATTTCCACAAGAATTAATTCTTGATTAATCAACACAAGAAAGAGATTGAATTTCATAGGGTAAGAATATTATACGTTTTGGCGCGTTTGACCTATTTTCTTGAAAATTTAACAAAAGAAATTCTCAATTTCAAGTTGAGAAAGAATGCTATTAGGTTAATAATTAATTTTTAAATTTGATAAAATTTATTAAGTTAGTTATTTGTAAAAAAAAATGTGTTAGATTTTCTAAGATATTACTTTTAATTATTTACATTAGAAATTAATTACTTGATATAAAACTCTCTTAATATGTTCAATCGATTAAAAAAATTTGTGAAAAATTATAAAGTTATGACATAAATAGATTAATATTTTATATTTAAAACTAAAATAAATTTTTACTAATTTTTATATTTAGGATAAGAGGGAATATTTTTAATTTTTTTTACCAATTATTATTTCCAAATTAACAACACAGAATATTAGTCTAGAAATTATGAAATGAAGTTAAAAAATGGCACAAGGAATAGGGAAGTGCGCTTTATTGGAAAATATGAAAACTTTTTATATTTTTAAATTTCAAAATGTTAAGAATACCTTTAGGCTTTATTTGGTTCAGCTAAGGGGAGGGTAGGTTAGGTTAATTTAAGGGAGGGTAGAAAAAGGTATGGGAGGTTAATTAATGATGTTTTTTGTTTAGTTCAGAAGGGGAGGGGAGTGGAGTTAATTAGAAGTTGACAAATATACCTTTATCTCTTTATTTAAATTTATTTACTCTTTATTTACAATATTCATTTCAAAATTATTTTTTTTAATTTATAAATCTTAAATTTTTTATCTCATTTATATATATAATAAAATTAAAAAATATGATAAAATTTTAACATTGCTTCTTATTAATTTAATAATTATTATATATTTTAATATAATACATAAATAATTTATTATGTTTATTAAGTTTTAGCAATTAAAAAAAAAATAGGTGTAAAAAAATAAAAAAAAGGCTTGAGGGTACAATTGGAATATTAAAAATACATAAAGGGCAATTTAGTCATAAAAGTGTAAAAAATTTCTCTACCCTCCAAAAACCCCCACTTTTGGAGGGGAGGGGAGGGGAGGTGAAGGAGGGGAGGGGAGCACTAAATGACAAAAAATCTCCCCTCCCCTCCTCTCCATTTTTTTCAACCAAACACACTTTCTCCTCCCTTCCCCTCCCTTCCCTTCTAAAACCCCCAACCAAATAAAACTTTAACTAAATAAAAAATGAAGGTTGTATGGTCATGTATGTAATACAAAATTCATATGTACATCATGTATCCACAAATCTTTGGGATTGTTTTGGGTAATGCGTTTGTCTAAAAGATTGCTAAATAAGTAAATATTAAATATGATAAAAAAACTTAAAATTAATCTATATGTTAAATACTTTTTAACAACAACAACAATAGCAAGCCTTATCCCATTAAATGGGGTCGACTACATAGATCATATGACACCATTATGCTCTATAAAAAAATAAATCCTTGGATAGGTTATTGACCAGGAGATCCCGTTCAATGACCTCTTTGAGCGTTCTCTTTGGCCTCCCTCTACTCATTTTAACTGGTATCCATACTGTTTGATCTACCCTCTTCACTGGCGCATCCCTTGGCCTTCTTTGTACGTGTCCAAACCACCTAAGATGGTTCTCTACCATTTTCTCTTCAATAGGTGTCACTTCAACTCTTCCCCGTATATGTTCATTACAAATCTTATATTTTCTTGTATGTCCACACATCCATCTCAACATCCTCATCTCAGCTATCCCAACTTTATGCTCTTGTTGTCCTTTTAAAGCCCAGTATTCACTTCCATAAAGCATTGCTGGTCTTATAACAGTGCGATAAAACTTTTCTTTTACTTTATTTAGTACTTTCCGATCACATATAACCCCAGTAACCTTTCTCCATTTAAACCACTTGGCCTGAATTCTATTATGAACATCATCCAAAATTTTACCATTCTTCTGTATAATTGATCCCAAATATTTAAACTTATCTATTTGTGGAATAACTTGATCTCCCAATCTAACCTCCAAGTTACTTCTAACTTGCCTCTTATCAAAATTACAATGCATATATTCAGTCTTACTTCTACTTAGACAAAAACCCTTCGACTCTAAAGTACTCTCCATAAATCAAGTTTAAAATTAATCTATTCTCTTGACTTTGCTACAAGAACTATATCGTCCACAAAAAGCATGCACTTAGAGATTTCTTCGAATAGGCTTAGTTAAAACATCCACTACTAGATTTAATAAATAAGGACTTAAGGATGATCCCTGATGTAGACTAATCCTTATGGGAAAATCCTTTGTTTCGCCCCCATACATTCTTACAGTAGTTGTTATCCCCTCAAACATATCTTTTATTGCCTTGATATATGACATGCGTACACCTTTCTTTTTCAAAGCTTTCCAAAGCACCTCCCTTGGCACTCGATCATATCCTTTTTCTAAGTCAATGAAGACCATATGCAAGTCTCTTCTTTTAGTCCAGTACCTTTCCATTAACCCCCTTAATAAATAAATCGCCTCTATTGTAGACCTACCTGGCATTAAATCACACTGATTCTTAGTAATATCAGTCTCTAATCTCAACCTGTGTTCAATTACCTTTTCCCACAACTTTATAGTGTGACTCAAGCTTTATCCCCTGTAGTTTGTACAATTTTGAATATCCCATTTATTTTTGTAAATAGGAACTAAAGTACTTTTCCTCCAGTCATCCGGCATTTTCTTAGAACTTAATATCACATTAAAAAGTTTAGCAAGCCACACCACCTCCACTTCACCTAAACACTTCCAAACTTTAATAAGAATACCATTAGGTCTAACAGCTTTACTATTTTCCATTTTTCTTAAGTGCCTCTTTAACGTTGCCAACACGAAACCTAGGGTAAAAAGCCAAATTTAGTTCAACTTCTTGTGTTAAATCCTCTAGCTCATAACTCGATCCTCTTCCCTCATCATTAAACAATTTGTAAAAATAGGTCTCCCACACCGTTCTTTAATATCACTATCTGCAACTAAAATATTGCCTTCTTCATCCTTAATACATCATACTTGATACAAATCCCTCGATTTCTGTCATATCCTAAATTTTTCCTATCTGTATAGTACTGATAGTGGAAAGAGGCTTAGAAAGGATTATGACGAAGATCAGACGAAATAATAAAGGTTAGATAAGTCTTAAAGAAAGAGAAGGACCTAAACGTAAATTGAAAAAGGTTAAAGGCCAAAAGTTAAAGTATAAATAAATGTTGGGCTAAAAGTGGTAATTTCCAAAAGTTTAGGGACCTAAATATAATTAAGCAAAAAGTCAGGGATATAAATGTAATTATGGAAAAGTTCAGCCAGAAAAAAACTTAGAACTGCCTGTAAGTATTTCAGTCCTACATTCCATCAGTAAATAGAGGAAGTCATGCTAGGTAATCTGACATGATACAGAAATTTTATTAGGGCTCCAGATAGTAGAAAATTATCTGATAGTCTAAAAGTTATCTGAATTTTTATCAGATTCCAT
This sequence comes from Leucaena leucocephala, assembly GCA_037074615.1. Taxonomy (NCBI): domain Eukaryota; kingdom Viridiplantae; phylum Streptophyta; class Magnoliopsida; order Fabales; family Fabaceae; genus Leucaena; species Leucaena leucocephala. Next base: position 2,796,983 of record CM073527.1, on the reverse strand, counting down.
AGATATCAGATATAAGTGGGGGAATTACAGGAAAGTGTGCCCTATAGTGTCAGATGTTATGGATCTTACAGAACCCCGGAAGAAGTTATGTATAGAAAGTTATTCACATATTAGTGAATTTTGACGGGAGTTTGACAGCACCCGTGATCCGATAATGGAACTTATCGGTATGTGAGACTGGATAGAATGAGATCAGATAACCTCATATATAGGCCTATGATGACGCCAAGGAGGGCCTAAAACCCAGGGACCCAATCCATCAGTAGAAGGGGCTAATGTCCAGAAAAAGTGCGAAATTACAAAAATGCCCCTGGATGCCCAGATTGTACCAGAGATGGATGAAGGGCATTTTGGTCACCTGGGACAGGATAAAAATGTGGCACATGGTATAAATATGATTAGTTGAGCCCAGATACACCCTGAGGCAGTATAAAGAGGGGTAAAATGACGATTATGCCCTTAGGGCCAATATAGTATAAGAAAGGACATCAAGGGTATTTTGGTCATTTCCCAAGGAATGGATGGCAGATAAATACTTAGTATAACCATGTCAAGGGTATGAGAATCCTAGACATTGATTTCCAGGACAGAATACATATCCTGGTATATTATAGAAAAAAATCAGAACAGAAAACAGTCTGGTTATGAAACTGCTCCGATTGGTACCGGATTGGACTAGAATTTTTCCAGAAGCTTCCTAGCATGGTGAGCACGCCACATAACCCCTTGATGTGTCCCTTGATCTGTCCCACATGATGTTATAATTATTCTTTTATGAAAAAGTATAATCCAAGATTAAACGTGAGCCTTTAGATCAAATAGTAACCAAATCAATCTTGGCCATTGATTTTTCTTGGATTTTGGCTATAAATACCCCTCCATTCTGTATCCAAACCGTAAGCTCATGGACCCTTGGGGAAACTCTTGCAAAATGAAAACTCAAGCCAAAACAAAGAAGATTCAAGGTTCCAAAGTTCAAGCAAGCTAGAGATTAAAGGTAAGCAATCTCTCCTAGCTTATTTTCCTTTGATTTGGGAGCTTGAACTTAGGGTTTTGATGGGAGAAAAGTTGAGTTTTCTATAAGGGGTGGTGCTGCCCAAAGACCTTAAAAGAAAGGGGAAAGAAGAAATTAAAGTTAGAACTATATGATTAAAGCTTAAACAAGCTAGTTAAGTAGTTGGTTATTGAATCAAATTGATATTCTTGACTTTGCCATGGTGTGCCCTGTTCGGTCTGCACTGTTCATGAGGGAAGGAAACTGAATTTCAATGATTTAATGCTTCCATTGACTTTGTATGATGATTTTGTGTAGGATTGGAAATGTTTTGAACCTTGGAAACATTAAAATCTCAAGGTTGCAGTCTTTGAGATTCCTTATGGTTACTGTTCACTCGCATGAACAGTGATTGAAATTTCATGATTTTGATGGTTCCAATGGTTTTAAAATGAAAAGTTGTGTGGGGTAAAGTGGAGAAACAAGTATGGGAAGCATTAGAATCAAAATGAGAATTTTTGAAAGAATTGTATGCTTATGTTCAGTTCTGTACAGCAGGCCATGAAGGAGCTGGAATTTCATGATTCTAAGCTCATAAATGGATTCAAAAGATGAAATTTAGTAGGGTAAAGTCAAGACATCAATTGGTTCAAGAGCCAAGTGGATTAGTGAAAATTAGAGAAAGTTATGACAATAAAGAGTGTAACAAAGTTAGTCTTGAACATGGTTGGAGTTCATGAGTCTTAATGAGTTATGTGATGAATATGAATGTGTTTAGGACCATGAAACATCCAAGAAGATGTTGGGAAGTGATGGACATAAAGGTTTCATGGTTGGAAAGCTAGGGAGCAAGGGCTAAAGGTCAATAGAAAAGCTTAAGTGCAAGGTAGTAAACTTACCTCTTTATGTGCTTGATGTGGTATGCTTATGTGTTGACATGTATATGTTATTTGAATGATTTGTGTCATGATAAATGATGTTGAATGTATTGTGAATAACATGTTTCCATGGCCATGCATTTTATGTAAAAGTATATAGCATGATGGCATGTCACTAATCAAAGAAAGTTAATGAAATTACATATCATGCATTAGCATCCATCTTGGATATTTAAGTGGTAATATTTGCTACTGAGATTCCCTAGAATCTCACTCTCCCATAACCAACAAATTTAGGTCAAGAATGATGGATAATGTATGCATGGAGAAGAGTTAAAGGATGGAAGAAGAAAAGTGAAGTATTTAAGATGTTAGCATATGCTATGCACTTTTCATGTATGTCAAAGCCATGTAAAGTATCTATTTATGTGATGAGATTGTATGAAACAATTATTGTATAACCCCGTGATGTATATAAATTCAAAAAAAGCAAAAGAGATGATTTATGTATGCTGGAACAATTATGGAAAGTGAAAGAAAGGAAACTGAAATGGTAAAAAACTAGGTCCTAAAGCAGTTTTGTTGTGGCTTCAATCTAACCTAGGAAATGAAGGAATTATTTCAAGAAATTTTATGATCATGTAGTACACATCCATAGATTTAAGTGCATAGGTAGAACATTTCATTTGTATGTGTATATCAAGAGAAATGAATTTCCAAAATAAGGGACCAGAAACTGTTTCTAGAGCTTTTGACCAAATGAACAGTAAACTTCAATGAATAAATTATATCAATTGGCTAATCATTTGGTCTATAAATTATTTTTCCCTTAAATTTCAAGATGTTATCTTCATGTATCTTTTTGAACCACTTCATTTAGAGTTTTCTAGAATTAATTATGATTTTTTGAAGTTCATTACGTAATCTGAAATACCATTTGAACAGTAACCCGAGAAAGAGTAAAATTCCAGATTTGGCTAATGGACTTCCAAGGTCTTGTAAGTGGTTCTAAATGCTACTGAATGTTCCCTAAGACGTATAAAAGTAAGGATGTCACAATTTCCTTTCCCTGTCTCTTGCAATCTTATAAATCTTTTGTTCTCTTGATTTTATCTCTAACTCCTTATAAAATTCCTCAAAAGCCTTAAAATGAGCTGCACTCACCGCCTTCTTAGTCTCCTTCTTAGCTAAATGATAATTTTCCCAATTTTTGATATTATTATATAAGTGTATAGCTTTGAAACAGTCTCTCTTGTACTTAACTTTTTGTTGTACGTTCTCGTTCCACCACCAAATCTCCTTATCTTGTTGACCAAAACCTTTAGATTCTCCCAAAATTACCTTAGCAACCGCTTGACCTTCTCAGCCATTTCCTTTCACATGATATTAGCATTTTCTTGCACCTCCCAAATCCTTTCATTTAACATAGTTCTTTTAAAAGTTTCCCTCTTCTCCCCCTTTAGCTGCCACCACTTGACTCTTGTGTTTAAAACATGTCGCCGCTTTTCATTCCTACACTTAATACGCACGTCAAGGACCATTAACCTAGATTGGGTTGTCACTCCATCCCTTGGAATCACTTTACAATTTGTACAAAGTCTTCTATCATGATTCCGAACCAAAAAGAAATCAATCTATGACCTGTGGACCCCACTCTTGTATATGATCAAGTGCTCATCCTGCTTCTTAAAGCACGTATTAACAATCTTAAGGTTGTAAGCGAAGGAAAACTCAAGGATAGATTGCCCTTCATTATTAATTTCTCTAAAACTAAAACCACCATGAGCCACTGCATATTGCCCTACTTCCTTACCAACATGACCATTAAATGCTTTTTAACAACAATGAAATAATTATTCAAAAATTCTACGCAAGCATTTATCAAAATTGAAAATTATTTTTTTTAATAAAAAAATTTAGGTAAGTTTGACACCGGTCATCTACTAAAGCAGGGTATAGCTCTAGGATTCAGAAAGTGTTTACAGAGGACTTATGAGATCATCTATCATAGGAGCCCTCATAATGGCAGCGAAAATCGAACTCGTGCTCTTGTGAGAAACGAGTCTATTTCTTACTATCTGTGTCTACTCTCATATAAAAAAATGAAAATTATATTACCTGAACATCTATCATGTAAAGATTGATTTTTCAAGATTTGGGCTTTTCTAGCACAAAATATGCCCAGTAACGTTGTCCCTTGAATATGACATTTATGCATAACGGTTGATATTATATTTTTTTGGTAAAACAATGGCTAATATTATATTATTAAGTGAATCATGGATAGTCATACATAATTATATATAACATATAATCTAAAAATATATATTATTAATTATATAGGAAATAAATAATTTTAAAGTTTATATTTAAACTTCATATGATGGTTAAAAATACAAATTTACAATATAATATTTAAATACTATTGTTATGAAAAATTATTATTAATGCATCCTTATTTAAATATTCATAAGAAGATTTGAAAAGTTAATTTTGAATTGACCAAATCAATGTTTTCTTATTTCTTTCTTTATCTGTTTAAGAGAATGTTTTCATGTGATTTGTCCTCTCCCCTTTTCATACTTTATTTTTATTTAGAAATCAAATAATTAATTTATAAATATTAAAAAATTATTTAAATTAGTTTTTAAAATATCCCCTCTAATCATTTTTATTGAAAACTATTTCTATTAATGAAAACTCGCAACTAAGAGTAATATTTTTAAAAAATTATAAATTTAGAAAATATAGTGATTGACTTTTTATATTTATGATTAAAATAAGCATAAACTAGTTCATATGTTTAAGATCTAATATAATATTATAGTCTTTTTTTTATCAGCCTTCAAAGTTTACTTATCCACATGGTCAAATAGATATAATGTTCTTGCATGTTTCATTTATCTAGACACAACCCATTTTTCTTCCTGTCAATATGTTTATAACATCATAATACATGCCTGCACATATTATATATGTCATATAAATCATTCATTAACTAATATTATTTAGCTAAATTTCTCTTTTAAACTTTCTTATGAACATCTTCATAACCTTTTCCTTTTAAGAGAAAAATTAATGAGAAAATATTAATTTAAAAAATGAAAGTGCTTACCATTTATAGTAGCAGTTACTGGCCCTCACCTTTCACTTTTGATTATTCTTCCCTTTTGATCCCAACTATGGTATTAAAATCAAACTTGGATTGTATGGTCAAACTAATGAATGAATTGAACAAGTGTTTTTGATAAATTTGTTCAAGAATTGTGGACAAATGATTAAGTTGAATTATATATATATATATATATATTGTCTTTTGCTAGAACTTGGAAACAATGCCATTTAGGTTAAAAATTGGAAAAAACCTATTTACTAATATCTATATTATTTTATTTTATTTTGTTAGCACAGTTGAAAACACGATATAAGAGATGGGGGTACTAAATCAGGAAGAGTTAAAGAATTTAATTAAGAGAGAAAAATGCACTGTATAAAATTAAAAATTAAAGAAAAATATAGGTACCTACAAAATATTTTTTCTTAAAATTATAACAAGTTGTCAAATTTATGTTTTAATAACTTGGTTAGATTATAGGGAAAATGATAAAAAGAGACTTTGGAAAATAGGAAAACTCAATATTGGACTCTAATATTTGCAAATAACATAGATATGTGAGGATCCATGATGGAATTTTTGAAGTTATGTATGAAAAGACCAAAATACCCTCCATTTTTTGCTTTTCCCTCACTATTCCGTCATCGAATGTAGTGGTATGCTTCAAATTTCGGCGTGGCTAACTCTGCCACCACTTCTAGATTTCTCTAGACACAAAGGTTCAACCGCATTTGAAGGACTCCACTCTGCATCACCGTTGCTCATTTCCTGGCTCACACCTCCATCCTCATTTCTTCACTCCATTATTCTGACTCTTCTTCTCTCTATAGCCTACATTCCTCTCTGAAGCAGTCATCGATGACTATGTGGTAAGGATAACGGTGGTGAAGTAACATCAATGAGAAGAAGACAAGTGCTCTTCAAAGAAGAAGGCAAAAGGTGGAGGTTCATATGAACCTTTAATAGTAGAGTTAATTAGAGATCACTCTAATATTGATACAGAGAGTCATGGCTGTAAGAATGAAGTGGTAAAATATTTGAGAGGAGCTATTAAATTGATTGTTATGTGTGGGAATATTCCAAAGAATGCTAAAGTGAATTGTAGTCGTGCTAATAGTGGGAGAGATAAGTTTGACTACGACCTACAGTGGAAACTTCTTATAAATTGCATGTAAGATCAATACCTATATTAGATTGGATCCTAACTATTGTATTCATTCAATATGCTTTCATGCATATTTTGGCATATATTCTTCAATGGGTTTTGGATATTTACTCGTTATGTGTTATGGGTGTCTAATACATATTATTTCAATCTTTTATTTGGACACTCGATGATGATAACACTACAAATTCTTCCAACATCAACAACTATAGTTAGACTCCTGTGATGAAAACAAGAAATTCTGTTACATAAAATTGGTTATTCTTTAGTCTAAAGTTCTAGGCCAATGGGAATATATGGATGTTATGCATATGGTGTTTTTGCTACTGATAAAGTTCTAGCTCAATGGAGAATATATCCCAACAAATCTTGTGGCAACCTCCAGTCACAACTCGGCCTCCTAGAAGGCCTCAGACTACAAGGGTTGAATGACAATTCCAAAACAAAAAGATATGCCACTACTGGTTTGAATCATACTCCAATCATATGTAAATGGTTTAGTGTATTTACCATGTTGGTTTTTGGTGAATGGTCATGTTGGTCTTAGGTTAGCGGGCATGTTATTTTTTGGATAACACCTAAATTAAAGTTTTTATTTTTTGTAAGTACTATCTAGTCAATTTGAAAACTGTTGGATGAACATTAAGTGGAAGCATTATGTTAATGTATACTTGTCACTTAACATGTGTAATTCATTTATTATAATGTAGTAGTTGTTTTTGGTTCTCTAAAGTTGTTATTGTATATTCTACAGTTGTTTTGTACAAATATATTATTTATTATATTAATACATATATCATTCTACTTAATAATATATATTTATTTTTAGTGTAGTAAATATCCATTTGAATTCTAAATAATGACTTGATAATATTGAATCCATTGTAGGCAACACCTATTTTATTATTGTACATCAATCCCTATATCGTTCTAATTAATAATATATATTTATTTTTAGTATAGTATGTCAATTTAGATTTTAAATAATGACTTAGTAATATATAATCCATTGTTAGTAAGGCTTATTTTATTATTTTTAATACCTATATCGTTTTTCATGATGCATTGTATCATTTTTAATTGTGTTTATATGTTTTCTATCTTTCATATTTTTAACAAGGTGTTTTCTAATGAGATAATAGAATATTATTCAATAGAGTTTGAGATACAATTATTTTTATTCTTGTTTATCTTTTTGATTTTGATGTTCAAATGGTTAGGAATAGTGAAACATATTTGAAGTTAAAATTAAGGCTAAAATATATAAAACCTCCTAAATCTTATGTCACTTATATATAACCTTCCCAACTTTTAAAATTTTAAATTAAAGACATCAATATTTCACATTTTAATTGTCAATACCTTACCGTTAAAATTGATGTTAAAGTTAATAGTTTTACCATTTCATCATTTTTATATTTTTTATTATATATCACTTCATTTAAAAAAATAACATTTGGCACTTGATATATAATTTTAGTTTTTTTCAAATACTTAAATATAAAATATTTAAATAACACTTTATACTTGACATGTAATTTAAAGTATTTCTAAATATTTAAAAAACATAAAATATTTATTTAACTATGTTTAACTAAAAAATATAAACTATTTAAAATTATATGTAAATTGTCAAGTGTTATATTTTAAATGACGTGGTATATAATAAAAAATATAAAAATTATGATATGACAAATGCCGTTAACTTTTAAAGGTAATTTTAATGGCAGAGGCTTGTTAGTCAAAATATGAAATATTAGGTATATTAATTTAAAGTTTAAAAGGTTAAGTGGGTTATGTGCAATTGACACAAAGGTTACGAAATTTTGTATATTTAACTTAAAATTAATAATAGTGTTTATTAAGAACTTCAAATTGTTAATATAAATAATAAAAGATACAAGACCGAGAAAATATTGTTGAAGTATTCACCAATTAGTAATATATTTATTTGGATCAAGCACATTAGTTTTAATTTAGGTTGTCTAGATTTTGTTAAATCGCAAATTTTTGAGACATATTTCTTGTTAGCATTATTTTTATGGTATGACCGCATAATATGGTTCAGGGCAAAGATTTCATGAATTAATATCAATATAAAAGTCAAAGATGTCTTGGATTATATCTCTAAGAACCAAAACAAAATGAGATATAAAAATCATTAGCTTAATATAAATATGCATGAAGAATTTCAAAAATTTCTTATATACAAAAATATGCTCCATTTCTTAGGATCTAATTAATTGTTTATTTTTCTAGAATAACTACAATAATTAGTTAGTCACATAAACTTATGATCAGTAATTTTAAGAATGGCAACCCTATAAAGACTATATAATATATTATTTTAATCAATTATATAATAATTCTATGACCTTCATATTAATTAATTTTTTTAATGTTTATTGTGCCCCTTGGCATCATTATTCAACACTAATAATTGAATTACACGTAGTCAAAGATTATTTATGAAATGAGTGGTATATTACTATAACTTCTTTTGCTAAACACGTTATGAGATTAAGAGGGGTTTATGAAATGTTCATGAAAATGACTCGTATATTTTTTTTCTAATTTATAATATATGCTGATCATAGTTTTTTTTTTATTTTCTTATTCTCATCCCCACAAGCTACATTGTCCTTAATTTAGTCAAGTCAAATTTCAAAGTCAAATTCCCTTTATATAATATTGTTTATCAATGGATCTGCTTGCAAGGTAATTTAATTTTTTATTTTTGTATTCAAACAAATTCAATTTTTTATTACAGTTGATTAAAATATTAAATTAAGAAGATAATTATTGGTAATTATTTGTATATTAATTACAGGGATAGTTAGTCATAATAAACTCATGAACCATAATTTTAAGAAAGACAATCCTATAAAGACTTATATCATACATAATTTTAATCAATTAATTTATTTTATTTATCTAAGGAATGATATTGATGGCAAATATGAAAAAACATTAAACAAGAATAGTTTAGAGTTTTCAACTTTTTTCTTTCTTGCCATCTACTACTTAATAAACCAAGAGACTAATTTAAAAGAACTAAATTAAATAAAATAAAAGACTTCATCGAGCTTGATGTCTCTTCTAGCTTGAGAGTGTTCCATCAGCTTGAACCTACAAGAAAATTAAAAATAAAAAGATGTTAAATAAAATAATCACAAAAAGTGTTAAAACTCCTAATACATTAGCGTTTTTAATTTTATACCCATTACTAATCAACATCATGATGAGATAATTAAAATTTGTCTCTTTTATTAGGCAAAATTGACTTTCATAAAAAATAAAGGTTTTTATATTTATAAAGAGAGTTCTCCTATTCTCATTTTATTTATAAAGAGGTTTTTATACCCAATACTTGCTTTTGATTCTTTTTCCGTTTTGATCCCCAACCATAGTATTAAAATAAAACTAGGATTGTATGGTCAAATCAATGAACCAATTGAACCAATTTCTTTGATAAATTTGTTCAAGAATTTTGGAAATTAAGTTGAATTTTATGTATATTTTTCTCTTTTGTTAGAACTTGGAAACACTGTCATTTTGGGTTCAAAATTGGGAAAACCTATTTACAAATACCTATGTCATGTAGTTTTATTATATTAGCACGGTTAAAAACCCTTATATAAGAGCTGATGGTACTAAATTGGATAGAGTTAAATGATTTAATTAAGAAAAACAACAACGCATTATAAAATTAAAAATTAAAAAAATATAGGTACCTATAAAATAATTTTCCTTAAAAATATAACAAGTCGTGTAATTTATATTTTAATAACTTTGTTAGATTATAGGGAAAATTATAGAAAAAGACTCTAAAAAATAGAAAAATTCAAAGTGAAACTCTAAAATGTGCAAATAACACAGAGGTATGAGGATCCATTCTGAAATTTTTGAAGTCATGGATGAAAAAACCAAAATACCCTCTATTGTTTTCTTCTTCCTCACTCTTCCGTTAACCGACATAGTGGTCTACTTCAAATGTAGGCATGGCCACCTCTACCATCGCTCCTAAATTTCTTTAGTTGCATGAGGTTCAACTGCATCTAAAATGCTCCACTCTCCATTGTCGTCATTCCCTTCATAGCTCACACCTCTATCATCATTTCTTCACTCCATCTTTGTGACTCTTCTTCTCTCGACAACCTACATTCCTCTCTAAAGCAGTCATTGACAACTGTGTAGTAAGGACGACGGTGGTGATGTAACATTAGTGAGAAGAAGGAAATACCCACTAAAGAAGAAAGCAAAGGTTGGAGGGGGAGGTTGCCAATCTCAGTTTCAGCTGCAACCTCTCCCTTCATAGGTTGCAAATGATATGGGTATTTGATTTGATCCTGGTTCTACTATTCATTGTGGATAAAAATGCTTGAGATACATGCAATTATAATAGAATGTTTATAATAATCATTCTAATTGTAATATATGTTTGCGTATTGTGTGGATTCTTGGTATTCTCAGAGCTATTTAGTTACTTTCCTTTCGTGATATTTTTATGCATGTTAGCATTGAGAACACATAAAGCATTTCGGAAAAAGAATTAAGAATGAAATTAAATTCATAAGGAATTTTTAAAAGTAAGAAGACTTATAGATTCTCAACCTGTTTAATAAGAATGATGAATGATATAAGGTGTTAGTTGGATGATTAGTATCAATGATAATGTGAAAAAGAAGACAACATATGATTGATGTTTTGATTGAGGATATAGAAATTGAATAAGCATGAGTTTGATTTTCATTGGATATTCATTCAAAGTTAGAAAGTTGCATTGGGAGGTTATTGAAGGCTTAGCTAATTGGATCCTAAGATAAGTTTGTTGAGGATTTTAGAAGTAAATAATAAAATTATTTAGGATATTACTTTATGATTAGGATTGTCAGTGTTGCAAAACACAAAAAAACAACAACAAACAATTAACTTATAATTACGGTTACAAGAAAGTGAAATTCAAAGAGATGGTATATTAGATAATACCATTAGAAAATAAAATAAAGAAGATTTATAGCATGTTGAATTTTGGGGATAAAATTCATAAAAGGAGGGAAGAGTTGTAATATCCTAATTTTTTAAGCACAATTTATATGTTATTTATCAATTATTGAAGTTTATAACAGATTAAACTCATTGTTTAAAGTTTAAAAATATATAAAATTAAGAAAATAAGATAAAATTAGCTTACCAATTGTTGAAAATTTTCTATAAAAGGTTAAAAAAATTATAGGGATTTAAGAGTGAATAAATAATTAATAATCATTTTAAATAGTTCATAATATGAATATATAAGTAGATACGGAGAATATATTTATAATCATAATATTATACATATATCTTTGGTTAAATATACATGTAATAATATACATATTTATACTATAATGTTAATATAGTATAAATATATATAGGGAATATATATCTATAAGGATAAATAAATGATATTTTATTATTTAGGGATTATCTAAGGTGCCTTTAATTATATTTATTATTAAATTATCTTATGTATTCATCTTTTATGGTGCCATCTTAGGATAATTTTTATAAAGAGAATTAACTGTTGATCTATTAGCATAATGGATCTTTTGGATGAATGTACCAACTAGATTATCCTAAGATATTATTTTAAACTGTAATTCATAAAAAATAAGATAAGATTGGATATAGGAGCAAGATAATAATAATACTAAAAATAATAAGAGTAGATTAGATAATATTAGAATTTTAAACCTTATAAATATATCAGTACCCTAAAACCTAGTCTCTAACTCTTATTACTGTCCAGTTTCTCTATTCACTCCCATCATACTGTCGTTGAGAATTTTAAGTAACTTTTGTTAAAGCATCATATTGTTTGTAATTGATGTTGTTGTACATAGGGCCACTATACTAGTGGCAATTATTCCTTGCTTTAGCAAGATGTAACTATTTTCTAATTATTATACATACTAATTTCTTGCTTGTGAGTAGTTTTGGTTTGTTAAACTATTAGAATGCTTTGGAATTATGTTAATATATATAAAAATAAAATTGTCTTATCAGACTTGTGTTTTCAAAATGTCATTCTTGGAAATTATAATATTGTGTTCAAATCTTGAGAAATTGTGATTTGGAAAATGATTATAGAATTTGAAATTGACCGCTTGTTGAGTGTCGAGTACAATGCATATAATGAAAATTAGTGAGTGGATTGTTTTGGCTACCATCATATGATGAGGCCTTCATTAATGTATAATGGTTGACTTTTGTCCTATCAATTTACCAAGGGATTTACCCCAACAGTTTACTGTAGGGCTGTGATACACCCACCTATTTGTTAAGGGAGAATGAACCCATGATCCGATTTTGTACTCTATAGATTTTAGCCAATTCATAACACTAGACCAATTAGCTCTTTGAGTGGCCATTCATATAGTAGTTATCACTAGCCCATGGCTTCAGTCAGTAGGTATAAGGTAATTCAGTTGGTTTGATGGGAGAAACTGTAGTGGTTTCACTACTGGTAAAAAGTCCTTTAATGGCGGTTAAAAGTGACCTTTAACTGCAGTTTTGTGAGCGGCGTGAATTCTACCGCTTTTGTAAGTCTATCTTTTAATAATAGTTTTGTAACCACCGTTAAAGGCATGACTTTTAATGGCTATTATGGAAAAAATCACCGTTAAATGTATAATATTTAACGGTGGTGACAATGAAAATTGTCGTTAAAGGTCATACCTTTAACGGCATTTTTGTGTAAAAAAAACACTGTTGAAAGGCTAATTTTATTTATTTTTCTTTTTAATCTTCCCATGGCGGTTCTCAATTTAACTGTCATGGACAGTTATATTTTTTCCAGTTAATTTTCTATTTAATATCATCATGCATTTAGAATAATTAAGACAAACCAATTTCTAAACAGCAAAGTATGAAGTCAGCAATGTGAAAATCCAAATTAAATGGTAATAAAATAATCCAAATTGGTAATCTTTCAATGAACCAAATATTTGTTTGTACATCATATATATAGAAGAAGGAAGTGGTTAAATGATCATATACTAAACAAGTTAAAAGGCTATTGACTAAATATGTATAAAAAAATTTGACAAGTAATTCATCTTCAGGCAAGTTTGAAGTTTTGTCCTTGCCAAATTATCCCTCACTTAGTCGATTAGATCATCTTCCTAGATCATGTTGTTAACGAATGACTATAAGTTAGATGTAATAGTTAAGTATTAAATATATGAATAAATTGAAGAATCACTAAATATTAATTGTGTCATCTTCATACCTCATGCAAGTTCTCCGTGATATCTCAATCATCTCATGAATATAGTGAATTACTTAGTATCCGTACTCAACACTGCCATGTTGATGACAGTACTAACAAAGTGAAAAAATACAAAGCATATTAGGAACTAACTTTATATCTAATAAATTTATGAAAACTGAAACTTAATTATTTGAAAAACATTACTTGAGAAAAAAATCTTTGTAGGATTAGTACTATGTGGATGGATTCTAAAAAGATTGACGCCTTGCACAACCCTATCACCAATTGAAAAAAAATCATATAACTTGCTAAATTTTATACTTCTTAAATATATAAAGAAAAACTCACATGTTGACAATGGATACAACGTCAAGATGTGGCTATCCAAACACTGAATCAAACCATTACACCACATTACCTTCAAGGGCAATGACAAGTTGAGTCCAATGCATACTACAAAATATCAACAAATTTATATATGATTTTATTATAATATGTATATGTGTGTGCCAAGTATAAGAGTATACTTACCCTTTAATATAAGGTATGAAATATATCCTCTTCTTGATTTGTATCATGACATCGATCATGTACATTATCCTAGAGCTCCTATTGTTGTTGTCTCTTGGACCCTATGCAGACACATGAAGCCATATATGTCTCCTTTTGCTTCATCTAGGCATTTGTGATAGAAGTGGGTATTGTTCAAAAGAAAAAGAGTCAGTGTACGTATGATAAAATATAAAGTATTAAAATAAACGTGTAACTTACAATATGGCTAATTGGATGATAGTTGAATGCAATATATCAAAATTTAGGAATTGTACTATGTCATTCTTGTCTATAGTAAATTTATATAGCTCCTCTATGCTCAAAATCCCTGATGGAATCGTGAAACTAAGTGCTTCCCAAATAGAATCTACCAGAGCATAAAGAGTTTTCGTATTCTCATATCTCTAGTATATGTTCTGATAAAGAGGTTTGACCTTGTCTGCTTTGCCCTCTTTACCTTCAACTTCTATGGTGCCTTCTTCGATTCCAGCTCTTTCAATGTTTTCTTCTTTGGCACTAGCTCCAGTATGACCCTTTCCTCAATTTGATTAGATGTGTTGGCCACAGAATAAACTACCCTAGAGCATCATCCAATATGTAGACCTCGTAGTAGGGCAAGAAATCGGTATAGTACCAAAATCTTTTCTGATATGGTGTACCATCACCTTGACTACACCATGTGGAATTCTATTGTGGTGAATTGTTATGGCAGTCAGGTACAAGATACCATGAGCGGAAAGGGTTGTAGTTGAAACATCATACTTTTTAACCCCTTATAGTATAGATTCAGAAGCATATTTGACTAGCAGAAGTATTACTTTGACTCAAAAATTATCATACCTTAGCTTTAGAACATATTAGGATTCATTGAAATTATTATATAAGACCCAATTTGAAAGGAGTCAAATCTAAAATTTTAAGTCATTATGTCTATTTGTCTCACCTAGTATACTAGTTCGTTGTGACTAAAGTCGCCACCTTTTCTGATAATATTTTTTTTGTGTTCATTCGTCATGATCAAGTCCTTTGGTTCATAATGACTAAACACTTCTATGTTCATTCATTGTGACCAATACCTTTGTTTTGTCATGAATAAACACTCTTATGTTCATTCGTTGTGACTAATACCTTCGGTTCATCATGACTAAACATACTTGGGTCATCGGGTACTGTTCATTGTTTATTTTCCATATTTGACAGTTTAACTATAAAAAATTATAACTAAATCTAAAAAAATTGTATGAAGATTATCTAAATTTCTAATTTAATATCTTTCATTGTTCTTTAAGGAAAAAAAATATAAAATTGGATATTTACTGGCCTATTCAATACATTTAATTCGATGAAGTTTACTGTTTATATGGTCATTTCTAGAACTTCGAGATTCTAACCCTCAACTTTGGAAATTTAGTTCTCTCAATGTACAAATTTAAATAATGCATGTTACCTATGAATTTAAAGCTTGGACGTGTACTACATGTCTACCAAATTTTGGGTTCAGATTCATCCGTTTACTAGGTCAAAATGAATCCAGAACTTAACTACTGCATGGCCTAGTTTTTATAATGATCACTTACTTTCATTATTTCATAATTAATTCTAGCATGCATAACTCATCATCAAACTTTATCATATTCATCTAGACATATCTATAACATCATTTACAACTTTATTACATCAATAGACATGTACAACATTTATTTCAAATCATTTACATAAATGGGAAACTCATATAATACATGCTTATTTCAAATCATTTACATAAATGGGAAACTCATATAATACATGCTAGGACATCAACTTGTCTACTCCTCTTCTTCCATTCCTTAGCTCTTCTTCATACATAATTCCTCCATCATATTGAACCTATTAAGTTGGTTATTGGAGGGTGAGATTCTGGGGAATCTCGATAGCAAATTACAAATGTAAGATGGATGTTATTGCATGATATGTCATTTTACTTAGATTTTCTTTAGTTAGTGATATGCTATCATGCTTTATGCTTTATATAAAATGCATGGCCATATAAAGCATATTATAAACAACATTTTCAATAATATTTAACATATCACAACATTATTTAAACATGTCAAATATTTCAATACATAATCACACTAAATCAAGCACATAAAGGGGTAAGTTAACTATCTTATATCATAGCTTTCTCCTTTGCTCTTGATCATGCTCATCTCTAAGGCTTCCTTCCTTTTCTCTTCCCTTTCTATTTTCTCTCACTTTTATCACTTGGTTGTGGCATGCTTGAAGGAGGGGAAAGGCTATTTATAGGCTAATATAAGGTTGGATCAATGGTTAGAATTTAATCTCAGAATGGATGGCCAAGATTGCATCTTGAAAATCAATTGCCAAGATTTATCCACCTAGCTTGATTACATCATCAATTCCCTTCCATGGCATCATCCTTGTGATATCATTATGCTAGGTGTCACAATCTTAAGGGAAGAAAGAATATAAGATTGAGTCTTGATCCTTGATTTCTCTTAACAAGTTAGATGATGCCACTTGTCTTCATTTAATTAGACCACATATCTTATGGATTTGGCATGCTCTAATTGGTCCACCTAGTAGTCACTTATCCTCTTTCTATTGGTCTGCATAACCCTTAGTTATCATGATCATATCTTCTTGCATCATTACATGATCTTTTGCATCATTACATAATCTTGCTCATCATTACATAATCTTTCTTGGCCAATACAAGTATTGCATCTATCTTGCTTGCATCATTGTTTCTTCACCCTGGCATCATCCATTACCTCAAGCTTACTTCTCCCTTGCATCATCCATACACATGGCGCCATCTTGAAGGAAGAAGAAGCAAGATCAAATGCTAGCCCTTAGATTTATCTTACTCTCCAAGTTTACTTTCTTTGCATAGCTCATATTTATTTGAATTTCTTAAGGGCCTTCTGTAGCTCAAAAAATTCCCTTGTCTACTTCATAAACATTCTTTAATTAGAGGAAAATTTCATGAATTTTCTTGGGTAATAAATCTTCCTTTAACTATTTCTTTTTAAACTTCCCATAAAATACCTCTTACCGACATTATAAGCTTTTAACATTTATGTAGCTCATAATGTAAACCTTTCAGGGATGAGATTAATTTTATAAACTACTTTAGTCTCTTAAATATTTATTCCCTATGTTTATGTACGTTTTTTAGGACTCCTCATGATTCAAATAATTATATCTAGATAAATACCTCAAACTAAGCTATTATACTAAAAATTCTATTAAAGTCACATGAGGGGTATTTTTGTTATTTCTCTTCATAAGAAGGCATTTATGCCTTATTTCCCAATTTTTAGGATTTTTCTATATATTTTTTGAATATTTTCTATAATTATCCCTATTGGCCCAAAACTTTTTGAAATTATGGGTTTGCTCCTACTCATACTCAACTTTATAAACTATCCCTTTGAGGTCTCTACCTCAACCATAGATATGTAACTATTCCTCTTTCTCTTTCTAAGTCCTGGGACTCTTCTAGAGTCTTTAACTTTATTTACATATTTGCTCCTAAGAACTTTTACTATTTGCACTTTATTCCTTGAAAACCGTCTATATATTTTTGGGACTTATGCTCAAAGGGGCCTGATAGCCTACATATTTTAGGCTATTTTATATGCTTTTATGCCTAAAAATTAGGGTGTGACAATAGTCTCTTTGTGTGTCATAATATAAAGACTATATTGTTCCCCATTTCCTTGGTCTGCTTAGGGCTAAGGCCAAGATTAGATTGTTAGGATACAAACTTCTGTTTATTATCACTACCCTTCCTACTTGTGACCATAAGAGAACCTTGAAAATATGAAATAAATTACTCAAGACAAACTACATGTTAAATGTCCCTTGAAAAGAGTAAGTGAATATTTTTTACCTTTGAACCTTGGCTGGTAGTGGAGAAGCCCATAATCTTCATGGCTTGGTGGATTATGGCATCCATAGCCTCATTGAATCTCGCATCAATAGCTTGCTAGAGTCTGGTATCCATATCTTTGCACATCCTTTACAACTCCATTTGATGATGTGCAGAAGTTTATCTCAAACATTTTAATGCTATACCATAAACACTATCTATGGAGACTACAATTCTTTATGGTGCGAAGCCAAAAATCTCTTTTCTGATAACTCTATTGGGGGCCTTTCTTATTCGACCTAGGTGGTCAAGGCTCCCAATAGCTATCTCCAAGATGTCCATCCCTTTTTAAAGAACAAAAGACCTTTAGGTTGTTTGTTCCTCTATTTCATCCTATAGCATACAAGTAATCAACATAATAACTGAAGAGCACATAATAATGTATTTATTCTTACTATTTAAATTAATTACTTACAATCCTCTTAAGAATAGTAGCAACTTTTGAAGTGATATATTGTCCCTTCTTAACCCTCACCACCTTCCATTTTTGTTGACAAGATGGGCGTTAGATGGATGCAGAAGGGTCTGATATAGCAGCTTGTTGCATAGCCTGTAACTGCTCTTTCATCATTTGCTCTCTAGAACACTATGCCCACGAGACATGTAATACTGGTACATATTCTTCTTAGCTATTTCCTAATTCATCTTACTCATAGCCTATGAAAATGAAATAAAGTATATTAGTTATTAAAATATACATTTATTACTCATAGCCTATGAAAATGAAATAAAGTATATTAGTTATTAAAATATACATTTATTACTAACTAAGTTTATTAAAATAAAATAAAGTAGATTAATTCTTAAAATGTACATTTATTTCTAACTAAGTTTATTAACATGTAATTATTAAAATAAAATAAAGTAGATTAATTCTTAAAATGTACATTTATTTCTAACTAAGTTTATTAACATGTAATTTTATGCACATCAAACTTTATAAGTAGCCTCTTCTCGCGGTTAACAAAATAGTGTCTAACTTTCGTCACTAACATTAGGGTATGTGTCTTTTGGATGCTTTCCCATCTTACTTTCTTAGAGGTAGTCCTTTGTAAGGTTGGACTTAAAGTCTCTCCACCATTTATCACATTGCTTTAAGATGTGATACCTCATGCTTACTGTAGCTAGAATATCAAAATGTTACTGCATTAAATAAAAAATAAATAAAATGAAGCTACAATAATGGACAAAAACCATTAATAACTAAAGTAGACAAGTAAAATATATAATTATAAATGTATCAAAATGTCCTCACAAATCATATCCTTATCTTTCAGGTCTACCACCTCTAATTGGCGTAGGCGATATTAATCTTAGGGAGTGCTATATGGCTAACATAGCTATTAAGCAATGCCCCATTTTGACTAGTTGCCTTCATGTCATAATCAAACTCCACTAGCAACTTTGTGGAATGTGTCCCCTCATCTGTCTTAGATACTTGTTCATACGGGATGGGCCTATTCCTCTTTTATTGCTTTTCTAACAAGAACCGTCTTGACCTGAACTGTCCATGTTTTGTTAAAATAAAATAAAAAAAAGGTAAGAATCATACATAGTAATCATGCAATCAATTTAATAATCAATAAACATTTATTACACATAATAAACAATCCCAAACGATAACCAAATCCATCAAACTTGTTAATCAAGTTTCTTGTTAACTAATTAAATGACTTAATTTATTAATAGTAAAAGGTATTGACTAAACAAATAGGACTTAATTAATAAATAAGCATTATACAAAAAGACACCCACAAATTTGAAAAATACAAATTAGAGTATTATTACTTGAAGAAATGGTATCATATTACAAATTCTTTCTGTCTATTAGCCCTTTTACAAGTTCACAAATCTTCATTCACCACCACAATTAAATGCTTATATACTTGACTTTGTATGGAGTCAAAACCAAATTCATACCTCTAATATTCCTCATCCTACATAATTTGCACTTCTTTTTTGTTTTGTTTATATCATGGATACCTTACCAAGACAAAAATTTACTCATTTTTTTCTGCTCTTATTCTTTTACATTTTCTACCTATTATTTTCTACATGATTCTCATAATATATATATATATAGATCCCTCATCAAGCAGGAAATTCACCTATTCAATTTATATTTAGATGGGAAAAAGAGGGAAAGAGAAGAGAAATTTCCTTCCAACTCATTATAATTGTTAGTCTTATAATTACAACCTACCCCTAATTTATAGACCTAAGAACCCATTAATTAACTCTCCCCCTTTTATTACATCTTCATATCAGAAGCACAACGACAAAATGCAAGAGTTTAAAGTAGACATAATAATTAAAGTAGATAGTGAGACAATAATCCCAACAAATAATTTCAATACTCAAACAAAGGGAGACAATAATGTTCTTTTATGTACATGCATTACTGTAGGGAAAAATGTTTACAATAAAATGCAAATATTTCAAACATTTATTCTCTTATCAAGGGACTTATGGATTTCACAATGACTTACGGCTTACAACTTTCAAGGGACTTATGGATTTCACAATAACTTATGGCTTAAAACTTACGGCTTATAAAAATACCACCGCATTTTTTTCACTGTAATTTTGCTTATAACCGCTATGATGTAGCACTGTGATAAGTGGGTTTTTCGAATAGTGTTTATCCATTTGATTATATTATGATGATATGTTATTTTCTGTATATTGTACTTTGTTAACTATCTTATTTGACACCTTACGAGTATATATTGGTATGTATGATAAGTGGGATTGCTGGTTACTGAAACATTTGTCTCACCCCGTAGTTATTAATATTTTTCATGTGACAATCTCATCTTGGGACCTCAGGGAAGGGTTTAAAGGCTTGATTAGTATTATATCAATTGTATAGCCTCCTCCTTTTGATTGATGTGTGGAATAGTTGTATATTATCACAATAGGGCTCATTCTGCATACTCTAATATGATATAATACTTTATTTATATTTGATTATGGGAATGCGTCTTGAGAATGATATTTTAAATATCCATGATAGATTTTTCTAAATTATTGATTACTTCCTCAATTTTATTAAAATTGCATAGACTATCACACTATTTTTGAAATATATACATTTTAATCTAATTGTTAATATCATTAAGACTCTATAATTACTATTTTATTAATTAATACACATATTTATAGAAAAGTATAATATTTATAATATAAAATTAAGTTTACTTTAATATCTATCTAATTATAATATACAATTTAAAATTGAATTTATATTTTCTATATAATTTGACTCATCTTATTCTTTTTCTATCATGATTATTTGTCGATTAAGAAAAATCTTTTTATAACTATAGTAGTTTTTGTTTTAGATTTTAATAAAACTCTTTTTTATTATAGTTAACTCTTTTAGAATTAAGAAAAATCATTTATAACCACGATTATATTGTTACGGATTTATATTGTGAATAAAATATGTCCAAGTAATTAATAGTAGTTATAGCTTAGGAGAATTTTATAGAGAATATATCCCAACAAATATTATTGTAACCTCCAATCACAAGTCAGCCTCCTAAAAGGCCTAGGACTACAATCATATGTAAATGGTTTAGTGTATTGACCATGCATATTGGTTTTTGGTTAATGGCCATTTGGGTCTTAGGTTAGCGAGCATGTTGCTTTTTGGTTAACACCTAAACTAAAGTTGTTATTTTTTGTAAGTACTGTATAGTCAATTTGGAGACTATTGGATGATGTCATTGACTAGAGAACATTAACTACAAGTATCATGTTAATGTGTACTTGTCACTGAATATGTGTAATTAAATTATTCTAATATAGTTGCTGGTTTTTGGTTAATATCTGTTAGAAAACGTGCCCTAGGGGCCAATCATTGTCTTATAAATATTATTGATTTATGAGTTTATCAATTGTGTTATCATATTATTTGCATGTTTACTATGATAACCATCCTTGGATAATTCATGATCTTATCCTAAATGTCACTGGTCGGTCATTTGTGCGGGAGCAGAGATGAAATAAGACCAGTATGACTTTGAAGATGTATAGAGATATAAATCAAAGTCATAGGCACATGTAAGAGTACAAGGTGTTAGACCGACCCACTATGAGAGAGTTGCATGGATTACGTCATAAGCTTCTCTCATATACAAACCATGTCACTATGCCCTTTGACCTGAGATCATCATGGATTCCTACATGACAAACGCTCAGCTTTGACCTAGTCAAAAGTCACTTTTGACCGAGTGATCATAAAGACTATGTTCGGGCTTAGTGGTTTTTCATGCGGAGGAATGTGAATGGTCAAGATGGAATTTGTCCCTCATATTCGTAGAGAGATATTACTGGGCCCCTCGATGAGTGAGTCTGAGAAATGTATGGCCATACTGTAATAGAAAGGTAGTTCCATTTCTATAGTCAGACTACTCAGGGATCGAGAAAATAACGGTCAGGAATAGGAGGATGACATTATCCATGCCTCATCCATGACCATAATATCGCGTGACAGAAGGGACATGATATGGTTGTATAAAAGGTTACATCGTTTATCGATCCTCACATGATTTGTGTAGTCGTTATGTCTTGTTAGAGACCGCTTGCAACTTGTGGGCTAGTATAGCAAATGGCCCATTGCCAACTTCATATGGGCCTACAGGGTCGCACACAAAATAGCCCAACACGAGCTATGATGTCCAGATTCATTGAATCTAAGACGTGTCTAGATTCAATAAATGATCCAGGGTTGATGTATATATTTATTTATATTTATATCCGTATATATATAAATTCGTATATATATATATTATATATAAGGGATATATAGGATTTAATTTATAAGGATAAATTAAATCTCTATCACGTTTGAATTTGAAATTCAAATTGATAGGATATCTCAAATTTGATTTATGAGAATAAATCAAATATAATCCAATCTTATCTTTATTTAAATTAAATAAATAGATGAATTAAATCTGTGGGATGGATTTAATATAAATATTATTTATTTAATTAATTTCTTATCAAATTATACAATATGTGATATTGTATTAATTTCAGAATTAATATAGATTAATTCCAAGATCCAATTCGGTTGAGAAAAACGCAGAGCATCCCATATATCTGATTTTAGGAGATACATTTTTGGTACACAACACATAACACAAAAGGCCGAACGGAATCTATAAAAGGTTTGCAGATAAGAAACTGCTGAAGTAGAGACAGAGAGGACAAATTCTTGAGAGAGCCTTGGAGGGACAAGAGACACTAGCACGTCATTCGTGGTTAGAACACTGTTCGTGTGGATACCAGTAGAGGAAGCCGACCTGACGTGTCGACTTCTTGCTATCAGAAAGAGAGCACGAGCCGTGGAGAGAAGCTGTGGACATCTTCTTGCGATCGGAAAGAGATCACCAGTCGCGGAGAGAAGCTGTGGAAGTCGCTGAGGAACACCAAGGGTAATGCTTCTTTCCACTTGACTTAAATACATACGGTAGATCCTGGCAAGGAATGGGAAAAATTTTTAAATTAATTTCCGCTGCGTGTCTTCCAATTCCTTATAGTGGTATCAGAGCCGTACCATTTTGTGTTTAAGTTAGGCTTGATTGTTGATTCATATGATATGTGTTAGTCGTAGCCAATCATATAATATGCGTTTTATGTATGACATATAAGAAATTCGTGTTATGTATGACATAAAAGGAATCTAAAAGGGAATTGAAATCGGTGGTGATGCGTTTTGATTTGATCAATTAACATAGATGGGGTCTAAGAAAACCGAATGCAGATTCGTGATTATTTATGAAACAAAATTTTTCTTCTAAGGGCGCTGCCCCAGACCCCACCCGCTAACCGGCTAGCAGGACCGCCGCCCACTAACCGGCTAACGGGACCGCCGTAGCTACCTGTTCGTAGTGCAATATAACCATAACATATGTTATTTGGTGAATGTTTTATATATGAAACATTAATTGCCCTTGAATTAAATCTGAATATTGATTCTTGAATGTTTGAGTATGGTGAACAATATGGCTCTAGATTGCAAGTGTTGTAATTTTTTAAATACAGCCTGCGTGTCGTGCCTTCCTCTATATACTCTCAATGTACCTTCTCTTCTCATCTCACTCCCCTCGAATGTTAAAAGAGGTTTCTATATATAATTTTTCTTCTCTTACTAGAGAGCTCCTCTCATTGGCTTGAGGGGACTTAGGATAGGTGAGCCGTATTGTATCACGTTTAAATTAAGCATCTTATGATTATATCAGAAACATGCATATTACTTGTATAAGATACAAACTGAGAAACATGCATTCTTATAAACCAGATAGTTAATTAAGCCCTCTAAATGAAATCTTAAGTCATAATGCCGTCAATTTATGAACACTTGTCAAAACCTCGATCGCTCAATTGTGGACTCCACCAAAGTGGGTGCTTTTGAGTTATCTTGGGGAGATAGGCAAGAGTAATGGTGCTACTCTCACATGTTTATTATTGTTTGACTTAATTGAGATTAACAAAACGGTTTTAGGTCTCAAGGCATTAGATGGGATTAAAAACATGCCAGATCATATGATGATAGAATCCCATGAACATCTAAGAGTTACATTTGATGTAATTGGTAAAGGTGTTACCTACCTAAATAACTTAATTTAAGTATACTGCCAAAGCGGACTTAAGTTTGAGCCAAATATGGATCTTAGCCCACTAACTATTGCATTGAGGGTTATTTACTTAGTCAGATTGCTAATTGAATTGCATATTTTTAATTGTAGAATCATGACGATTAGTAATACTGCTACATTATCACTGCAATCTGTCCTTGAGAAGGACAAACTTAATGGGACAAACTTTCTTGACTGATTTAGGAACTTGAGAATTGTTCTCAAGCAGGAAAGAAAAGCGCATGTCCTAGATCAACACATTCCTGAGGAGCCAGCGGCTAATGCTCCTAGAGCTCAGAAAGATGCTTACACGAAGCATAAGGAAGACTCTGTCGATGTAGGGTGCTTGATGCTAGCCACCATGGTTCCAGAGCTCCAAAGAGATCTGGAACACATGGAAGCTTATGAGATGATTGTGCATCTCAAGGAAATGTTCCAGCAATAGGCAAGGCAAGAGAGGTATGAGACCACTAAGGCCTTACATTCCTGTAAGATGGCTGAAGGTGCATCAGTCAGTACTCATGTCTTAAAGATGAAAGGGTACATTGATCACCTTGAAAGGCTTGGATTTCTCATGAGCCAGGAGTTAGCTACAGATTTGATCTTGAACTCACTCCCAGAAAGTTATGACTAGTTTGTCATGAACTACAACATGAACAACATGGAGAAATCTATTTCTGAACTGCATGGGATGCTTAAAACTGCTGAGCCAAGTCTTAAGAAGAAGCCCAGTGATGTTTTGATGGTTCAGAAAGGAAAGGGTATGAAAAAGAAAGGCAAAGGCAAGGGAAAGGGTCATGGCTCATCAGGTAAGACCAAAGAGTTAGGCAAGCCCGAAACCAAGCCTGCACCAAAGAAGGCAAAGCCTCCGAAGGAAGGAGTCTGCTTATTCTGCAATGAACCTGGTCATTGTAAGAGGAATTGCAAACTCTACTTCGAAGATCTGAAAAAGAACAAGAAGGATAACGGGGCTATCGCTTCAGGTATTTATGTTATAGACATTCATCTTTCTACTTCCACTTCATGGGTATTAGATACTACATGTGGTTCTCACATTTGTACAAATATGCAGGGACTAAAGGACAGTAGGAAGCTGAAAAAGGGCAAGGTTGACCTACGAGTTGGAAACAGAGCAAGGGTTGCTGCGTTAGCTATAGGCACTTATGAATTAGTTCTGCCCACTGGGCTTTTGTTAGTTTTGAACAATTGCTATTATGTTCCTACTTTAAGTAGTAATATTGTTTCACTTTCTTATTTGGATAAAGAAGGTTTCACTTCCATTGCTGGGAATAGTAGATGTTCTATTTATCATAATGATATTTTCTATGCTCATGGTGATTTGCATGTTGATCATTACATATTAAATTTGGAACAACCCAATCATGAAAATATCTATAACATAACCGCCAAAAGGGTCAAATCAAACGATTTGAATCCGACATACCTCTGGCACTGTCGTCTGGGCCACATAAATGAGAAAAGCATTTCTAAACTCCATCAAGATGGATTTCTAAACTCATTTGATTTTGAATCATATGACACTTGCGAGTCTTGCTTGTTAGGAAAGATGACAAAGTCACCCTTCACTGGGCACAGTGAGAGGGCCACTGATTTATTGGGCCTCATACATACAGATGTGTGTGGACCGATGAACACAAATGCCAGAGGAGGTTATTCGTACTTCATAACATTCATAGATGATTTCAGCAGATATGGGTACATCTATCTGATGAGACATAAATCTGAATCTTTTGAAAAGTTCAAGATATTTCAAAATGAAGTACAAAACCAGCTTGGCAAAATAATTAAAGCCCTTCGATCTGATTGGGGTGGTGAATATTTGAGCCAAGAGTTCATAGATCATCTCAGGAGTTGTGGGATAGTCTCGCAATTAACTCCTCCAGGGACACCACAATGGAATGGCATTTCTGAACGGAGGAATCGAACACTATTAGATATGGTTCAATCCATGATGAGTCGAACAGATCTTCCGCCCTCCTTTTGGGGCCATGCCCTAGAGACAGCTGCGTTCACACTCAATCGTGTTCCATCTAAGGAAATTGAAAAGACTCCGTATGAGATATGGGCTGGGAAGACGCCTAGTTTGTCTTTCCTCAAGATTTGGGGATGCGAGGTCTATGTTAAGCAACAAGCCTCAAACAAATTAGCACCCAAATCCTCAAAGTGCCTTTTTGTGGGATATCCTAAGGAAACTAAGGGATATTATGTCTACAACCCTGCTGATAACAAAGTGTTTGTTGTCAGAAATTGTATCTTTCTCGAATGAGAATTTATCTCTAAAAGAACCAGTAGGAGTAAGGTTCACCTCGAAGAAGTTCGAGAGCCACAAGACACTACAGAACTGCATATGGAAATGAAGAAGACTCACAACAAGTTGTTGAGACTCCTCAAGTCACGCAAGGTCCACAGAAGTCTAATAGGACACGACTTCAGCCTCAGAGATATGGATTTCTGATTTTTGACAGTCGTGATATGTTGCTCATTGAGCATAATGAGCCGACTACCTATCAAGAAGCTATAGTGGGACCAAACTCTGAAAAGTGGCTTAATGCCATGAAGTCTAAGATGCAATCCATGTACGACAATAAGGTTTGGACCTTAGTCGACCCGCCTGAAGGTGTAAAAATTGTCGGGTGCAAGTGGGTTTTTAAGGAGAAAACTAACATTGATGGCAATGTAAATGTCTTCAAGGCATGACTAGTTGTAAAAGGATTTACTTAAACTCATGGTGTGGACTATGATGAGACCTTTTCCCCAGTTGCAATGGCCAAATCAATCAGAATCCTCTTTGCCATAGCATCATATTATGACTATGAAATATGGCAGATGGATGTCAAGACAGCCTTCATAGTGAGGTCGCGTGAGTAAAGTTCTAGATGCCTCGACCATAGGATCTATCATGTACGCCATGTTATGTACTCGACCAGATGTCTCGTTTGCCTTAAGTATGACTAGCAGATATCAACAGGACCCTAGTGAGGCCTATTAGACTGCTGTCAAGAATATCCTTAAGTACTTAAGAAGGACTAAGGACTTATTCTTAATCTATGGTGGATTGGATGATGAACTCTGTGTAACTGGTTACACAGATGCGAGTTTCTAAACTGACCAGGACGACCAAAAATCGCAGTCTGGATATATATTCCTCCTCAATAATAGAGCAGTAAGCTGGAAGAGCTCTAAGCAGGGCACTGTAGCAGATTCTGCAATGGAAGCTGAGTATATAGCAACATCTGATACAACTAAGGAAGCCGTTTGGATCAGGAAGTTCATCACGAAACTAGGGGTGATACCTACCATCTCAGATCCAATAACTTTGCTCTGTGACAATAGCGGTGCCATTGCACAGGCCAAAGAGCCTAGGTCACATCAAAGGACCAAGCACATACTCAGGCGATTTCATCTCATCAGAGAAATCAACGATAGAGGTGATATAAAAATATGCAAGGTATCAGGAGAAGACAATGTTGTTGATCCTCTAACAAAGCCGCTTGTGCAGGCAAAGCATGAGCATCATGTTAGGTCAATGGGAATTAGTCAAATTAATGATTATACCTAGTACAAGTGGGAGGTTGTTGGAAAACGTGCCCTAGGGGCCAATCATTGTCTTATAAACATTATTGATTTATGAGTTTATCAATTGTGTTATCATATTATTTGCATGTTTACTGTGATGACCATCCTTGGATAATTAATGATCTTATTCTAAATGTCCCTGGTCAGTCATCTGTGCGGGAGCAGAGATGAAATAAGACCAGTATGACTTTAAAGATGTATAGAGATATAAATCAAAGTCATAGGCACATGTAAGAGTACAAGGTGTTAGACTGACCCGCTATGAGAGAGTTGCATGGGTTACATCATAAGCTTCTCTCATATACAAACCATGTCACTATGCCCTTTGACCTGAGATCATCATGGATTCCTACATGACAAACGCTCAGCTTTGACCTAGTCAAAAGTCACTTTTGACCGAGTGATCATAAAGACTATGTTCGGGCTTAGTGGTTTTTCATGCGGAGGAATGTGAATGGTCAAGATGGAATTTGTCCCTCACATTCGTAGAGAGATATTACTGGGCCCCTCGATGAGTGAGTCTGAGAAATGTATGGCCATACTGTAATGGAAAGGTAGTTCCATTTCTATAGTCAGACTACTCAGGGATCGAGAAAGTAACGGTCAGGAATAGGAGGATGACATTATCCATGCCTCATCCATGACCAAAATATCGCGTGACAGAAGGGACATGATATGGTTGTATAAAAGGTTACATCGTTTATCGATCCTCACATGATTTGTGTAGTCGTTATGTCTTGTTAGAGACCGCTTGCGACTTGTGGGCCAGTATAGCAAATGGCCCACTGCCAACTTCATATGGGCCTACAGGGTCGCACACAAAATAGCCCAATACGAGCTATGATGTCCAGATTCATTAAATCTAAGACGTGTCTAGATTCAATAAATGATCCAGGGTTGATGTATATATTTATTTATATTTATATCCGTATATATATAAATTCGTATATATATATATATTATATATAAGGGATATATAGGATTTAATTTATAAGGATAAATTAAATCTCTATCACGTTTGAATTTGAAATTCAAATTGATAGGATATCTCAAATTTGATTTATAAGAATAAATCAAATATAGTCCAATCTTATCTTTATTTA
The DNA here is from genome assembly GCA_037074615.1 of Leucaena leucocephala. Classification (NCBI taxonomy): domain Eukaryota; kingdom Viridiplantae; phylum Streptophyta; class Magnoliopsida; order Fabales; family Fabaceae; genus Leucaena; species Leucaena leucocephala. The sequence continues at coordinate 2,767,740 of CM073527.1, read as the reverse complement.
AATTAAATAAATAGGTGAATTAAATATGTGGGACGGATTTAATATAAATATTATTTATTTAATTAGTTTCTTATCAAATTATACAATATGTGATATTGTATTAATTTCAGAATTAATATAGATTAATTCCAAGATCCAATTTGGTTGAGAAAAACGCAGAGCATCCTATATATCTGATTCTAGGAGCTACATTTTTGGTACACAACACATAACACAAAAGGCCGAACGGAATCTATAAAAGGTTTGCAGATAAGAAACTGCTGAAGTAGAGACGGAGAGGACAAATTCTTGAGAGAGCCTTGGAGGGACAAGAGACACTAGCACGTCGTTTGTGGTTGGAACGCTGTTCGTGTGGATACCAGTAGAGGAAGCCGACCTGAGGTGTCGACTTCTTGCTATCAGAAAGAGAGCACGAGCCGTGAAGAGAAGCTGTGGACATCTTCTTGCGATCGGAAAGAGATCACCAGTCGCGGAGAGAAGCTGTGGAAGTCGCTGAGGAACACCAAGGGTAATGCTTCTTTCCACTTGACTTAAACACATACGGTAGATCCTGGCAAGGAATGGGAAAAAAATTTTTAAATTAATTCCTCTGCGTGTCTTCCAATTCCTTATAATATCTACTCTAAAGTTCTTATTGTATATTCTAGAGTTATTAGTATGAATATTTTATTCATTATGTTAATACATATATCATTGAAGTTAATATTTATATCATCCTAGTTAACAATACATAATTATTTTCAGTGTAGTAAATGTCAATTTGGATTCTAAATAAAGACTTGGTAATATCGAATCAATTATTGGTAACAGTTACTTTATTGTTATTAATCCCTATATCATTATAGTTAATAATGCCTATTTATTTTTAGTACAGTATTTCAATTTGAATTCTAAATAATGACTTAATAATATCAAATCCCATTGGTAAAAAATATACTTTTTAAAGCCCTATTTTTAAACATGTCCTTGTGAAGATGGTTAAAAATATGACTGGTGGTATTTTTGTAAATAAGAGGAAATAGTTACACTGGATTAACACGTCACTGGTGTAAAATATAATTACTACACTGGATACTAATATCAACAGGTGTAGATTAGCTGCGTCATATTCTGACTCTTTAGTTTATTGTCTATGCTTTCCTGCTTCTTTTCTTTAACTTCTTCAGACTTTACGGAGAAGCTTTTAGAACAAATGAAATGTGGCATTTTTGTAAATAAGATGAAATATTTACACCGGATTTACATTGAACTGGTGTAAAAGATATATAACCAGCGTTAAATATACTTTCTATTCAGACTCTTCAGTTTCCTGTCTATGCTTTCTTGCTTATTTTCTCCGTACCTTCTCAGGCCATTCATTTCACTTCTTTGACGTTTGTACTCATTATGATATAAGGCCAATTGCATTCTTTGATATTCTTTTCTGAAATTGTTCTTATTCCTCAACCATATGTATATCATTTTTATAATCAGTACTTTTGTCTCATCACTTTATCTTTGTTTTATTTTCTTTTCTTCTATCTGAATGCTCCAATGGTTTCTTCCTCATGCATACCTCCTTCTCTGCCACATAAAAGAAACAGAGATAATTTTGAAGAAAAACACCTAACTCTTACCCTATAGTTCCTTCTCCTGCTCCCCTAGTTGTCACTCTGATAGAGTGCCTTGAGGAACTGATCATGCCTTCAATGCTCTAGAGGACTCAGTGGAAGAACTATCTCAGAAAGTTACTAGACTGAAAGATAGTTTCAGAGCTTTCTACTTAGAAGTTCATCGCCATCAATAGTATGATAGCTTCTATCATCCTGTTAATCCTACCAACTCTGATGAATCCCATATCTCTGAGTCTGATGAGGAGTGAAAGCCTACAACCTTTATCTGCTACCCCTCCTATTTTATTTTTTGTACTTAATGACAAAAGGAGAGAATATATTATATATTCTGATAGATATTATGTTTGGAAATTTCATACTTTTGATGTAAAGTTATTAGTAAAGTTAAATGAATGAAGTTTCTTGTTCTCTGAACGAATGAAGTTTCTTATTCTGATGACATGTAGTTCTTTTATCTTTTAAAAAAATGTAACAGCTTGAAACTGAACATGCCAATGTCAGGTGTAGAATATAATGACTGGTTTTGAACAAGTTATTTCTACACCAGTCTTCCACTTCATCAGCTGTAGAGTTGTTCAATTTATATTATTTTACACTAGTGTAAAAGTGACCGATGTAGAATATATTATCAAGTTTAAAAAAAGTTATTTCTGAATTGGTGCTGCATTTTATTCAGTGTAGATTTCCTTATGGAATACCCTTTAATTTAATCGAAAGCCCCTTCGCACCTCCTATATGTCATTTTCACTTGTCCGTGCATTTAAATCTTCTTGACCCTTCACAACGAGTGAGTTTTGTTTTCAACTCCTTGTCTTGAGACTAAAGATTTATGCACTACTGGAAGTACCTTTTATCGTTATTTGTGATGGATTCATTGCTGTCATTTACTTGTTTTATTTGATTCGTTACTACAAGCTAGGTTTTCTTGTTTTCTATTTTTCTAGTTTTTTAGTCTTCCACAAATATGGATCATAGTTGGATAAATGCTAAATGAAGAAGTATTGAGTATGCTGAGGGGGTGAAGGAGTTTTTAGATTTTGCTAAACAGAACAGTGATGATGACAATGGAAGGTTTTATTGTCCTTGTGTGAGTTATTTGAATGAAAGAAAATAAAGTCCTACAGATATGTACACTTATCTAATTTGTAAAGGGTTCTGCAAGAGTTATACAGTATGGGTATAGCATGTTGAAAATGTGGAAAGTTTGAGTGCATCTGAATAGTTAGAACAGACCTTTGATGATGACATGGATAGTGATGATCGGGTAGAGGACATGATTCGTGATATTAGAGATGATACTTTTATGCGGTCACATGCATATGGTACTATGTACAATGATGTAGAAAAACCTCTATACCCACGGTGCAAAACATACAACCTGTTGAATGTGGTGTTAAGATTGGTAAGTATGAAAGCACGGCATGGTTGGAGTGATAGAGATTTTTCATAATTGCTTAAGTTGTTGCAAGACATATTTTCAGAAGAAAATGTGTTACCCAAATGCTACTATGATGCTAAGAAAATAATATGTCTTTTAGGCATACAATATAAAAAGATTCATGCATGCCTAAATGATTGCATACTGTACAGAAAATATTTTGAAGATGAGGAGAAATGTCCAATATGTAAGATACCAAGGTATAGATCAAACAAGTCTCCTGCAAAGGTGTTATGGTATCTTTCAATTATACCAAGGTTTAAGCAGCTTTTTGCTAATGAAGATTATGCAAAAAAAATGTTATGGCATGCGACTAAAAGGATTTGTGATGGAAAGCTTCGTCATCCGATTGATTCTTTGCAATAGAAGAAGATTGATGACTTATTTCCCGAGTTTGACAAGGAACCACGAAACCTAAGGCTTAGACTAAGTACAGATGGCATGAATCCTTATGGTAGCCTTAGTAGTATACATAATTCATGGCCTGTCCTCTTAGTGATTTACAACCTATCTCCCTTATTGTGTATGAGACGCAAGTATGTAATGTTGTATATGTTGATATCAGAACTGAAACAACCAGAAAATGACATAGATGTTTACCTAATGCCCTTGATCAAAGATTTGAAGAAGCTATAGGAAGCCATGGATATTTTTTATGCTATTAAGAAGAAGGTATTCAATATGCGGGCCATGATATTTTGTACAATTAATGACTTTCCTGCATACGAAAATTGTCAAGATATAGTGTTAAGGGCCATAAAGCATGTCCCATTTGTGAGGAAGGGACTTGCTACTATTAACTTCATCATAGAAGAAAGACAGTCTACATAGGTTATAGAGATTTCTAAGACAATACCACCCATACCGTCGACTGAAGAAAAAAATTTTTGGCAGCCAAGAATTTGAAAATACTCTGAAACAATTGACAGGAGAATAAATTTATGAAAAGGTGAAAGACATCAACATTACTTTCGATAAGACTACCAAGAGAAGTGAGAAAAATATATAAAAAAAGATATGTCTTCTATGAGCTTCCATATTGGTAACATCTTTAGATAAGGCACTGTATTGATGTCATGCATGTGGAGAAAAATGTGCATGACAGTGTTGTTAGAACACTTCTCAACCTACTTGGTAGTTCCAAAGATTCTTTGAAGGCAAGATTAAATTTGCAAGAAATAGGAATACATGACAATTTACATTCAAGGCCAAATAGTGAGGGGAGTTATTGTGTTGAAGAGATTAATATTAGTGGCTGAAGCTATGCACTTCTCTAATTCAAAAGACAACAATCCTAAATTAGCAACCATCCCTTATTATGGTGTTGTTAAGGAGATTTTAGAGTTGGACTACACCAAATTCACAGTTCCCGTGTTTAAATGCAAATGGGCTAATATAAACAACAGTGTTATGGTAGATCGGTTAGGATTTATACTGGTTAATTTGAATAGTATAATTTTTGGGAATGAGCCTTCATTATGGCAGACCAATCAAAGCAAGTATTCTATATCACTGATCCAGCAAATAAAAGATGGTATGTCACTCTCTAAGGAAAAAGGGTTATTGACGATGATGATTCAATTTGTGAGACCCCTTTATTTTCAATATGTTTACCAAAATTGAATTAAGAAGAAGTGGATAATGATTGATTTTTTTGTGATTGTGTTGGAAATTGTGCTATAGGGGCCAATCATTGTCTTATGAATATTGTTGATTTATGAATTTATTAATTGTGTTATCATATTATTTGCATGTTTACTGTAATGACCATCCTTGGATAACTCATGATCTTATCCTAAATATCCCTGGTCGGTCATCTATGCGGGAGCAGAGATGAAATAAGATCAGTATGAATTTGAAGATGTATAGAGATATAAATCAAAGTCATAGGCACATGTAAGAGTACAAGGTGTTGGACTGACCCGCTATGAGAGAGCTGCATGGGTTAAGTCATAAGCTTCTCTCATATACAAACCATATCACTATGCCCTTTGACCTGAGATTGTCATGGATTCCTACATGACAAACGCTCAGCTTTGACCTAGTCAAAAGTCACTTTTGACCGAGTGATCATAAAGACTATGTTCAGGCTTAGTGGTTTTCCGTGCGGAGGAATGTGAATGGTCAAGATGGAATTTGTCCCTCACATTCGTAGAGAGATATTACTGGGCCCCTCGATAAGTGAGTCTGAGAAATGTATGGCCATACTATAATGGAAAGGTAGTTCTATTTCTATAGTCAGACTACTCAGGGATCGAGAAAGTAACGGTCAGGAATAGGAGGATGACATTCTCTATGCCTCATCCATGACCAAAATATCGTGTGACAAAAGGGACATGATATGGTTGTATAAAAGGTTACATCGTTCATCGATCCTCATATGATTTGGGTAGTCGTGATGTCTTGCTAGAGATTGCTTGTAACTTGTGAGTCAGTATAGTAAATGGCCCACTGTCAACTTCATATAGGCCTACAGGGTCGCACACAAAATAGCCCAACACGAGCTATGATGTCCAGATTCATTGAATCTAAGACATGTCCAGATTCAATGAATGATCCAGGGTAGATGTATATATTTATTTATATTTATATTCGTATATATATAAATTCGTATATATATATTATATAAAAGAGATATTTACAAGATTTAATTTATAAGGATAAATTAAATCTCTATCACGTTTGAATTTGAAATTCAAATTGATATGATATCTCATATAAGAGATATTTACAAGATTTAATTTATAAGGATAAAATTAAATCTCTATCACGTTTGAATTTAAAATTCAAATCGATATGATACCTCAAATTTGATTTATGAGAATAAATCAAATGTAATTCTGTCTTATTTTTATTTTAAATTAAATAAATGGGTGAATTAAATATGTGGGATAGATTTAATACAAACACTATTTATTTAATTAGTTTCTTATCAAATTATACAATATATGATATTGTATTAATTTTAGAATTAATATAAGATTAATTCCAAAAAAATCCAAGTCTATGGTAACACGCATAGCATCCTATATATCTGATATTTAGGAGCTACGGTTGGGACAGAAAAAAGTGTGAACGGGAATCCGCAAAAGGTTTGCAGATAAGAAACTGCTGAAATAGAGACGGAGATGACTAATTCTTGAGTAAGCCCTGGAGGGACAGGAGGCGCTAGCACATCGTTCATGGTTGGAACGCTGTTCGTGTGGATACCAGTAGAGGAAGCTGACCTGAGTCATCGACTTCTTCCGATCGAAAAGAGATCATGAGCCAGCTGTGGACGTCGCAACCAGAAGTTGAGAAAGTCGCGACTGAATACTGAGGGTAATACTTCTTTCTCATTGATTTAAACACATACAGTAGATCCTGGCAGGGAATAGAAAAATTTTTAAGTTAATTTCTGCTGCATGTCTTCCAATTCCCTACAGATTGCATATATTGTTTTGATTTAATAATAGCACAAGTATATTGTTCTAATTGTATATATAATTTTGTGTAAATTACAAGTGATGGGTTAATAAAGGATTGTTTTGAAAAAATATCTCCAATATTTAAACTGGTTGTACATGTTATCTGGCGTAAAAAGTGATCTAAAATTTTTTTATACCGGTTGTACATGTTATTCGGTGTAGAAATTATTTTGAATTTCAAATATTAGTCGTTTCATATTCAAAATATGATTTTTACACTATATTTAAATGTTAACCGGTGTAAAAAATCTTAAATAAAAATACTTTATCGAAGACCACCCCTTGGCGTGTCTCTTCCTTTCTCATTTCTCAGGTTGTATGGAGTCTTAGATTTTACGTCGTCTATCATTACAACAATCATCGTGCACTATAGTTTTCGTCTTGCTTCCCTGTGGTTAGTCATTTTTCTCTATTCTCGCTCTCATTGTGCTTTGTCGTGTACGTGTTCTAGACACTTATTTTTTCATGTACGTGCTTCGCCTTTATAGGTTTGTTTAATCTAGGTTTTGTAGTTTTCTGCAATAAATGCTTGCACTTCTTTCCATCGATAAATTCTTGCACTTCTTTCGTTGTGGTCAGTCGTTCTTCTCTATTTAGCATGTTTGCTTTTGTTATTGCGTATATAGAAATATGGCGGGTAGTGGTAATCAGAATGAGGCTAGCGATGCTCCAAGCGACTTTAAGCAAAGGAGGGGCAGAAGTGTGACGCAATTGAAAGACATTTCAAAAGATAGGATGAAAGGAAAATTACTACCGATTGAGTTTCACACACGTTGGAACCCAATTGGTGAACACAGGAGAAAGTACATGAGTTATGTCAGCCTCCTAGCAACAAGACTAATATCGCCATACAGACTTGGGATGCTGTTGAAAATCGTGTGAAGAATCAAATTCGGGACTCTATTCGAGTATAAGAATTGCCTATTGTATATTGTTTGCAGACCAATATCGAAAAATAACTATTTGTTGATAACTCTGCTTTCAATGGAAATTATTCCAGCTCACTTACGATGTTCCTAACAATGAAGTCTTGAAGAAGAAGAAGATATTATCATATTACACTGAGCGTTTGCGGGCATTCAAGACACAACTAGCTCATCAATATATGCATGGCCAGGACAAAGATGGTCAGTCTCATTCTTCTCCATGCAACAAGTATCAATTCATTGACGAAGCTACTTGGGAAGAATTTATTATGCTTCAGACTACTACAGAAGCTGTGGTGAGTTGATATATTATGAAAAAAGAATATTGCATTTCCCATGTTTCTTCCTTTTGTATGTATTGGGGATTAACTACTTCAAGTATTGTAGGAAAAAAGAGGAAAAGCCATTGAGCACGCTCTTAAGAATGATTGCCCCCACACAATATCTTGAGGGGTTACGCGAAATCTGAAAGAGACTTGTTGGGGGCCAAGAGGAAGATGCTGCTGAGTCTGATCTTAGTATTACTCTTGCTCCCCTATCTCCAATATGTCGCAAAGATAAGTTATTGTATGCTCACAAAAAAAGGAGCAGATTATTTACAAGTGATCACGCTCATATGATTACGGCAAAAATTGTAAGTACTACTTGTATTATTTTATTTTATTAGACTACTTATATTATTTCTTATGTTTACTCTTTTTATGTTATAGGTTGATCTTAAATAACAAGAAGCCCATGGCTCCTTCAAGTTAGATGGTAGGAATGACATTTTGACTGTTGCTCTAGGCAAACAAGAGCATGAGGGTTGTGTCAGGGGAGTTTGAGGAGGTGTCAGTATAAGAGATTTTTTTAGAGCATCTCTACGACATTCCCCATATGTCTCAAAGGTAGAGCTAGAATCATTGTTATCCACTGTGAGGGAAGAGGCTAAGGCAGAGGTTAGGGCACAGACAGAAGCTTCAATTCAGGCACAATTATAAGAGGGGTTGGCAAAAATCAAAGAAGAAATATTGTCTATATTGACATCAAGGCAACAGGAGCCAAGTGCCACCCAAATACTCTCATATGCAGCCCGTCCTAGTACTAAAGGGAGCTATTGCATGGCCAAAAAGGTATCAAAGGATGCTAAACCTTATGATATATCTATGAAAGATCTTATCAAAAGGTTAGTGGCACATTGTTCTATCCATATTTTAGGGGAAACTGTCCACCACATCCAAATTCAGGACGATCAGTTAAGGTGGTAGTTGAAGACGTAATATTTGAAAATGCTCTTATCCCAATTTTGACTAATGAGGTAAAGGTTGTTGATATAAGGTACGAATACGGATCAGCTAGAAATAAGTTAGAAAACTAGACGAACGATCAAAGGTAGGACCTTAAGAGAACCTGTCTCTTACAACCCTAGCCATAAAGACACCACAAGGATAATCAGTCCTTGATACAGTCGAGTATTCGCACGAGAATATGAGGCGGCAAGCAAAGCTCACTCGAGAAACAAAAATTCTCTAAAAATTCATTCATGTCTTTTCTCCCAAAAACGTAGCCTTACATAGGCAGCAAAAGAACAATCTAGAAAAAAAAACCCTACGTCATAAATGCCATAAATATGCCTTAATGATGATTGGCTATGTTGGTTGGCACCAATTAAGGCTAAAGGAAATAGGAAAATTACCTTTTCTTGGAGACAAAGGCTGCTACCTAAAAATAGGAAACTAACCTAAATATTCTTATGCAATCTTTGTCCAAAAGGCCTTATTTAATGCAAATATAAATGGAAACTTAAAAAAACGAAATTAAACCATAACTAATACATAAAGACGCCTTCTTGATGCTTCTTGAGTATTCTTGGACATCACTTATGCTCCTCCTCCAAGGCACATGCTTGTCACATGGTATTTTGAGTGAATTCTTCAATCTAGACTGCACATGGGCCTTGTGCATCATCTTGTTTGGCTTCTAGCAATGTAATCACCATGTTTGGACCCTTGATAGGCTGATTGAGGGATGCTTCTTCCAAATAGATAGGTTCTAACTCTTTAAGATCTTTTATCAAATAATTCAATGCCTCTTTCATAGATTTGGTCCTTGCTCTCGTCATTGGGCCTGCAATGCCTTGTAATGGGTCTTATAGAGTGTTGGACTTCCATCTTTTTGCTTGGGCTCTAAGCTCTGTGTTTTGGTCTTCCTTTAATGCTTGATCCTTCCATGGTCCTCTATCATTCCCTCCCGGCTCAAAAGGATTCGTCCTCAAATCTATAACATCAAAGAGAGATAAATCAGACACATTAAATGTAGCACTTACATTACCATAGGAGCTAGGCAAATCTATTTTATAAGCATTATCATTGATTCGCTCCAGGACTTGGAAAGGGCCATCTCCTCTTGGCTGCAACTTAGACTTTCGTTGTTCTGGAAACCTCTCCTTTCGTAAATGTACCCAAACCCAGTCTCCAGGCTCAAAGACAACTTTCCTACGACCTTTGTTAGCTTGCTTTATATATTGCTCATTCTTTCTCTCGATGTTGGCCCTCACCTTTGCATGTAATTCCTGCACAAACTCAGCCTTTTTCTTGCCATCAAGGTTAGCTTGTTCACTAGAGGGCAAAGGCAGAATATCCAAAGGAGATAGAGGATTAAAGCCATAAACAATCTCAAATGGAGAGAAGGAAGTGGAAGAGTGAATAGCCCTGTTATATGCAAATTCAATATGAGGCAAGCAATTGACCCAATTCTTCAAGTTCTTTTGAATTATTGCACGTAACAAGGTAGTGAGTGTTCTATTGACGACTTCAGTTTGCCCATCCGTTTGGGGATGTGCCACAGTAGAAAACAGCAACTTGGTTCCAAGCTTACTCCATAAGGTCCTCCAAAAATGGCTAAGAAACTTTACATCCCTATCACTCACAATGGTTTTAGGCAATCCATGCAATCTAACAATTTCTGTGAAGAACAAGTCAGCAATATGCACAGCATCATTTGTTTTAGAACAAGCAATAAAATGAGCCATCTTACTAAATCTATCCACTACAACAAAGATGCTATCTTTCCCAGATTGAGACCTAGGCAAACCCAACACAAAATCCATAGAAATATCTACCCAAGGTTGGGAAGGCACTGGTAGAGGGGAATATAAACCATGAGGTTGAACCTTAGACTTTGCATGCCTACATGTCACACATTTAGCACAAACAGACACAACATCTTTGCGCATACCAGGCCAATAAAAGTGTTCATGCAAAAGAGCTAAAGTTTTATCAATACCAAAGTGACCCATCAAACCACCACCATGAGTTTCTTTGACAAGCAATTCACGCATAGAACATTTAGGAATGCACAATCTGTTTTTCTTAAAAAGAAACCCATCATATATGTAAAAGTCATTCAATCCATGCTTTTCACAAGAAGACCAAATCCCAGAAAAATCACAATCAGAATGATACAATCCTTTCAACAGTTCAAACCCAAGTAACCTAGCATGTAGAGAAGTAATAAGGGAATATCTCCGGGAAAGAGCATCTGCAACAACATTCTCCTTACCCTGCTTATGCTTGATCACATATGGAAAAGTCTCTATGAACTCTAACCAGTGAGCATGCCTCTTGTTAAGCTTACCTTGAGACTTTAGAAACTTCAAACTTTCATGGTCAGAGTGAATAATGAACTCTTTGGACCAAAGATAATGCTGCCAAGTTTCCAAAGTTCTTTTCAAAGCATAGAGCTCCTTATCATAAGTAGAGTAATTCAAGGAAGCTCCACTTAGTTTCTCACTAAAGTAAGCCAGAGGCCTAGACTCTTGCATCAAAACAGCACCAATACCAATTCCAGAAGCATCACATTCCACTTCAAAAATTTTATTAAAATCAGGCAAACACAAAAGTGGTGCATTAGTTAATTTCTCCTTTAGGGTGTTAAAAGCCTTTTCTTGTGATTCACCCCATCTAAAAATAACATGCTTCTTAACAAGTTCATTTAAAGGTGCAGCAATAGATGAAAAATCCTTAACAAACCTCCTATAGAAACTTGCTAATCCATGGAAACTCCTTACTTCATTAGCATTTGTGGGGGTTGGCCAATCCCTGATAGCTTTCACCTTCTCTTCATCCACACGGATCCCTTGAGCTCCTACAACAAAGCCAAGAAACACAACAGAATCCATGCAAAAAGAACATTTTTGAAAATTAGCATACAAGCTGTTTTCTCTAAGAGTTTTAAACACCTCACACAAGTGCATAACATGGTCATCTAAAGTTCTGCTGTAAACAAGAATATCATCAAAGTAGACAACCACAAATTTTCCAATAAATGAACGAAAAACATGATTCATTAAGCTCATGAATGTACTAGGTGCATTGGTCAACCCAAAGGGCATAACCAACCATTCATACAATCCAAATTTAGTTTTAAAAGCTGTTTTCCATTCATCTCCCTCTTTCATGCGAATTTGATGATAACCACTCCATAGGTCAATTTTAGAAAATAATGTAGCACCATGTAACTCATCTAGCATGTCATCTAACCGAGGAATAGGATAACGATACTTAACTGTTATTTTGTTGATGGCTCTACAATCAACGCACATTCGCCATGAACCATCTTTCTTGGGCACTAGAAGTACTGGAACAGCACATGGGCTTAGACTCTCCCTTACAAAGCCTTTCCTCATGAGTTCATCAACTTGGCGTTGAATCTCTTTAGTTTCTTCGGGATTGGCTCTATAAGTTGGTCTATTATGTATAGAAGCTCCAGAGATGAAATCAATCCTATGCTCAATTCCTCTTAAGGGGGGAAGCCCATCGGGAACTTCATCAGGGAATAGGTCCCCAAATTCCTGCAACAAAGCCACAACACTAGAAGGCAAGGAGGGGTGAAGTTGGTTAGTAGAAAAATAAGCATCCTTGCACACAAGCACCAAGACTCGCTCACTCAATAATGCTCTCTTAACCTCACTTTTTCCAGCAAATAGACTCTCTTTCTTTTGTTCATTTTTCTCATATTCATCCCTTTTCTTTTCTTTTTTCTGTACTCTCTCTTTTTCACTCCACCCACTTTTTTTTTTTTTTGCATTCTTTCTCAATCCTTACTTGGTCATCATAAGCTTCCTTAGGCCTAAGAGGCTTTAATACAATGATTTTTCCATTGAAAGGTACAGAATAGCAATTTTTGTAACCATCATGGTGAGCTCTGCTATCAAACTGCCATGGTCTTCCAAGCAAAAGATGTCCAGCAAGCATTGGGACTACATCACATAAAACTTCAGCATGGTAGTTGCCAATGGAAAAAGAAACCAAAACTTGCTTAGTGACCTTAGCTTCAGCACTATCATTCAACCATTGCAATTTATAAGGCTTAGGATGCTTCATAGTAGGTAAATCCAACTTTTCAACAAGTAAGGTACTAGCAACATTGGTAACACTACCACTATCAATAACCATGCTACATACCTTATGCTTGATGAAGCACCTAGTGTGGAAGATGAGCTCTCGCTGCTCTGGTTCGTCATCTTCCTTTGGTTGCATGTTTAGGGCTCTTCTAGCCACTAATGCTTCTCCCTTAACAGGTTCAGCTTCATCAATCTCCAATTCAGAATCAGTCACCAAAGAAGGCATGTCATCAGCACTTTCATCACTAGAATGCACACTAGCATACTCACCATTATCTTTGAGGATCATGGCCCTCTTATTGGGACATTGGGAAGCAATATGCCCTTTTCCATGACATCTAAAACATTGAAGGGAAGAGGTGCGATCAGTAGAAGAAGTTCTCCACTCAATCTTAGGCTTGGATTCCTCCTTGGCTTTTGGTGGGAATTTTGCAACATCTTTAGCCTTAGAATCCTTCCACTTCGATGCTGATCTAGAGTCCCTCCAACCATGAGATGAGGATTTGGAGTGTTTTTCTTTATACCGCTTCTCAACTTTGATGGCTTTATGCACTAGCTCTTCTTTATCAACGAAAGTGTACATCTCAACTTTGTCTCTAATTTCAGGCTGTAACCCATCAATGATTCTGGTCATGCTTGCTTCTTCTCCTTCTTGTACTCCAGCTCGCATTCGAAGAAGGTCAAGTTCATGCACATATTCAGTGACAGTCATAGAGCCTTGGCCAAACAGTCGTAACTTTCTATTTAGCTCTCGGTAGTAGTAACTAGGGACATACTTGTTGCGCATGAGTTTCTTTAGCTTTGACCATGTATGAGGTAGTCCCTTGCCCTTTAGACGCCTTTTAAGCTGTAAATCTTCCCACCAAACAATAGCATAGTCAGAAAATTGATATGAGGCAATTTTTACCTTCTTCTCTTCTGGCCAGTCATTCATTCTGAAGATTTGCTCAAACTTCATCTCCCAGTCAAGGTATGCATCTGGATTTATATTAACCTTGAAGGTAGGGTACTTGACCTTTGGGTCATAGGTGTCAAAATCACGTTTTTCAGGTCTGCTCCTAGTCTTTGAGGATGAAGAACCAGATCTAATCACCTCCTCGTCACTACTACTTGTTTTGGATGCTTTTAGCTCTGCTAGCTCCAACTTGAGTTTGAGAAATTCATCTCTCATGGCTCTCATGAACAGCTTAGGATCTGTGTTGAATTCTTCCATAGGGGCTTCTCTGTCACTCATCTTGAAACTGAGACGTTAGTGTGATCAAAGAGAAATGAAATAGTGAGAAAGGACCTTACCACTCTACTCACGTGTTTCACTCAAGAAATCATAGTGTCACTCGTGTTTAACTTAAATCCGGCTTTTAAATTGATGTAATAACACTCTCGCCTTTTACCACTCAAACTTGCCTCCTATAATATTCTTGATTGAAACTCAACAAAAATCAAGAGACAATGTTAATAAATGGTAATCTCCACAACCAGAATTGCAAGAACCAGAAAAATATAAGAGATAAGAAAGGAGAATATGAAAAGGTGCTACCTCAAAAATAATTTAGGAAATTGAGCAACTTGCAAGAAAAGCAAATCAAGTTAGAAAGGTGAGATATGGAAGGAAGAAAGCAAATAAGACACTTGAAGGAAAAAGGAAAGAAATTCAAATTAAGCAATACGCAAAAAAAATTAGGAAATATGCAAGAGCGGAAATAAGAACTGTTAGGAAACTAGTTGTGACTTGCAATGGAAGCACTTCTCAAAATTTTTTTTTAGGAAACTTATCTTTAACATTGCAATTCTCAAATCTACATCTCCTCTCTCTGTTTTTTTTTTTCTTTTTTTTTTCTTTTTTTTTCAGATTTTTTTTCTTTTTTTTTTCCAGATTCTTTTTTTTTTGGCTCAAAGGAACGTAGAAAGTCACAAAAAAAAACAAATAAGAGAAGAACCAAATTGATGAAAGCAAGGGACAAAGAACAAATGATAGAATTAACAGAAATAATATATAAAAGGATAGAACTTGGTTTCTAGCAAACCTTAGCTTTGATACCAAATGATATAAGGTACGAATACGGATCAGCTAGAAATAAGTTAGAAAACTAGACGAACGATCAAAGGTAGGACCTTAAGAGAACCTGTCTCTTACAACCCTAGCCATAGAGACACCACAAGGATGATCAGTCCTTGATACAGTCGAGTATTCGCACGAGAATATGAGGCGGCAAGCAAAGCTCACTCGAGAAACAAAAATTCTCTAAAAATTCATTCATGTCTTTTCTCCCAAAAACGTAGCCTTACATAGGCAGCAAAAGAACAATCTAGAAAAAAAAACCCTACGTCATAAATGCCATAAATATGCCTTAATGATGATTGGCTATGTTGGTTGGCACCAATTAAGGCTAAAGGAAATAGGAAAATTACCTTTTCTTGGAGACAAAGGCTGCTACCTAAAAATAGGAAACTAACCTAAAATATTCTTATGCAATCTTTGACCAAAAGGCCTTATTTAATGCAAATATAAATGGAAACTTAAAAAAAACGAAATTAAACCATAACTAATACATAAAGACGCCTTCTTGATGCTTCTTGAGTATTCTTGGACGTCACTTATGCTCCTCCTCCAAGGCACATGCTTGTCACATGGTATTTTGAGTGAATTCTTCAATCTGGACTGCACATGGGCCTTGTGCATCATCTTGTTTGGCTTCTAGCAATGTAATCACCATGTTTGGACCCTTGATAGGCTGATTGAGGGATGCTTCTTCCAAATAGATAGGTTCTAACTCTTTAAGATCTTTTATCAAATAATTCAATGCCTCTTTCATAGATTTGGTCCTTGCTCTCGTCATTGGGCCTGCAATGCCTTGTAATGGGTCTTTTAGAGTGTTGGACTTCCATCTTTTTGCTTGGGCTCTAAGCTCTGTGTTTTGGTCTTCCTTTGATGCTTGATCCTTCCATGGTCCTCTATCAGTTGTGAGTCAGGCAAAAGGAACTTTCATATTATGGCTAAAGTATCTTGTTTCAGATCACATCGCGTCATCCCCAAGTAAACTTCCCACACCTCTTAATTTGAGTGCCATGCAACGTGTGATCCAATTGGCATCTGACGAAATATTCCATGTGGATGTGTTGCCTATGAATTCAGTTGTGGGTGACACGAGGGCTATTGCCTTTGTTAACCATGCAGATATAAAATAAATTATCACCCTAAGAATGAACTAACCTCCAAGTGCGTCCAAGCGTTTTTAATGTAAGTCTAATTTAAATATAAATATATGTAATAACAAAATTCATGCAAGCTGAGTGTTTGCATTAACTAACATCGTGTTTGCATTAACTGTAAATACATGCAAGTTGAGTTGGTTTCTAAGGGCAAACAAGGTCGGTTCAGATTCCTATGCCCATTTCAAATTTATTCAAAGGGACCTCCTAATCTTCAAGACTTAAGTACATTGTAAGGAGGCTTGGTGAAACTGATATTGATTGTTTATTCACACTATATATGTAGGAGTAAGAATAATAATATTTCAATTTTTTTATACTAGGTTTGTATTTGCTTAATGCTAATAATCATTATTGTTTAATTATTTTCTATAGCAATCATTGGCAAGTGATCATACTATATAAGCATACTTATAAAAGTTTCTTCTTATGCTCCCTCCACTATAGCCATTGGTTGATGCCAAGAAGATTATGAACATGTGAGTTTTCTTCCTTACAGAACAATGGTGTTTGTAATAAATAAAATATGATATTTGTAATAAAATGGTTACTAAGGTCACAACTTTAGTCATAGGGCTCTGAGGACATTTGCAATTGCAAGGGGTCTTAAGAAAGTCAACTTGGTGAGGGACCCTAAATGGATCACACTAAAGGTAATAAAAGTGTTAAGTCTTATGCTCCACATAGTTTTTTACTGATGACACATAATTTTCTTCATGTTTATATTACAAAGTCGAAGGCAACCCAAAGAAAGGAACTTGTGCGGCTTTTACATGGTTAGACACATGATCAATATCATCTTATCAAATAAGACTGACCTAACTGAGGAGGCAAAATTGTGTTTTTAATGATTTCATATATTTTTGGTCAATTTAATATATCTTAGTAATGCTTTAATTTTTTTATTTTAATTTGATGTTTCAGATGTTTGATCAATCTGACCTATTTCCTGAACAAGATATTAAGGACCTTTGCAATATTTGGGCTGGGTTTTTTGTTCAAATAATTCCTTCTCAATAGTATTTGTTATTACCAGAATACATTTTTTTTATTTTCTGTTCAAATGATTGTATTTTTTTTATTGAATTTTATTAAATAAATAATGTAATGAGCAATTGAAGATCTGTCTTTGCCATCTTGAATTTTATCTCTGCTGCTGTCTATTTGAGTATGTATATTTAGGAAGTTTATTCATGAAGCTTCAAGGGATGGGGTTAATGAAACATTGAAGGGGTTATTTTCCAAAGTATATTTAAACTAGACAAAAAGAATACTGACAGGAGTAGAAATAATATATGTAAATATGACAATATCTACATCAATTTTCTTTATAATAAGCTATAGAAAATTCATTAATCTACACCGAGTGTAAATATAACCAGTGTAAAAATTCATTAATCTATACCGGGTGAAAATACAACCTGTGTAAAAAAGTCATAAATCTATAGTAGCTGTTCAAAAGGGATCAGTTACACCAGTGTAGACATTAGCAAATTCTACTTCTGATTTCAAAAGGGATTGGTCTAAATTCTACTCTTTTTACATCGGTGAACTGCCCGATTTAAAAAGTGTACACTTTCTAAACAGTCCGTTTCTACAATCGAGTTTGAAATACATCCATCTTTCTAAAAAGTGTACACTTTATGCCAGTTGCACATAACCTCTCTAACCTTTAAAATTTTAAATTAAGGATCTTTATTTGTTATGTTTTGATTATCAAAACCCTACTGTTAAAATTTTTGTTAAAGTTGACGATTTTTCCACTTGATAATTTTTATATTTTTTTATTATATATTACTTCATTTAAAAATAACATTTGTCACTTCACATATCATTTTAATTTTTTTTTCAAATACTTGAATATAAAATATTTAAACAACACTTTACAATTGACATGTAATTTAAAGTATTTTATAAATATTTAAAAAAAATATAAAATACTTAAAAAGAATTTAAAATATTTATTTGATCATGTTTAAATAAAAAATATAAATTAATTAAAATTATATGTAAATTGCCAAGTGTTATTTTTTTAAATGATGTGGTATATAATAAAAAATAAATAAATTTATGATATGATAAAAACCATTAACTTTAACAATAGGGGTTTGTTAATATAAATATGAAATATTAGAGTTATTAATTTAAAATTTTAAAAGTTAAGGAGGTTATATGCAACTGGCATAAAGTTTAGGGGATTTTGTGTATTTAAGCCTAAAATTAATAATAGTGTTTAAGAAAAACTTCAAATTGTTACTATAAATAATAAATTGTTACTTATTTGGATCAAGCACATTTATTCTTAATTTAGGTTGTCTAGATTTTGTTAAATCGCAACTTTTTAAGACATATTTATTGTTAGCATTATTTTTACATGTTGACCCCATAATATGGTTCAGGGCAATGATTTCATGAATTAATCTCAATATAAAAGTAAAGATGTCTTGGATTATATCCCTAAGAACCAAAACAAAATGAGATATAAAAACCATTTGTTTAATATAAATATGCATGAATTTTTTCAAAAACTTTCTTATATACAAAAATATGCTCCATTTCTAAGGAACTAATTAATTGTTTATTTTTCTGAAATAAATAGAAACAATTAATTGGTTACTTCAATTATGTCTTTTCTCTCAAAATTTATTGTCATTTATTGTCAAAGATTTTTAGCTATAAATGTTATACGTAATCATAAATCTTTGGTGAGTACCTAAATTGGTTCCCTTATCTATCTTTGTCATATTTTTAATATATTTAAAAATTTTAAAAATATTTTTCTCTATTTATTTTGACGAGTAGATTTTCTATATTTTTATGATTTATTTCAACTGAGTCAAATAATCTTAAGTATAATAAAGAAGAGTTTCTATCCATATCTAGAAGAGAAGATGAAGCTTTTGATTCTATTAAGGCCGGATTCACTCCTTTTTGTCTAAGTTTCTTTTTAATCTTTTGTAGCCAAATAATTTTAACTTTTAGTTACAATTGAGTAAAATATTAACTTTAGCCGATAATTACTTGTAAGTAACCATTCATCTATTAATTAGTGACATGGATAGTAAATTTTTCACTATTGTAAAATTATAATAATTAATTAGTGACCTAAACTTATGATCAATAATTTTAAGAATGGAAATCCTATAAAGACTTTATCATATATTATTTTAATCAATTAAATAATAATTTCATATTAAAAAAGAATAGCTGACAATTTCAAGCAACTGTTTTTTTTAATAAAGTTGTAAATAAAATAAAAGACTTTATAGAATTTAATATTTCTTCAGCTAAATGAGTTGAATTGAACGTAGTCAAAGATTATTTAAGAAATGGGTTATGTATTACTATAACTTTTACTCCTAAACATGTTATGAGAGTAAGAGGGAGTTTATGAAATGTTCATGAAAAGTGTTACATATTTTTTCCAATATATATATATATATATATATATATATATATGCACCTATCTACGGTTTTATCTATTTTGTTTTTTCTCCTCCCTACAAGCTACAATGTCCTTAATTAAGTGAAGTAAAATTTCAAATTTAAATTCCCTTTATATAATATTTTTTATCTTTTTATAAGTAAAATTTTGAGAAAATTATAAAAAGACCCCTATTGAATTTTTTATTGGTGGAAATGATTTAAATCATAATATTGGTACTCTATGCATGTAAAATTTGTAAAATACTGATATTTTGTGTATGTAAAAATTTATCAAGACCTTCTCACCTATAAATTTTCAATAGAGGACTTTTCTCCAATTTTTTCTAAATTTTTTAAATTGAACTAGGATTTTTACTTTTCTTTTACTTTCCCATAAAGTTAATTTTCCAACAAAAAAAATTGATTTACTCTTCGGCCACACAAGTAATATTACTCTATAGGATGTTTGGCATATTATAGCTAAGTAATAATGAAATCTCTCATCTCCTCTCACTTCTAGTCTCTTTCATTAAAATTGCCCTTCTCTCTCTTGAGTTAAAAAGACCCTAGAAAAGAATATAAATACGAAGAATAATTAAAATGATGGAATGATATTAAATAAGAAAAACAATATTTTCTTCGCATTACTATGCTTAATAGAGCAGGACAAAGATAAAAATCATATCAATATAATAAGAATACACCAAAATATCTTTCATAGTAAAATATCAAGTAAATGATTCTTTTCATCTACGGAAACAATTTTGACTTTATATATATATTATTCCATAATTGACATAGCTCATTAAAAAAAAGGAAAATTTGTGATGAAAACAATTTCAATTCTCTCAAATGTTTAATGAAATGGACAAGGAAATGTAATCAAATTTATGTCCAGAAAAAAAGAACTTTGAATATGAGTCATTTGTTAAGAGATGATATTTCGACTGCTACGTAACTAACAAAACTTGTTCATAGACTTGAAGGAGATTTTCGTCTCCATATCCATCTCCCTCTTATAGGCAACGATAAGTAGGATGATGAAAGGAAACAAGATGTTTTATGTCCCATGTTTTTATTTTTCTAGCTTTAGTTAATGAATTTATATTTCATAAAAAATAAAACAAGATTTCAAATATGGTAATTTATTTTCATTTCCTTTAGTTAGTTTTTCTTAGAAGCAAACATGCTGCGAGCTTTTTTGTTTAGAAATTCTAAAATGATAAAAAAAAATATGGTACTTCATTTTCATTTACTTTAGCTAGATTCATGAAAGAGTTAGTTCTTAGATCTTGTTTAGGCCGTAGAGATACCCTTAATATACACAGAAAAAGAAAAAATAACCTTGTAACTTTCACTTGTTTTATTGATCATACCTCAGTGCTACTTATGGTTAGCATGAGTATCAAAACTAAATTCTATTATAGCATGAGTATCAAAACTTTCACTCATCTATTTATTTTTTTTTCTTTGTTTTGTTTTTAAGAATCAGTAGAGCATTTAAAATATGTGAATTTAGAGACTAAACAGGGGGAATTGATAGATCTTCTAGCTCAATAATTTTTTTGTATTCAAACAATTTCAATTTTTAATTACACTTGAATAAAATATTAAATTAAGAGGATCATTAGTTAGTTAGTTAGTTAGTCACAATATAAACTCAAGATCAATAATTTTAAGAAAGAAAGTCCTATACTCCTATAAAGATTATATCACATATTATTTTATTCAAATAATTTATTTTATTTATTCAAGGAATGATGGCAATACATTAAAGAAGAATAGTTGACAATTTTAAACTATTTTCCTTTTGTTTTTGTTTTATTTATTTATTGCAATCCAAACTACTTAATAAATCTATAGACAATAACTTACATTTATTTAAACTGCAAATTTAAAAGAATTAAATAAAATAGAAAAAAGACTTCATAGAACTTGATATTCCTTCCAACATTATAGTATCCCATCAACTTGCACCTGCATTGAAATTAAAAAGAACAGACATTAAATAAAATAATCAAAAAAGGGTGTTGAAACTCCTAATCAATTAGCTGTTTTTTAATTGTTTCCCCCCATAACTTATTAGTTGTGATGGGATCATTAAAATTTGTCTCTTTTATTAGGTAAAATTGACTTTCTTAAAAAATAAAGGTTTCTATGGAAGAGAGTTTTCCTATTCTTATATTAAAACAAATAGAATAAGCTCTTTGTTTAGCTTGAAGAGAACGAACTGAAGAGAAAGATGGGAAAAATTTATTGAGTTTGATTTAAAAAAAAATAAGTGGAGTTATAAACTTTTAATAGAGAGAAAACTATAAGAAAAATTAGTTGAAAACTTTCAACCCCATTATTATCTATTTTTAAATCAAAATAGATAAAACTTTCCATCTCTCTCTTCTCCATTCCCCTCAAACAAGAACAAAAGGTTAGAAAATTTAAAACACATAAAAGTATGTTAAAACAGTAAGCCTTATTTCATTAAATGATGTTAGCCATATAGATCATATATATTCAATACTATTGTGCTATATTAATAATAAATTTTTTGAATATATAATAAACCAAAACATCTCATTGAATAAATATAATAAAAGTAACAAATTACCTTACATATGAATAGGTTGTAATTATTTAATTTTGGCTGTAGCGAGCATTGTCTTCAATATCAGATTTCTTATTCTCTGTTGAGTTTAAAGTCTCAGCAGTTTCATGAGTATTACCATAATTAGCATGCTCAGTAAGAGTTGATTTTTTACTCTTGTTTAAACTTAAATCTTGAGAAGAGCTCTCATAGGAATCACCATACCCCATAATGTCTTCAAGATCTTCCTTTTTGGGCCTTTGTTGAGAATCACTCATTTTGCCACAACAAAAAATAATATGGCAACACTAAATATTTTGGGATTTATAATTTTTGTTTCTTCCTTTTCTTATTTTGTTCTTTGCCTTCAATTGTGAAATTTGTTGTTATATTTATAGAGATTTTAAACGTGTGTATGCAAATGAACATTTTTGTAAAAATGTGTCTAAATTACTTGAAAGTTTGATCAAAATTTTCTCAAGTTTTCTTCAAAGCCTTTCACAATTGTTGCGTTTTTGTGAAAATCCCTTAATGAAGTTTGCTTGTTCATCTAATGGTTAAAGGTAAACGAAAATTGCCTGCAAATGCAAACTCTGTGAAGATTTGTACAAATTAAGAAGTGTATATATGCAAATGAAAATCTTGCAAAAAATGTATCCAAATTTCATCAAATTAAATGTTTCACGCATTATAAGTTTTAGAAGGTGTATGAAAGTTCTATTAAATATTGGTTAAAAGTTTATGAAATTTCTATTTCAAATAACTTATAATGTAACATTAATGTTTATCTTAATACTTAGATTCTATAATCCAAGGGAAAAAAGTTTTAAAATCTTGACATAATTCATCGAAATTGTTTTTTATTTATGACAAATATCTCAAGATATATAATATTTACGAAAATATAATTCATTAGTCCTTATTGTTTCACAAATTAGACAATGTGATTTTGTTTTCTTTTTATTATGTAATTTTAGTGCATTTTCGCATATTTATTTATCAGAGTTTATATGAATACTAATTAATTGACACCGACACGTAAATTGTCACAAAATACAAAATAAAAAAATTTAAAAAATAAAATTGATTCATTACCAGTATAAATATAAACAAATATTATGTTCAAAATTGTCTCCTTACATCTACATGAGTTGACAGCCATGTAGTCAAAGTCAAAGATTTATAAAAAAGGTTGTATATTACTATAACTTATACTATTAAACATGTTATGAAATTAAGAGGGAGTTTATGAAATGTTCATGAAAAAGAGTTGCATATTTTTTTTCAATTTATATATATATATATATATATATATATGTATGCGCCTATCACAGTTTTATTTATTTTGTTTTTTCTCCTCCATACAAGCTATAATGTCCTTAATAAATTAAGTAAAATTGCAAAGTTAAATTCCCTTTGTATAATATTGTTTATCTTTTTATAAGTAAAATTTTGAAAAAAAATTGGAGAAAGCCCCTATTGAAAATTTAATGGGTGAGAATGAACTAAATTATAATATAAATACTCTATGCATATAAAATACCGATACAATGTGTGTAAAAATTTATCAAGACCTTTTCACCAATAAAATTTTTAATGGAGGACTTTTCTCCAATTTTTTTCTAAAACTTTTTAATTAGAATGAGAATTGTTACTTTTCTTTTACTTTCAAATAAAGTTAATTTTTCAACAACAAAAAATTGATTTACTCTTCGGACGAGCAAGTAATATTACTCTATAGTATGGTATGTTTGGCATATTGCAACTAAGTAATATTAAAATGTCTCATATCCCCTTACTTCCCATCCTCTTCATTAAAATCCCTATCTTCCCCTTTGTTGAGTCAAAAAAACCCTACAAAAGAATATAAATATGAACAAAAATTAAAATGGAATGGAATGATATTAAATATAACAACAACAAGCCCAACAACAAGCCTTACCCCATTAAATGGGGTTAGCTATATGATTATACGATGCCATTGTACTCTATCAAAAACTAAATCCTTAGATAGGTTATTGACTAGGAGATCCCGCTCAATGACTTAGTTGAGTGTTCTCTATGGCCTTCCCCTACTCACCGGTGCATCCCTTGGCCTTCTTTGCATGTGTCCAAATCACCTAAGATGATTCTCTACCAATTTCTCTTCAATAGGTGCCACTCTAACTCTTCCCCGTATTTGTTCATTACGAATATTATCTTTTCTTATATGTCTACATATCCATCTCAACATCCTCATCTCAGCTACCCTAACTTTATGCTCTTGCTGTCCTTTTAAAGCCCAATATTCACTTCCATAAAGTATTGCTGGTCTTATAGCAGTACGATAAAACTTTCTTTTTACTTTATCTATTACTTTGCGATCACATATAACCCCAGTAGCCTTTCTCCATTCAAACTACCCAGCCTGAATTCTATGATTAACATCCAGTACCCTAACTTTATGCCCTTGCTGTCCTTTTAAAGCCTAACATTCACTTCCATAAAGTATTACTGGTCTTATAGCAGTGCGATAAAACTTTCTTTTTACTTTATCTAGTATTTTTCAATTACATATAACCCTAGTAGCCTTTCTCCATTTAAACCACCCAGCCTGAATTCTATGATTAACATCCTCCAAAATTTCACCATCTTTCTGTATAATTGATCCCAAATATTTGAACTTATCAATTTGTGAAATAGCTTGATCTCTCAATCTGACCTCTAAATTACTTCTAACTTGCATCTTATCAAAGTTACAGTGTATATATTTAGTCTTACTTCTACTCAGCGGAAAACCCTTCGACTCTAAAGAACTTCTCCATAACTCAAGTTTAAAATTAATCTCTTCTCTTGATTCCGCCACAAGAACTATATCGTCCGTAAAAAGCATGCACTTAGGGATTTCTTCTTGAATAGGCTTAGTTAGAACATCCATTACTAGATTAAATAAATAAGGAATCAAGGATGATCCTTGATGTAGATCAATTCTTATGGGAAAATCCTTTGTTTTGCCCCCAGCCGTTCTTACAGTAGTTGTTACCCCCTTATACATATCTTTTATTGCCTTGATATATGCCATGCGAACACCCTTCTTTTCCAAGACTTTCTAAAGCACCTCCCTTGGCACTCGATCATATGATTTTTTTAAGTCAATGAAGACTATATGCAAGTCTCTTCTTTTAGTCTAACACCTTTCCATTAACCCCTTAATAAATGAATCGCCTTTATTGTAGACCTACCTGACATGAAACTACACTGATTCTCAGTAATATCAGTCTCTAATCTCAACATGTGTTCAATTACCTTTTCCCACAACTTCATAGTGTGACTCATAAGCTTTATCCCTATGTAGTTTGCACAATTTTGAATATCCCCTTTATTTTTATAAATAGGAACTAAAGTACTTTTCCTCCAGTCATCCGATATTTTCTTATAACTTAAGATCACATTTAAAAGTTTAGCAAGCCACACCACCCCTACTTCACCTAAACACTTCCAAATTTCAATAGGAATATTGTCAGGTCCAACAACTTTACTATTTTCCATTTTCTTAAGCGCCTCTTTAACCTCTCCAACATGGATCCTACGGTAAAATGCCAAATTTTGTTCAACTTCTTATGTTAACTCCCCTAGCTCATAACTCAACCCTCCTCCCTCATCATTAAACAATTTGTAAAAGTAGGTCTCTTACCGTTCTTTAATATCACTCTGTGCAACCAAAACCTTGCCTTCTTCATCCTTAATACATCGTACTGGATCCAAATCCCTCGATTTTCTTTCCCTATCTCTTGCAATCTTATAAATCTTTCATTCTCTCTACTTTATCCTTAACTCCTTATAAAATTCCTCAAAAGCCTTAAAACGAGCTGCACTCACCGTCTTCTTAGTTTCTTTCTTAGCTAAACGATATTTTTGCCAATTTTTAGTATTATTACATAAGTGTATAGCTTTGTCCCTCTTATTCTTAACTTTCTCTTGTACGTGCTAGTTCCATCACCAAGTCTCCTTATCTTCTTGACCAAAACCTTTAGATTCTCCCAAAATTGCTTTAGTAACTGTTCTGACATTCTCCACCATTTCCTTCCACATAGTATTAGCATTCTCCTGCTCCTCCCAAACCCCTTCATTTAACATAGCTCTTTTAAAAGTTTCCCTTTTCTCCTCTTTGAAATATGTCGGCGCTTTTCTTTTTTACACTTAATGCACACGTCAAGGACCATTAACCTATGCTGGGTTGTCACTCAATCCCCTGGAATCATTTTGCAATTTGTACAAAGTCTTCTGTCATGACTCCTTACCAAAAAGAAATTAATATGTGACCTATGGATCCCACTCTTATATGTGATCAAGTACTCCTCCCTTTTCTTAAAGCACGTGTTGACAATCTTAAAATTGTAAACTAAGAAAAACTTAAGGATAGATTGTCCTTCATTATTAATCTCTCCAAAACCAAAACCACCATGAGCCCCTATATATTGTCCTACCTCCTTATCAACATGACCATTAAGGTCCCCACCAATAAAAATCTTCTCATTAAGTGGTATGGTCTAAATCAATCCCTCCAAATCTTCCCAAAACTTTTCCTTAACATGTACTTTTGTTCCTAATTGAGGTGCATAAGCACTAGTAACATTGATTGTATCCTTACCAACAATTATTCTTAAAGATATAATTATGTTATCAATCCTTTTAACATTTACCACATCGTCTTCTACTCTTTATTCACAATGATACCAACACCATTCCTCGTACCTGTTTTACCTGTGTACCAAAATTTGCACTCATTGATTTCCTGAGATTTTTCTCCAACCTATTTAGTTTCCTGAATGCACAAGATGTTAATCTTTTGCTTTACCATTATGCCCACCACCTCCCATGCTTTTTTGCTTATAGTTCCACTATTCCAAGTGCCAAATCTGATATTTCTCTCCTAAATTAACTTCTTTAGCTGCCTTTGTTGGTAAGAAAGCGGTAGCCCTTGCTCATTTAACATTATATCCACGTGACGATACAGCAACCCTTGCTCACTTCTCACTGTACTTGAGCCATATAGTGCGTTACTTACGGGCAACGACATAGTATTAGCACAATTTCTTCATATGTCCATGTTCATAAGATTCGACAAGTTTTATGTTGGCCGTCAGGGCCTAACACAACCCTCCTCCTTTACCTGGGCTTAGGACCGGCTACATGTATAGGCGGAGTTAATTGAATGATATTAAATAAAAAAATAAATTAGAGTAGGACAAAGATAAAAATAAAACCAATATAATAATAAGAACATACCAAATTATCTTTCATAGTAAAATATAAAGTAAATCATTCTTTTCTTATTCGGAAACAATTTTGACTTTATATAAATAAATATATTCTTCCATAATTGATTTAGCACATTAAAAAAAGGAAATTTTGTGATGAAAATTTTTATCGTAAAATCTCAAATCACAAGAAGTTCATCTAAAATTTGTTATAAATCCATCAAAATTTTTGTTTTTCTTAGTAGTATGGACTACGAAACAATTTCAATTCTCTCAAAGGCTTAATAAAATGGAAAAGTAAATGTAATCAAATTTATGTCAAGAAATAAAGAATTTTAAACATGAGTTATTTATTAAGAGGTGACATTTTGAATGTACGTAACTAGGAAAACTTTTCCATGCATTTAAAGGAGATTTTTGCTTCTATTTATAGGCAATAGGAAGTAGGATGATGAAGGAAGCAAGATGTTCTATGCCCCATATTTTTATTTTTCTAGCTTGAGTTAATGGATTTAGGTTTCGTAAAAAGCAAAAGAAAACTCAAATATGGTAATTCATTTTCATTTCCTTTTGTTAGCTTTTCTTAGAAGCAAACATGCTGCTAGTTTTTCTTTTAAACAATTTTAAAATGATAAACATAAATAGGGGTACTTTATTTTCATTTCCTTTAGCAACATTTATGAAAGGGTTATTTCTTAGCTATTGTTTAGGCCTTAGGGATACCCTTAATATACACAAAAAAAAAGTAAAAATAATCTTGTGCCTTTCACTTATCTTATTTAAAAATAACTTTATTATCTAAAACATAACAAATTTATAAATTTGAATATGAACAATATAAATAAATTTTTATTGATCAAATCTCAATGCTACTTATGGTTGGCATGAATACCAAAACTAAATTCTATTAAGGTCGGATTAACTCTTTAAACTGGGAAAATCGATGGATCTTCCAACCCAATAATTTAATGTTTTGTATTCAAAGAATTTTAATTTTTAATTACAGTTGAGTAAAATATTAAATTAAGAAGTTAATTAGTTGTAATTATCTATATATATATATATATATTAATGACAGGGTTAGTTAGTCATAATATAAACTCATGATCAATAATTTAAAAAAACAGTCCTATACTCCTATAACGACTATATCATATATTATTTTAATGAAATAATATATTTTATTTATCCAAAGGATGATGGCAATACATTAAATAATAATAGTTGACAATTTCAAACTATATTCCTTTTCTTTTTTTGGCAATCCAGACTACTTAATAAACCTAGAGATAAAAAATTATATTTATTTAAACCACAAATTTAAAAGAAGTAAATAAAATATAAATATGACTTCATAGAACTTTCCAGCATCAAATTCCACCCATCCACTTGTAACTGCATTGGAAATTAAAAAGAAAAGACATTTAATTCACAAAGAAGTGTTGAAACTCCTAATTAATTAGTCATTTTTTAATTGTTTTTCCTCATAACTTATCAACCTCGTGATGGGAGCATTAAAATTTGTCTCTTTTATTAGGTAAGATTGACTTTATCGAAAAATAAAAGTTTCCGTAGAAGAGAGTTTTCCTATTATCATGTTAAAACAAGTGGACTAACTCATTGTTTGGCTTGAGGAGAATGGAGGGAGGAGAAAGGGAACAATTTTATCAAGTTTAATTTAAAGAAAAAAAAAAGATAAGTGGAGATATAAAATTTTAATAGAGAGACAAATATAAGAAAATTAATTGAAAACTTTCAAACCCATTATTTCTCCATTTTTTTAAAATCGAAACCAATAAATTTTCCATCTCTCCCTCTTTCCTCCATTCCCCTCAAACAAAAACAAAGGGTTAGAAAACTTAAAGCACACAAAAGTATCTTAAAAGAACTACAAGCCTTATTTTATTAAGTAGTGTTAGCTATATATAATATATATATATATATGTGTGTGTGTGTGTGTGTGTGTGTGTGTGATGCCATTGTGCTATGTTAATAATACAAACTTTGAATATATGATAAACCAAAAAATCTCATTCAATAAATATATTAAAAATAATAAATTACTTGACATATGAACTGGTTATAATTTTTCAATTTTGACCATCGATCATATTGTCTACAATATCAAATTTCTTTTTGTTCATTGAGTTTGAAGTTTCAGCAGTTTTATAGGTATTTCCATATGTAGCATACTCATCAAGAGTTGATTTCTTACTTTAATTTGAGTTTGGAGCTTGAGAAGAGCTCTCATTGAAATAACTAGCCTGCCCAAGATCTCCCTTTTTGGGTCTTCGCTGAGAATCACTCATTTTGCCTCAATAATAAACTATAGCAACACTAAATATTTTGGAATTTATAATCTTTTTTGTTTCTTCCTTATCTTGGTTTGCTCTTTGCCTTTAGTGGAATTTGTTGTTGTATTTATAGATATTTTAAACGTGTGTGTGCAAATGAACATTTTTGTGAAAATGTGTCAAAAATACTTGAATGTTTGATAAAAATTTTCTCAAGTTTTCTTCAATGCGTTTCAAAATTGTTGCATTTTTGTGAAAATGCTTTAATGAAGTTTTCTTGTTCACATAGTGGTCAAAGGTTAATGAAAAGTTCCTGCAAATGTAAACTCTTGCGAAGATTTGTACAAATTAAGAAGTGCATATATGCAAAAGAAAATTTTGTGAAAAATGTGTTCAAATTTCTTGAAAAATTTTACCAAATTTTTTTTGTTGCAAATGAGGGTTAAACCCAAAGTACAAAATAAATTAACTAATGGAAAATAATTTTTAAACTCTCTTTAGCCACTAATACCTCCAAACAAGGTGGGCAAGTTCCAAAAAAAAATGACTTGGATAATGTTTGTTTAGCCAATAAATCTATAACCTGATCAACTTTCAGAAGATAAAATATTATTTTGCATTCAAACTATTTTTTTAAACTCCTTTCCCTTTTTCAATCTACTCCATTATGTGAATCAAACCGGATCTAAGAAATTAAAATCCCAAATGATCGGAAATGAGATTTCAGTTTCAACTAAAATTTCTTGAAATTTTCTAAACACACAGTCAAAGATTTATGAAATGGGTTGTGTATTACTAGTAGTGCTAAATATGTTATGGAATTAAGAGTGAGTTATATGAAATGTTCATAAAAAAAACAGAAAAGGAGCTGTATTTTTTTTCTAATTTATGTTAATATACGCCTTTCACAATTTCATTTATTTTTATTGACAACAATTTCTATTAATAAAAACTCGCAACTAGGATTGATAGTTTAAAAAATTATAAATTTAAAAGATAAAGTGATTGAGTTTTTATATTTATGATTAAAATAAATTCTAAATTAACTTATATTTAAAATCAAATAAAATATTATAATCTTTTTTTTTTTGGGACTTTCCATTTTTGCTTATCCACATGGTCAAATAGATGTAATGTTCATGTATGTTTCATTTATCAAGACACAACCCATTTCCCCCCCTCTCAATATGTTTATAACATCATACATACATACATACACATATTATATATGATATATAAATCATTCATTTACTAATATTATTTAGCTAAATTTCTCTTTTAAACTTTCTTATGAACATCGTCATAACCTTTTCCTTTTAAGAGAAAATTTAATGAGTAAATGTTAATTTAAAAAATGAGAGTGCTCGCCATTTATTGTAACAAGTTACCAACTAGAGGTGGGAAACATGCCAATCCATTTAAAAATGGGCTGTGTAGCCTGCCCCAAAACGAGCTAACAAGTATGCCCATTTTGGGGGTGGGCTAGCCCACAGGCTATATAGCCTACTTTTTTTTAATTGTTAATATTTTTAAAATTTTAAAATACTAATAAAAAATTTTAATGTTATATTAACATAATCAAAAAAAATTTAATGTTATACTCTTAAAAAATTTTATTTTTTTATAAAAAAATCTCAAATTTTATAACTATAAATCTAAATAAATATTAACATAATATTAATCAATTATAATATGTCAACACATATAAACAAATAAGTAATCATCTTTACTATTATTTAATAATAAAAATATTTAAAGTAATATTTAGATAAAATAAATAATAATATTAATAATATTCTGGCTGGCCAACTTAAAAACTAGCCAGCCCGCCAGCATTGGTACGCTGGGGGGAGCCCGCCTCAAAATAGGCTGACAAAATGCAAGCCCATTTTTAGCCTATTTATTGGTAGGCTGTGCCCATTTTACTAGCTCTATTACCAACCCTTACACTTGCTTTTGATTCTTTTTCCGTTTTGATCCCCAACCATGGTATTAAAATCAAACTTGGATTGTATGGTCAAATCAATAAACCAATTTCTTTGATCAATTTGTTCAAGAATTTTGGACCAATTGATTAAGTTGAATTTTATGTATATTTTTCTCTTATGGTAGAACTTGGAAACAATGCCATTTTGGGTTAAAAATTGGGAAAACCTATTTCCAAATACCTATATAATTTAATATTATTCTACTAGCAAAGTTAAAAACCCTTATATAAGAGCTTACAGTACTAAATAGGGTAGAGTTAACAAATTTAATTAAGAAAGAAAAACACATGGTATAAAATTCAAATTTGAAAAAATATATAGGTATATACAAAATAATTTTCCTTAAAATTATAACAAGTCCACGAATTTATGTTTTAATAACTTTGTTACATTATAGGAAAAATAACATAAAATGACTCTAAAAAATAGGAAAATTCAAATTGTGACTCTAATACAAATAATAGAGGTGTGAGGACGCATTATGAAATTTTGGAAGTTATGGATGAAAAGACCAAAATGCCCTCCATTGTTTGCTTCTCCCTCACTCTTTCATCATCAAACATGGTGGTCTATTCAAATGTCTGCATGGCCACCTTTACCACTACTCGCAAATTTCTCTCGTAGCATGAGGTTCGACTGCATCTGAAGGACTCTACTCTCCATCATCATCGTTCCCTTCCTCACTCATACCTCCATCATCGTTTCTTCACATTCTTCTCAGAAGCATTCATCGACAACTCTGTGGTAAGGATGATGGCTGCAGTGTAACATAAGTGAGAAGAAGGCAATTGCTCATTGAAGAAGAAGGCAAAGGTTGAAGATGTGCTTGCTAATCCCAGTCTCAGTTGTAACCTCTCCCTTCATGGGTTGCAAATTGTGTGGTTGCAAATTAGACGAGCTATTGAATTGATTGCTATATGTAGGAACATTCCAAAGATTGCTATAGTGAATTGTAGTCATGCTAATATAGTGTGAGAGACAAGTTTGACTATGACCTACAATTGGAACTTTCTTTGGAAAATTCTTCTAAATTGGATTGAGATCAATATCTATATTGGATTGGATCCTAACTATTGTATTCATTCAATATGCTTTCATTCATATTTTGGCATATATTCTTCAATGGGTTTTGGATATTCACTCGTTATGTGATCAGATATTCACTCGTTATGTGATCTGTGTGTCTCAATACCTATTATTTCAATCTTTATTTGGACTCTCGATGACAACACCTAGAAGACCTAGGACTACAAGGGTGGAATCACAATTTCAAACAAAAAGATACACCACTGCTGGTTTGAATCATACTCCAATCATGTCAATGGTTTATTGTATTGACCATGTTGGTTGTTGGTTAATGGCCATGTTGATTTTTTATGAATGGTCATGTTGGTCTTAGGTTAGCAGGCATGTTGGTTTTTGGTTAATGCCTAAACTAAAGTTGTTATTTTTTGTAAGTACTGTATAGTCAATTCGAAGACTGTTGGATGATGTCATTGATGAGGGAAAACTACGTGGAAGCATCATGTTAATGTGTATTTGTCACTGAACGGGTAATTCAGTATCGTAATGTAGTTGTTGGTTTTTGGTTAATGGCTACTTTAAAGTTGTTATTGTATATTCTAGAGTTGTTTGTATGAATATTTATTCATCATGTTAATACCTATATTATTCTAGTTAATACATATATCATTCTAGTTAATAGTACATACATATTTTCAGTGTAGTAAATGTCAATTTGGACTCAAATAATGACTTGGTAATATCGAATCCATTGTTGGTAACAATTATTTCATTGTTGTTAATCCCTATATCATTCTACTTAATCATGCCTGTTTATTTTTAGTGTAGTAGTTAATTTAGATTCTAAATAATAATTTAGTAATATCGAATATATTGTTGATAATGCCTATTTCATAGTTGTTAATACCTATATCATTTTTCACGATGCATTATATCATTTTTAATTTTGTTTATAGGTTTTATATCTTTTATCTTTTTAAAAAGATGTTTTCTAATGATGTAATAGAATATTATTCAATTAAGTTTGAAATACTTCCATTTTTAGTCTTGTTTATTTTTTCTGATCCCTACATTCAGTTAATGGTTAGGAATAACCAAACCAATCTTGAGTTGAAATTAAGGCTAAAATACACAAAACCCCATGAACTATAGTTCAACGGTATATAACCTCTTTAACCCTTAAAATTTTAAACAAGGACCTCCATGTTTCATGTTTTGATTATTAAGACCCTACCATTTAAATTGCTCTTAAAGTTAATAGTTTTTACCATGTCTTAATTTTTATATTTTTAATTATGTATCACTTCATTTAAAAAATAATATTTGGCACTTGACATAAAATTTTAGATTTTTCAAATAGTTAAATATAAAATATTTAAATAACAATTTACTTTTGACATGTAATTTAAAGTATTTTATAAATATTTAAAAATATAAAATACTTAAACAAGCATTCAAAATGTTTATTTGACCATGTTTAAATAAAAAATATAAATTATTTAAAATTATATGTAAATTGCTAATTGTTATTTTTTGAATTATGTGGTATATAATAAAAAATAAAAAACTTATGATATGAAAAAATATTAACTTTAACAACAATTTATAAATATGCATGAAAATTTTCAAAAATCTTTATTATATACAAAAATATGCTCCATTTCTAAGGAACTAATTATTGTCTATTTTTCTAGAATAACTAGAAATAATTAATTGGTTACTTAAATTATGTCTTTTTTCTAGTAATTTATCGCCTTTATGTTAATGAGAATAACCTAAATCAGAATATTGATACTCTATTTATACAAAATTTGCATAGTGGTGTACTCAGTGTGTACAAAAATTTATCATATTTTTTTCACCTATAAAATTTTGATGGAGGACATTCTTCAACCACCCAAATTATATTATTCCATATATGTTAGAAAAACTATACAAGGATTTATTTTAATTTTAAATATATGACCCTAATTTATTTTGTCTTCCAATTTTATAATTTTTTCCCTAAACTCTATTGATTGCCATAATATAAGGGGGTTCTATCAAAGGGTAATTATAACTAACATAATTAGGAGTGGTATTATAGGGAAAACAAATCATATTTATTACAAATAACAAATTTAACTAATCTTCTTAATCTATATAAATTAATTATTTAGCTCTTATAGTAAGAACCAGAGAGAATATATTGCAACAAGGTGATATTAAATTTTTTTCATTTCCCCTCACATCCCCTCCCTAAGAGCCAAACATAATATAAAAGAATAGAAACATGAACAGAAATTAAAAATGAAACCAATATATAAGTAGACTTTACGCAATTATCTTCCATAGTAAATTATTCGTTTCATCTGTGGAAATAATTTTGACTTTGTATGTATATATATTATTTCATAATTTGAGTGTCTCAGATATAGCAAGATTTATGAAAGGCTTATTTATACGACACATAAATTGCAACAAGATACAAAATAAAAACAGGTTTTTTAAAAAATAAAATTGA
Source organism: Leucaena leucocephala (assembly GCA_037074615.1). Taxonomy (NCBI): domain Eukaryota; kingdom Viridiplantae; phylum Streptophyta; class Magnoliopsida; order Fabales; family Fabaceae; genus Leucaena; species Leucaena leucocephala. The sequence continues at coordinate 2,732,648 of CM073527.1, read as the reverse complement.
TTCCTTACCAGCATAAATATAAACAAATATTATGTGCATAATTATCTCCTTGCATCTACATACGTATTGTTTTAGATCTATTTAACAAAATTAACTCAGGTATATGCTGAATGAAAGTCATATTGTCAACTACTAATTAATATTATTGGTCTTATAAATTAACAAATTATGAGTATATTAACAAATATTAATAATTGACGAAACTATAAATACCCAATAAAAAGAAAAAAATTATAAAAAATTAATTAAAATGAATTGAAATTATATAGGAGCTTGCGTATTAATTTTTTTTTAATGTTTATTGTGCTCTTGGTTTCATTATTTAACTATAATAATTGGTTTTTACGTTCTTACCCATAGAAAGAAAATGTTATTTTGCATTCAAACTTTTTTTAAGAAAATTCCGTTTTCTTTTTCAACCTACTTCATTTTGTGCATCAAAATATCAAATGAGTGGAAATGAGATTTTAGTTTCAACCAAATTTCTTAAAATTTTATAAATGAGTTGATAGCTACATAGTCAAAGTCAAAGAATTAGAAATAGTTCGTGTATTACTATATAACTTCACGAAAAGCAATTGCATATTTTTTTTCCAATTTATATATATATATATATATTTATGCACCTATCACAGTTTTATTTATTTTGTTTTTTCTCCTCCCTACAAGCAACAAAATACTTAATTAAATGAAGTAAAATTTCAAAGTTAAATTTCCTTTACTAAGTTAAAGACAGAAAGACCCTATAAAAGAATATAAACGTGAATGAATATTAAAATGGAATGGAATGATATTAAATAAGAAAAAAAATGTTTTCATTTTTTTTTTTTTTGCATTACTATACTTAACCGAGTAGGACAAAGATAAAAATCAAACCAATATAAATAAGAATATATGAAATGATCTTTCATAGTAAAATGTAAAGTAAATCATTCTTTTCATCAGCGGAAACAATTTTAACTTTATATACATATATATATTATTCCATAATTGACATAGCACATTAAAAAAAAAACGAAAATTTGTTATGAAATTTTTTATTGCAAAAGCTCAAATCACCACAAGTTTGTCTAAAATTTGTTATAAATCCATGAAAATTTTTGTTTTTCTTGGTAGTATGGACTACGAAACAATTTCAATTCTCTCAACGGTTTAATGAAATAGAAAAGGAAATGTAATCAAATTGATGTAAAAAAAAAAGAAAAAAGAATTTTAAATATGAGTCATTTGTTACGAGATGACATTTCGACTGCGACGTAACTATCAAGACTTTTTCATAGACTTGAAGGAGATTTTCACCTCTGTATCCATCTCCCTCTTATAGGCAACGAGAAGTAGGATGAAGGAAGCAAGATGTTTTATGTCCAATGTATTTATTTTTCTAGCTTGAGTTAATGAACTTAGATACCATACAAAAAAGATTTTAAATATGGTAAGTCATTTTCATTTCCTTTCGTTTGTTTTTCTTAGAAGCAAACATGCCGCTAGTTTTTCTTTTAAACAATTTTAAAATGATCAACATAAATAGGGTACTTCATTTTCATTTCCTTTAGTAAGATTTATGAAAGGGTTATTTCTTAGGTATTGTTTAGGCCTTAGGGATACCCTTAACATACACACACACAAAAAAAGTAAAAATAATCTTGTGCCTTTCATGTATTTTTTTAAAAATAACTTTATTATCTAAAACATAACAAATTTATAAATTTAAATATGAACAGTCTAAATTAAGGTTGGATTCACTCCTCTATTTATTTTTTTCTTTGTTTTGTTTTTAAGAATTAGTAGAGCATTTAAAATATGTGAATTTAGAGACTAAATAGGGTGAAATCTATGGATCTTCTAACCCAATAATTTAATGTTTTGTATTCAAACAATTTCAATTTTTAATTACACTTGAGTAAAATATTAAATTAAGACGATTATTAGTTAGTTAGTTAGTCACAATATAAACACAAGATCAATAATTTTAAGAAAGATGGTCCTATACTCCTATAAAGATTATATCATATATTATTTTATTCAAATAATTTATTTTATTTATCCAATGAATGATGGCAATACATTAAAGAAGAATAACTGACAATTTCAAACTATTTTCCTTTCATTTTTTTACCTTTGTATTTATTTTTTGCAATCCAAAATACTTAATAAATCTAGAGACAATAACTTACATTTATTTAAACCACAAATTTAAAAGAAGTAAATAAAATAGAAAAAAGACTTCATAGAACTTGATATTCCTTCCAACATCATAGTTTCCCATCAACTTGCACCTGCATTGAAATTAAAAAGAAAACGCATTAAATAAAATAATCACAAAAAAAGTGTTGAAACTCCAAATTAATTAGCCTTCTTTAATTGTTTTCCCCCATAACTTATCAGTCGTGATGGGATCATTAAAATTTGTCTATTTTATTAGGTAAAATTGACTTTCTTAAAAAATAAAGGTTTCTATAGAGAGAGTTTTCCTATTCTCATGTTAAAACAAATAGATCAAGCTCTTTGTTTAGCTTAAGTATAATGGAGGGAAGAGAAAGATAGAAACTTTTTATCGAATTTGATTTAAAAAAAAAGATAAATGGAGTTATAAAATTTTAATAGAGAGAAAAATGTAAGAAAAATTAATTGAAAATTTTCAACCCTATTGTTTTCTATTTTTTTAAATCAAAATTGTTAAAATTTTCTATCTCTCTCATCTCTAGTCCCCTCAAATAAGAACAAAGGGTTAGAAAAATTAAAGCAAATAAAAGTTTATCAAAACAACAAGTTTTATTTCATTAAATAGTGTTAGCTATATAGATCATATATATACGATGTTATTGTAATCTATTAATAATAAATTTTTTGAATATATGATAAACCAAAACATTTAATTCAATAAATGTAATAAAAGTAATAAATTACCTGACATATGAATGGCTTGTAATTGTTCAATTTCTACCATAGCTCATATTGTCTTCAATATCAGATTTGTTATTCTCTCTTGAATTTGAAATCTTAGCGGTTTCATAAGTGTCGCCATAACTAGCATGAGCTGCAAGAGTTGATTTCTTACTCTGATTTGAGCTTGGGGCTTGAGAAAAGCTCTCATTGGAATAAGTAGTAGCACGTTCAAGATCTCTTTTTTTGGGCCTCTCATTGGAATAAGTAGTAGCACGTTCAAGATCTCCTTTTTTGGGCCTTTGTTCAGAATTACTCATTTTGCCTCAACAACAAAATATAGCAACACTAAATATTTTGGGATTTAGAATCTTTGTTTCTTCCTTATCTTGATTTGCTCTCTGCCTTTAGTTGTGGAATTTGTTGTTGTATTTATAGAGATTTTAGACGTGTGTATGCAAATGAACAATTTTGTGAAAATGTGTCTAAATTACTTGAAAGTTTGATCAAAATTTTCTCATGTTTTCTTCAATGCCTTTCAAAATTGTTTCATTTTTGTGAAAAATGCCTTAATGAAGTTTGCTTGTTCACATAGTGGTCAAAGGTTAATGAAAAGTGCCTGCAAATGCAAACTCGCGAAGATTTGTACAAATTAAGAAGTTTATATATGCAAATGAAAATATTGTGAAAAATGCGTCCAAATTTTATGAAAAGTTTTACCAAATTTTTTTTAAAAAAATTTTAGAAAAAGGTTAGACTCACATACAATCCAAATATAGAGTGAAGTCTCATTTTCTTCTAGGCGTAAACCTAAGCACCCAAGAGTTAGGATACCTTCTCAAGTACCGCAATTGGAACCACAACAAATCAGTACTTTCTAAGGATCGAACACAATCTAAATAGTTACATATCTCATCTCTTCACCAGTTGAACCTAGGGAGGGTAAAAGTTTTACCAAATTGTTTGAGGGTGTGGAAAGTAATAACCAAATAGGCCTATGAAATGCCCATTCGGCCTGTGAAGTGCATTGGGCTTTGTCTGTCAGTCTTGTTAGTTGTATATTTGGTGTATGTTACCTTGTTTTCCTTACTTTTGTAGGCTTTGTACAATTTTGTTTATTCATTCAATAATATAATAAGAGTTGACATAAATTATAAGAAATATATTTATATTATATAAGGACATAAGTTCAATTATGTTGCCTATTGTGAGGCCTTATTTAGTAGGCCATCTCGTGAGTCCTTTGTAAGTATTCCTTGAGCCTTAAGGCTATACTTTAGTTTGATGAGGGATAGGTACTAAACTTATCTAAATTTTTTTATACAAAAAAAATAATAGAGAGTCAATTTATCCTTTTTCTCTCTTTGATCGAGACAAAACGCAACAAAAGGTTTAGAAGGTTTAAGAAAGTATTACTAAACATTATGTACATGTATTTGTACCCAAAAAAATATACATGTATTTCTTGTACAAAAAAATGTACATGTGTTTCTAAATAATAACCTTAAAATAAAAATATTTAAATTTAAAATATATTTTTAAAATAAAATGATGTAATTAAATTTATCAATTATCAACATAAAAATAAGCAAAGTTATTATGCTTATAACCGTATCCTTGCATTTATATATAATCAATAATTTGTTTACTTTAATTTATTTAGATCTATGTAGCAAAATTAATTCAAGTATATGTTGGGTCAAAGCCACATTACCACCTTAGAAATTAATAAATTATGAATATTTCAACAACTACTTATAATTGAGAAATATAGAGATTTAATAAAAAGAAAAAAATTCAAGAATTTAATTAAAAATGAATTGAAATTATTGGGCCTTGCAAATTAATTGTTTTTTTTCCTAATATTTGTTGTGCCCTTGACATCATTATTCAAAACTAATAAGTGATTTTAATAAAAAAACTAATAATTGATTTTTTATTTTTTCATAAGATAAAAAACATTCTTGCATTCAAACTATTTTTTTAATTCATTTCCCTTTTTCCATCTACTCCATTGTGTGAATCAAAACGGTTCTAAGAAATTAAAATCCCAAATGATTGGAAATGAGGTTTCAATTTCAACCAAAATTTCTTAAAATTTTCTAAATGAATTGACTTGCACGCAGTTAAAGATTTATGAAATAGGTTGTATATTACTATAACTTATACTGCTAAACATGTTATGGAATTAAGAGAGAGTTACATGAAATGTTCATGAAAAACAGAAAAACATCTCAATTTTATTTATTTTCTTTTTCTCATACCTACAAGCCACAATGTCCTTAGTTTAATCAAGTCAAATTTCAAAGTTAAATCCTTTTATAAATATTGTTTATCTTTTTATAAGTAAACTAATTTATAGAATTAGATTTATAATTATTACTTGTGTTTGCCAGAAAAACTCTTTAGCTTTACAAAGTATGAGGATGTTCATTTTTTGCAAAAAAAAAAAGAAAAAAATCATTTTCTCTTCAGCGCCACAAGTAATATTACTCTATGGTATATTGCGACAGATTATAAAAGAATAGAAAGGAATTGAAATAAAAATGGAATAATGGAAATATATTACCTCAAGTTAAAGGCTCAAACCCCATTATATATAGTTTAAATAAACAAGTGTTTTATGCATTACTGTGCATATTTAGAGTAGAAGGAATTGATAAAATTGAAACTAATAGGATAAGAATTAACCAAATTATCTTTCATAGTAAAATGACTTAATACAAGAGTTATTTATTTAATTTGGGTTAATTAAAAAAACTAAATATATTACTTAATTATAACATGTGTGACATAATATCCTTAAAATACTTCTATATAACATTAAATTATAGTCAATTTATAAGCTATATAAATTAATTTGAGAAAAATAATAAATATGATAGATAAATTAGATTAATATCTTACATGTACAACTAAAACTTGAGAGAAATACTTATATACTTCAGTAGTGCTACATCATTTAACTCTATATAATTAAAATACAAGAACTTATCACCTTTTAATCCTAATTGGCTTATGACCATATGAAATAATTTAGATTCTATTTTGTTTTCAAGAATGGATCAATGGAAAATTTCATTCTAAATATGTCATGAATTTCTGGCTTTCTTGGTAGTGCGGACTTCCTTGTTTCCACGAACTAATTTTAATTCTCTCTCAAAAGGTTTAATGAAAATGGAAAGGAAATAGAATGAAATTATTCTCAAGCAAACAAAGGATTTCAGATACCCTTCTTTATTTTCATTTCCTCTAGATAGTTTTTCTGTGAAGCAAACATGCTGCTAACTTCTTCTTTTTTTAAAAAAAAAAACTGTTATAAAATGATCAAAATAAATTGAGCGTCTCATATATGGCAATATTTATGAAATGAGTTGTATATTTCCACAAGAATTAATTCTTGATTAATCAACATAAGAAAGAGACTGAATTTCATGCGGTGAGAATATTATACGTTTTGGCGCGTTTGACCCTTTTTATTGAAAATTTAACAAAAGAAATTCTCAATTTGAAGTTAAGAAAGGTTGCTATTATTACTCTAATCCTAAATACATAAATACAAAAACGCAAGATAGTAAGTTCATGTATGTATGTAATACAAAACAAAACACATTCATATGTACATCATGTATCCACAGATCTTTGGGAACATTTCTGATTAAGGTTAGGAAGAAAAAGAATATTTTAAAGGAAAATACTTAAATTTTAATTTCAAAGTTAAATAATTTTGGAAACAATAATAAATAAATATATTATATCTGTTTATAATTGTTTTGGGTAATGCGTTTGTCTGAAAGATTGCTAAATAAGTAAATATTAAATATGATAAAAATAAAAATTAATCTATGTTTTAAATGCTTTTTTAATAACATATGAAATAATTATTTAAAAATTCTACACAATATTTATCAAAATTGAAAATTATATTACACAAACATTTATCATACCAAAATTGGGTTTTCAAAATTTGGGCTTTTCTAGCCCAAAATATGTCTACTAATGTTGTCCCTTGAATATGACATTTCTTCATAATAGCTGATATTATCTTTTATTTTCGGTAAAACAATTACCAATATTATATTATTAAGTGAATCACGTATGGTGATACATAATTACATATAACATATAATCTAAAAATATATATTATTAATTATATAGGAAATAAATAATTTTAAAATTTATATTTAAACTTCATATAATGGTTAAAAATACAAATTTACAATATACTATTTAAATACTATTGTTATGAAAAATTATTAGTAATACATCCTTATTTAAACTTTCATAAGAAGATTAAAAAAGTTAATTTTTAATTGAGAGTGCTCGCCATTTACAATAACAAGTTACCAGCCCTCACCCCATGCTTGCTTTTTATTCTTTTTGCCTTTTGATCCCCAACAATAGTATTAAAATCAAACTTGGATTGTATGGTCAAACTAATAAACTGATTTAACTAGCTTCTTTGATCAATTTGTTAAAAAATTTTGGACCAATTAATTAAGTTAAATTATATATATATGTATATATTCTTTTGGTAAAACTTGGAAATGGTGCCATTTTAGGTTACAAATTGGGAAAGTACCTCTATAATTTAATTTTATTCTGTTAACACAGTTAAAACTCCTATATAAGAGCTGAAGTTACTAAATATGAAAAAGTTAAAGGATTTAATTAAGAGAGAAAAATACACAATATAAAATTAAAAATTTAAAAAAAATAAGTACCTATAAAATAATTTTCTTTAAAAATATAATAAGTCGTCGATGTTAGTCTAAGTAGATACACTTAAGAGAAAGATGAATTGGGTATTTTAAAAATTTTGACGAAAATTGAAAGCTTAATGTCAACGAAAACATGATTGAATAAAAAGAATAGAGATAAGAAAGATTTCATTGAGAGATAGAATAATCAACAGAAATTAATGTATCCTCATTCAGACTAACTCTTTTATCCTACGTTCAATCCCCAAAGGCCTTATGAGATTTTTAACTATACCCCAAGATTTGAACGGGCTCTTGGCGCCTCAGTACAACAATTGATTCACTCAATCACTCTCCCTTATTTTCCATAAGGTAATATTTTCAACTTGAGAGAACCAATCTCTTAAATAAATATAATGAACAAAAGTATCTTTCACAATCTTTCTCTCAAAGAGTATGTATGATGATAAATATTGGAACTCAATAAATATCGAGTTATAGAATGAAGAAAAAGATAATAATAAATTCAAAAGTTGATCAGTTTATTCGTTGTTCTTTTCTTCATAAATGCTAAGTCTTTAAAAAGCATTTACTTCAGCTGGTAGCCGTTAGACTCAGATTTGTAACTGTTGGAGCGAAGGTGATGTTGGTAATTGGCAGGTAGATAAGCATTTAATACTTTACCAGAAGTAGCAAGTTTACATTGCCGTAACCTTCATTATTTCAAACTCTTAATCTTTTCTGAACACACTTAACTTCAAAAGATTTGTCAGTAATTAAAGTATTAAGTAAGTGTATAAACTATTAATTATCAAGTCGTTAAAGATCCATGTTATAAATAAGTTCAGATGGCTTTCAGAAAAGTATATTATATTAATTGATTAACTAATCGATTAATTATTATTAATTCTATCAATGTTTTACTTAATAAAAAAATAGAAAACATAGCATTACATTGATCAGAACTTTCAATCATATACAATTTAATAAGTATCTTAAAAGATATATAATGAAGAATATGGAGACACATATGTATATTTCATATCTAGAACAATCATATAAAGCTCAAAGAAAGATTCAAACAATTTCAACGCAAAGAGAAAAAGATGTTTGAAATTTATAAAGTTAATCGATTGACTTTAAATCGAATATCTAATCAATTAATGTCTCTAGAAGAATTGAAATAGAAATATTTTCAACACAGATTAATCGAACAATTAATCCATTAATATAAATTAATCGATTAATTAATCTATTAATGAATTCATATTTGAATTTCACAAAATGGATCTATATTGATTACTCGAATAGTTAATGGATTAATATAAATTAATCGAATATCTAATCGATTAATATAGTTGTTGTTCAAATGAAAAACTATTTTCAATAGATTAATCAAACATCTAATCGATTAATCATAATTAATCGAATACATAATCGATTAATTGACTTATCTTTTCAATTCAAGAGAGTTATTTTATGACATTAATCCAACACTTAATCGATTAATAGATACTCATTAATCGATTAATTGATGTTCACGGAACACTGTCCTTATATTAATCGAATAACCAATTAATTAATTGATACTCATTAATCGATTGGCTAATCGATTAACTCCATTGGTCTTTCTTTTTAACATATTTTAAATGCATAAACACTTTGAATTATTTTAAATCACTTTTGACATCATTCAAGCACATAAATAATTTAATCATAGAATTTTCTTTTGACATCATCAAAACATAAGCTTTTAATAACAAGGATAATTCATATCATTAACAATTCAAAAGTTTCAAAGTATAAAATAGAAATAAACTTAAACAACTAAAATAAATATATCTAAATCAAGTGACTCTGGAGAATATTCCTTCTTCTCTTCACTTCCACTATCCCTTTTTTTGACATCATCTAAAAGGGTTGAGGCCAGAGATGAAAGAATAATAAGAGAAAGTTGGGGTAAAGGAAGGGCAAGTGGTGTGGAAATGGGAGGAAGTGATATAGTAAATGAACTGTAAGGGCATAGATGTCAAGGACTCTGAGACAGGAATAGGTGAAGGATCAGAAACTTCAGGAATATACAGATCATGCTAAGAGACTGATGGTGGAGCTTGATCCCTGAGTTCCTTCTCTGAGAAAGAAGGTCCAATGTTATTTAAAAGCTTGCCTCTTGTAGATTGCCTCTTGTCTCTGTGATATGGCATCTTGCCTCTCTCTGACTTTATTCCTAAAAGCTTGAAAATCCCTGATATGAGATTCAAGTAATGTCTGGATCCCATAGCTATGCCTCTCATGAATCAGATTATCCTCTTTTTTTGACATAATGAGTATGTTTTCTAGCTCAACAAACTCAATCTAAAAGTACCTCTGAATATATGCACCCAAAAATGATGGTGAAGATGATACTTGGGGTCCAGTAGAGGAGTGTCATTCATATTGAGGAAGAGAAGCAATGGTAGTAGGCTGATGGTTGTCTTGGTAGTCTTTGGGAAGAATGCCTTTCTTTGCATCATAACGAAGCTTAATCTTCATCTTGTTCAACTATGTCATTCTAAATGCACCAATATGTTCCTTCTTTCTTCCTTTCAAATGTTGGATGTTGTAGTGCTTCAGAAATAAGGAGACAAACTGTGACAATGGCATGGTAATGGTCCTTGTCATGTTTAAATAGAACTCTCTCACACGGTTGTATATGAAAACTCCTAGGTTGAGCTTTTATTGTCATATCCTAATTTTTTCCTATCTGTATAGTACTAATAGTGGAAAGAGATTTAGGAAGGATTATGATGAAGATAAGAAGAAATGATAAAGGTTAAATGAGTCTTGAAGGAAGAAAGGGACCGAAACAAAAACTGGAAAAGTTTAAAGGCCAAAAGTTAAAGTAGAAACAAAAGTTGAGCCCAAAGTTGTAATTTCCAAAAGTTTAGGGACCTAAATATAAATATCCAAAAAGTTAGGGACATAAATGTAATTAAGAGAAAAGTTCAAGGGCAAAATTGTAATTATAGAAAGATCAGCCCGAAAAGGGTTATAACTGCCCAAAAGTATTTTAGTCCCATATTCCATCAGTAAATAGAGGAAGGTATGCTGGATAATCTGACATGATACATAAATTTTATTAAGGCTCCAGACAGCAGATATTTATCTGATAGTCTAAAAGTTATCTGAAATTTTATCAGATTTTATGGACTTCAGATATAAGTGGGCAAATTACAGGAAAGTGTGCCCTACAGTGTCAAATATCCTAGATCTGACAGAACTCTGGAAGAAGTTCTGTATAAAAAGTTATTCACATATTAGTGAATTTTGACGAGAGTTTGATAACACCCGTGATCCGATAATGGAACTTATCGGTATGTAAGCCTAGATAGAATGAGATTAGATGACCTCATATATATGCCCATAATGACGCCAAGGAAGGCCCAAAACCCAGGGTACCAGTCTATCAGTAGAAGGAGCCAGTGCCAGAAAAAGTGTGAAATTATGAAAATGCCCCTGGATGCTCAGATTGTACTAGAGATGGATGAAGGGCATTTTGGTCATTTGGGATATGCCTTGAGGCAATACAAAGAGGGGTGAAATGACAATTATGCCCTTAGGGTCAATATAGTGCAAGAAAGGACACTAAGGGTATTTTGGTCATTTCCCAGGGGATCTGTAATTAAGTTATGGCCAGTACAAGTATGTCAATGGTGTGATAAGCCTAGACATTAATTTCCAGGATAGAATACATATCCTGGTATATTATAAAAAATTAGGAACAGAACACAGTCCAGTTGTTGTGAAACTGCACTAATCGGTACCGGATTGGATTGAAATTTCTCCAGAAGGTTTCTTGCATGGGCAGCACGCCACCTAACCCTCTTAGGTGTCCCATGAACTGTCCCACATGATGTCATAATTATTATTTTATGAAAAAGTTAAATCCAAGATTAAATGTGGGCCTTTAGATCAAATAGTAACCAAATCAATCTTGGCCATTCATTTTTCTTGGATTTTGGCTATAAATACCCCTCCAATTCTGCAGCAAACCGTAGCTTCATGGACCCTTGGGGAAACTCTTGCAAAATGGAAACTCAAGCCAAGACAAAGAAGATTCAAGGTTCCAAAGTTCAAGCAAGCTAGAGATTAAAGGTAAACAATCTTTCCTAACTTATTCTCCTTTGATTTGGGAGCTTGAACTTAGGGTTTTCATGGGGAAAATTTGAGTTTTATCTAAGGGGAGGTGCTGCCCAAAAACCTTAAAGGAAAGGGGAAAGAAGAAATTAAAGTTAGAACCATACGATTGAAGCTTAAACAAGCTAGTTAAGTGATTGGTTGTTGAATCAAATTGATATTCTTGACTTTGCCATGGTGTGTCCTGTTTGGTCTGCACTGTTCATGAGGGAAGGAAATTGAATTTCAATGATTTAATGCTTCCATTGAGTTTGTATGATGATTTTGTGTAGGATTGGAAAGGTTTTGAACCTTGGAAACATTAAAATCTCAAGGTTGTAGTCTTTGAGATTCCTTACAGTTACTGTTCACTCACATGAACAGTGATTGGAATTTCATGATTTTGATGATTCCAATGGTTTTAAAATGAAAAGTTGTGTGGGGTAAAGTGGAGAAACAAGTATGGGAAGCATTAGAATCAAAATGAGAATTTTTGAAAGAATTGTGTGCTTATGTTCAATTCTGTACAGCAGGCCATGAAGGAGCTGAAATTTCATGATTCTAAGCTCATAAATGGATTAAAAATATGAAATTGTGTAGGTTAAAGTCAAGACATCAATTAGTTCAAGAGCCAAGTGGATTAGTGAATATTAGGGAAAGTTATGACAATAAAGAGTGTAACAAAGTTAATCTTGAACATAGTTGGAGTTCATGAGTCCTAATGAATTATGTGATGCATATGAATGTGTTTAGGACCTTGAAACATCCAAGAACATGTTGGGAGGTGATTGACATAAAGGCTTATTGGTTGGAAAGCTAGAGAGCAAATGCTAAAGATCAAGAGGAAAGCTTAAGTGCAAGGTAGAGAACTTACCTCTTTATGTGCTTGATGTGGTATGCTTATGTGTTGACATGTATATGTTATTTGAATGATATTGTGACATGATAAATGATGTTGAATGTGTTATGAATAACATGTTTCCATGGCCATGCACTTTATGTAAAAGTTTGTAGCATGATGGCATGTCACTAATCAAAGAAAGTTAATGAAATTACATATCATGCATTAGCATCCATCTTGCATATTTAAGTGGTAATGTTTGCTACTGATATTGCCTAGAATCTCACTCTCCTATAACCAACCAATTTAGGTAAAGCATGAAGAAAAGGTATGCATGGAGAAGAGCTAAAGAATGGAAGAAAAGAAGTGAAGTATTGAGATTTTAGAATATACTATAAATTGTCTATGTATGTAAATGCCATGTAAGGTGTCCATTTATGTGATGAAACTATTGTAATACTTATGGAATATGTACATGATGTATATGAATGTTAAGAAGCTTATTTGATGGCTTGTGCATGCTGAAACAACTATTGGAAATGAAAGAAAAGAAACTGAAATGGTAAAAACGTAGGTCCTGAAGCAGTTTTGTTGTGGCTTCAGTTTGACCTAGCAAATGAAGGAATTATTTCAGGAAATTTTATAAGAATGTAGTACACATCCATATCTTTAAGTGCATCGGTAGAACATTTCATTTGGATGTGTATATCAAGAGAAATGATTCTTCAAAGTAAGGAACCAGAATCTGTTTCCAGAGTTTTTGACCAAATGAACAGTAAAATTCAACGAATAAACTGTATCAATGGGCTAATCATTTGGTCTAGAAATTATTTTTACCTTAAATTCGAAGATGTTATCTTCATGTAGCTTTTTGAACCACCTCATTTTGAGTTTTCTAGAATTAATTACGATTTTTCAAAATTCGTTGCGTAATCTGGAATACCATATGAACAGTATCCCGAGAAAGAGTAAAATTCCAGATTTGGCTAATGGACTTCCAAGGTCTTGTAAGTGGTTCTAAATGCTACTGAATGGTACCTAAGACGTATAAAAGTAAGGATGTTGCATTTATCCACCGACTATTCTGCCCAGAGTGATATAATCTTGTTGAATGAGGTATGTGAAGCTAGTGGACTTGATAATCATACACCGAGAGTAGATGTAGTGGATGATGCGATAAAAATCACACATTTGACTTAGGGTGAATGACAGGGAACTAGGAAAGGGCTTATTGGTCTACATGAGGATATGATAGGCTTTGGCTTGATCTATATTATTCATTGGCACTAAAGCAGGAACACCTATCAACTGATTGATGATACTAAAATCTAACTTAATCTCCCTACCTCTCAGCTTAGTAGTCAAATAACTATCCACTATGTTGTCGTCTTCATCCAATGTGTCAAAGATTTCTATGTTGCAATAAAATCTTTTGACTACATCTAGACTATAGGTCTCATTGATCCTAAGTTAACTCTCAAAGTGGTGTAAAGACTCTATTAAATCTAACTTGACCTTATGGTCATCCTTAAGAGCAGGAATATCCACATAAACTATATGACAATACTTCCTCTCCCTAAACTCTGAGTTATACTTAGCCATATCAATATCTAAATCCAAGTTACCTTGTAGAAAATACATACTTGATGGCTGAGAATCTGAGGGAGCTAGAGTTGAGGAAGGCTTCCTAGGTGTCCTCTGTCTCTTGCCAAGAGACTCAGTGGCAGTCTGTACAGTCCTCTCTAGCATGGCAGTAAACTCAGGATCAGAGTCTGTGTCAGAGTTAACCTTCTGAGACTTTTCCTTTCTCTTTGATGCAGACTTTGAAGAAAGCTCATATACTTTGCTCTTTTCTTTGGTTGTTCCTTTGGCCTGAGCCTAGCTCGCTAGCACCTTGTATTTTCCCTTTGACACTTCTGAGCCATCTTTAGCCACCTTAGGTTGATATTTTCTCTTCTTTCCTTTGAGTTTAAGCCTGAGGAGTGTCAGAGATTGATTTGGAAGGAATTTGCTCTTACTCATCTGGATTAATGGTTTTGGTTCTTGCCATCGCTAGTGAAGCCATTGGGATTTTGAGAAAATGATTGGTGAAATAGAGAAATTTGATGATGATTTTTTATGGGTTATGATATGTAAAGGGTGAGCAAACCATCCCACAAACTAATTTGAGGATTTTTTTTAATGTTGAAAGTGAGGGAGTTTAAAGATTGTTGATCAGGGCTCAAGTTAAATAGTAAAAAATCGCAACTGAGAACTAATAAATCCTGACATTAATTGATTAAATATTATATTAATGCATATTAATCGATTAGGTAATCGATTAATTTAATCAAATATGCACATAAAGAAACCCATTAATTGATTAGGTGTTCAATTAATTGCCATTAATCGAATAGCCAACTGATTAATTTCAAATAAAATCAATTTCCAACATATTCAATAATTTATTAATCAATTATGTGTTCGATTAATTAAATTAATAGAATAATTAATCGATTAATTCTTAATAAAAATAACATTTAACACATATTCAATATTCATTAATCGATTAGCTGTTCAATTAATTTAACACATTTTCCAAACATGATTAATCAATTAGCTATTCAATTAACACTAATTAATGGAATTCTTAATCGATTAATTTTACTAAAATAACACATTTATCACATATTTCTCAAATAAACTAAAGTTACCTCCCTCCATTAATCGATTAACTATTGGATTAATCTATCATCTATTAACCTCTATTTTTTCAATCCTATAATAGAGCATCATACAAAGATTTAACTAAATACTCTGAGGATTAAGTTAGCAACTTGAATCATCAAACATAAGTATTGAATAATTATTTTGAAAAAATAAAGGTTGAATAAAGCTTAAAAACATATAATCCTTATAGCTCATTGGGATTTACAATTCTTAATTCTCTTCTAATATAGTTGAATTGATCCTGAGCAAGTGGTTTGGTGAAGATATATGCTAGCTGAAGATGAGTTGCAATAATTCAACTTTTATGTCTTTCTTCTGGACATGATCTCTTATAAAGTGGTGTATGATATTAATTTGCTTAGTCCAAGAATGAAGTATGGGATTATTTGACAAACTAATTGTGCTTGTGTTGTCACATAAAATTGGAATCTCATTCAAATATATTCCCAAGTCTTGAAGTTGTTGCTTGAGCCATAGTACTTGTACACAATAACTCCCAACCGCTACATACTCAGCTTTTGTTGATGAAATAGCCACAATATATTGTTTTTTACTAAACCATGAAACTAGACAATTATCAAGAAATTCACATTATCCACCGGTACTTTTTCTATCTTTTTTGTATCTTCTATGGTTAGCTTTTGAGTATGCTACCAAGTATTTTGCTTCTCCTTTGGAAAACCATATTTTAAGGTTAATGGTTCCCACAAGATATCTGAATATTCTCTTTATATCTAAATATTCTCTTTACAGCTTTAGCATGTGATTCCTTTGGAGCAAATTGATATCATCCCACACTGAATTGTATATATGGTATGCTTGCTGTGACATATAATAGAGATCCAATCATTCCGTGATATTTTGTAATGTTGAAATATTTTCCCCTCTCATCCTTATCTAACATTGCACTTGTACTCATTGGTGTTGAGACACTTTTCGCTTGATCCAATTCAAACTTTTTCAGGAGCTCCTTTAAGTACTTTGTCTATGAGATGAAGATATCATTCTTCTGTTGTTTGATTTGAAGTCTAAGAAAGAAGTTTAGTTCTCCCATCATAGACATTTCAAATTCTCCCTGCATTAATTTGGCAAAATCTTGACAAAGATCTTCATTAGCAACACCAAAGATAATATCAGCAACATAAATTTGAACTACTAATAGATCAGATTTTTTCTTTTAATAAATAAAGTATTATATAATTTTCCTCTTTTAAAGCCTTTTTCTATTAGGAACTTGCTGAGACAATCATACCATACTCTAGGAGCTTGCTTTAACCCATATAATGTTTTCTTAAGTTTGTAAACATGGTTTAAAAAACAATGATATTCAAAACTAGGAGGCTATTCTACATAAACCTCTTCCATTATATACCCATTAAGAAAATTATTTTTGACATCCATTTGATATAGTTTAAATTTTTTAATGCAAGCCAAAGCTAAGAGTACTCGTATGGCTTTCAATCTTGCTACTGGAGAATATGTTTTCTAATAATCAATACATTCTTCTTGATTATAGCCTTTTACAACTAATCTAATTTTATTCCTAATATTATAGCATATTCATCAAATTTATTCTTGAATACTCATTTACTCCTGATGGCTTGATGATCATTGACTCTAGGTACCAAGTCCTAAACTTGATTCCGTTCAAATTGATTTAGTTCTTCCTGCATAGCAATTATCTATAAATCATCTGATAGTGCTTCATCTATATTAGTGGGTTTAATATTGAAATAAATGCAAAAAAGTGCACTTCATTGAACACTTGCCTTCGGGTTTTTACTCCTTCGTCGACTTCACCAATAACATGATCTAAATGATGATTTATATTATGTCTTCAGGCTCTAGGTTGATCTTTTTTTGACTTATAAAGATAATTGCTAGGTTGATCAACTACAGGTTCTTTTTCTTTATTCAATTTCAGTATTTTAAGACTCTGTATTATCTCAGCTTCATCATCCAGAGACTTTGAAATTATGTTTTAGAAAATACTATATGTACAGGCTTTTCTATTATAAAAGTTATTTTGTTAAAAAGTTTGTATGTTTTACTATGACTAGAGTAACCAAGAAAAATAGCCTTATCAAATTTATGATTGAATTTACCCAAATTTTCTTTGTTGTTGTTGTGGTAAAATATTTGCTCGTGAAGATCATTAGATGAGTGAGATTAGGCTTACGCCCTTTGCAGATCTCATTTGGTGTCTTGTTGAGTATTGGCATGATGTAGGCTCAGTTAGATATATAACTTACTGTGTTCATAACCTCTGCCTAGAAAACTTATGAGACACATTTGTCATTAAGTATCGCTTTAGCCATCTCAGTGAGGACTTTGTTTTTCCTTTCAACAACTCCATTTTTTTTGTGGTGTTCTTAGTGCAGAGAAGGTGTAATATATCCCATAGTTGTCACAAAATTCTATAAATTCAGTATTCTCAAATTTTCCTCTATGATCAGTCCTGATAGACATAATAAAAGCATTAAAAATTCCATATTTGGATTAAAGAAATAAAGTTCAAAAAAATATCAAATAGTCATCAACTATCCCCAAAGTATATAAGTTTCCTCTGAAACTTTTGACTCTTGATGGACCAACCAAATCTATATGGAGTAATTGAAGCGGTCTCTCATATGAGACTTCATTTTCTGATTTAAAAGATGACTTTAATTGTTTTTCCTTCTGATAGGCTTCACAAACAATATTAGTTTTAACTTCAAGTAAACCAATTACTAAATCTTTCTTAACTAATTTTGAAAGTTGATACATATTTACATGAGCTAATCTCTTGTGTTATAACAAACTTTCTTCATATTTACTAAGAAAACAATTTTCTTCTAAACTTTGAAAACACTCCTTTTGACTTAAGGCACATGTTATAATATTGATTGCTTTATCATTGAAAAGTATCATCTTTTTTTCATCGCCATTGTATTCACTTTGTTCCTTTGAAATTTTTGCTCCGTCAACAACTTTTATTGGAACATAATTCCCATCTTGTATGATATCCCAGAGACCATACTCATAAGCTTTGATGAAAGATTTCATTCTATTTTTCAAAATGTAAAGTTCTATCCATTGAAGCTTGGAGGCTTCGTGGTGGAACTTCCCTATAGTAACACACTGTCTTCGAATCCTACCATTAATATCGGATCTCTCTTGAGATTGTTAGGTCTTTTCCAAGAGACTTGCGCTGGTACTAAATGTTAGTCTAGACAGATATACCCAAAAGGAGAGTGAATTGGGTATTTTGAAAATTTTAATAGAAATTGAAGCTTAATGTCAACGAAAATATGCTTGAATAAAAAGAACAGGGATTAGAAAGATTTCACCAAAAGATAGAATAATCAATACAAGTCAATTTATCCTGATTCGAACTAACCCTCTTGTCCTATGTCTATTCCCCATAAGCCTTCTAAGATCTTCAATTATACCCCAAGATTTGAACAGGCTCTTAGTACCTCAATATAACAATTGATTCAATCAATCACTCATCTTACTTCCCGTAAGGTAATATCCCCAACTTAAGAGAACCAATCTTTTAAGTAAATAGGATGAATAAAAATACCTTTCATAATCTCTCTCTCAAATAGTATATATGATGATAAAATTGAAGCTTAACAAATATAGGGTTAGAGAATAAAGAAACAAAGAATGCAAAAAATTGAGAAGTTGATCAGTTTGTTCGTTGTTCTTTTCTTCATCAATGCCGAGTCTTTAAATAGCATTACTTTAGTTGGGAGACGTTAGACTCAGATTTATAACTGTTAGAGCAAAGGGGATCTTGGTCGTTGGTGGGTAAGTGAGTATTTAATACTTTGCTAGAAGTAGCAAGTTTACATTATCGTAACTTTCATTATTTCAAACTCTTAGCATTTTCTTAACACATTCAACCTCAAAAGATTTGTCAATAATTAAAGCATTGAGTAAGTGTATAAACTATTAATTATCAAATCATTGTTAAAGATCAAGGTTATAAACAAGTTCAAATGGCTTTCAGAAAAGATACTATATTAATCAATTAATTATCATTAATTCTATCAATATTTCAATTAATGAAAGAAATAGAAAATAGAGCATTATATTAATTAGAACTTTCAATCATATACAATGCAATAAGTATCTCAAAAGATATATAATGAAGAGTATGGAGGCACATATGTATATTTCATATCTAAAACAATCATATAAAGCTCAAAGAGATATTCAATCAATTTCAACGCAAATAGAGAAAGATATTTAACATTTATGATGTTAATAGATTGACTAATCGATTAATATAAGTTAACCGAATACCTAATCGATTAATGTCTTTGGAAGAATTGAAATAGAAATGTTTTCAACATAGAATAATCAAACAATTAATCTATTAATGTAAATTAATCAATTAATGAATCCATATTTAAATTTCAAAAAATCATTCTCTACTAATTAATCAAATAATTAATGGACTAATATAAATTAATCGAATATCTAATTGATTAATAGAGTTGTTATTGTTTAAAGTAAAAATTGCTCTCCATCGATTAATCATAATTAATCAAATACTTAATCGATTAATTGACTTATCTTTTCAATTTAAGAGATCTATCTTATGATATTAATCTAACATTTAATTGATTAATGGGAACTCACTAATCGATTAATTGATGTTCACAGAACACTGTCTTTATATTAATCGAACAACCAATTGATTAATTGATACTTATTGATCGATTGACTAATTAATTAACTCCTTTATTTTTTTTTCTTTTTAACATCTTTTAAATGTAGAAATATTTTGAATTATTTTAAATCACTTTTGACATTATTCAAATACTGAAATAATTTAATCATTGAATTTTCTTTTGACATCACTAAAATATTATTAAAGCTAATAGTCAAATTTATGTTCTAATAAATTTGTTAGATTATAGTGAAAATAAAAGAAAAAGACTTTGGAAAATAGGAAAACGTAAATGGAGACTCTAACATTTGCAAATAACACAAAGGTCACTCTGGAATTTTTGAAGTCATGGATGAAAAAGATTAAAATGCCCTCCATTATTTGCTTCTCCCTTATCGAACATAGTAGTCTATTCAAATATCGGCGTGGCCACCTCTGCCACTGCTTCCAAATTTCTCTAGTCCCATAAGGTTGCCCACATCTAAAGAACTCCACTCTCCATCGTCAGTATTCACTTCCTCGCTCACACCTCCATCATCGTTTCTTCAATTCATCGTTCTGACTCTTCATCTCTCGACAGCCTACATTCCTTTCTGATGCAGTCATCAACGACTTTGTGGTAAGGATGACCGCGACAGTGTAACATCAGTGAGAAGAAGGCAAGTGGTCGTCGAAGAAGAAGGCAAAGGTTAGAGGGGTGCTTGCCAATCTCAGTCTCAGCTGCAACCTCTCCCTTTATGGGTTGCAAATTATGTGGGTATTTGATTTGATCTTAGTTATTCTATTCATTGTGTGGGAAACATTTAAGAAGAAAGTTCTTGGTATAGATCTCAAATTAATTGAAGTGGAGTTGCCATCGATATTCGGATTTGTATTTCTTACTTTAATCAAGTAGCATGAAATTTGTAGAAGCATACCCATCATAGTAATGCCTTATGATTCTATTAGCATGACAATGAAATGCAGAGTAAAAGGCACTGAAACAGAGGATTCATATGAACCTTTAATAGAAGAGTTAATTACAGATAAGTCTAATATTGATACAGAGAGTCATGGCTGCAAGAATGAAGTGGTAAAATATTTTAGAGGAGCTATTGAATTGATTTCTATGTGTGGAACTATTCCAAAGAATGCTAAAGTGAATTATAGTCGTGCTAATAGTGGGAGAGACAAGTTTGACTATAACCTACAGTTGGAAATTTCCCTAGAAAATTCTTCTAAATTGGATGTGAGATCAATATCTATATTGGACTGGATCCTAGCTATTGTATTCGTTCAATATGCTTTCATTCATATTTTGGCATCTATCGTCAATGGGTTTTGGATATTCACTCATTATGTGATCTGGGTGTCTCAATACATATTATTTCAATCATTATTTGGACTCTGGATGACAACACTGCAAATTCTTCCTACATTAGCAACTATAACTTAGATTCCTATGATGAAAACAAGAAATTCTGTAAGACAAAATTGGTGATGCTTCAGTCTGAAGTTCTAACTCAATGGGAATATATGGATGTTATGCATATGGTGTTTTTGCTACTGATAAAGTTCTAGCTCAATGGAGAATATATCCCAACAAATCTTGTTGCAACCTCGAATCACAAGTCGGCCTCTTAGAATGCTTAATACTACAAGGGTTGAATTACAATTCTAAAACAAAAAGATAAACCTCTGCTGGTTTGAATCATACTCCTAATCATATGTAAATGGTTTAGTGTATTGACCATGTTGGTTTTAGGTTAGCGGGCATGCTGTTTTTTGGTTAATGCCTAAACTATAGTTGTTATTTTTTAAGTACTGTATAGTAAATTTGAAGATTGTTGGATGATGTCATTACAAGGGAACACTAAGTGAAAGCATCATGTTAATGTGTACTTATCATTGAACATGTGTAATTCATTTATTATAATGCAATTGCAAGTTTTTGATTAATGACTACTCTAAACTTGTTATTTTATATTCTACAGTTGTTTGTACGAATATATTATTTATTATGTTACTACATATATCATTCTAGTTAATAATACATACTTATTTTTAGTATAGTAAATGTCAATTTAGATTCTAAATAATGACTTCATAATATTAAACCTATTGTTGGTAACATCTATTTCATTATTATTAATCCCTATATCGTTCTAATTAATAATGTCTATTTATTTTTAGTGTAATATGTCAATGATTCTAAATAATGACTTTGTGATATTGAATCTATTGTTGATAATACTTATTTTATTGTTGTTAATGCTTATATCTTTTTTCATAATGCATTGTATCATTTTTTATTTTGTTTATATGTTTTCTATCTTTTACCTTTTTAAAAAGGTGTTTTCTAATAAGGTAATATAATATTATTCAATCGAGTTTAAAATATGTATATTTGTAGTTTTGTTTATCTTTATAATATCGACGTTCAGTTAATGGTTATGAATAGTCAAACCTATTTTGAGTTAAAATTAAAGTTAAAATATATAAAATCTCCTAAATTTTAAGTCAGTTGTACGTAAAATCCCTAACGTTTAAAATTTTAAATTAAGAACCTCAATATACTATGTTTTGATTATCAAGACCTACCATTAAAATTGATGTTAAAGTTAATAGTTTTTACCATGTCATAATTTTTATATTTTTTATTATATATTACTTCATTTAAAAAATAACATTTAGCACTTGACATATAATTTTAATTTTTTTTAAATACTTAAATGTAAAATATTTAAATAACACTTTACACTTGACATGTAATTTAAAATATTGTCTAAATATTTAAAAACATATAAAATACTTTAAAAATATTTAAAATAGTTATTTGACCATGTTTAAATAAAAAATATAAACTGCTTAAAATTATATGTAAATTGCTAAGTGTTATTTTTTAAATGACATGATATATAATAAGAAATATAAAAATTATGAGATGACAAAAATTGTTAACTTTAAAGGCAATTTTAATGGCAGTGATATATTAATCAAAACATAAAATATTATGGTCTTTAATTTAAATTTTTAAAATTTAAAAAAAATTATGTGTAACTGATACAAAATTTAAGGAGGTCTTGTGTATTTAAACCTAAAATTAATAATAGTGTTTATGAAGAACTTCAAATTATTAATATGAATGATAAATGTTACAAGACAGATAAAATATTATTGAAGTAGTCACCAATTATTAATATACTTATTTGGATCAAGCACATTTATTCTTAATTTAGGTTGTCTGGATCTTGTTAAATCACAATTTTTTTAGACATATTTCTTGTTAGCATTATTTTTACGTGATGACCCCATAACATCATTCAGGGCAAAGATTTCATGAATTAATATCAATATAAAAGTCAAAGATGTCTTGAATTATATCCCTAAGAACCAAAACAAAATGAAATATAAAAATCATTAGTTTAATATAAATATGCATGAAATTTTTCAAAAAAACATTCTTATATACAAAAATATGCTCCATTTCTAAGGAACTAATTAATTGTTTATTTTTCTATAATAACTAGAAATAATTAATTGGTCACTTAATTTATGTCTTTTCTTAGTAATTTATGGCCTTTATGTTAAAGCCATTTCTTATCTAAGATTTTTGGCTACAAATCTTATACGTAATGATAAATCTTTGATGAGCACCCAAACCAGTTCGGTTGCCTATATGTGTCTTATTTTTAATTTATTTAAAAATTTAAAAAATGCTTTTATCTATTTATTTTGATGAGCAGATTTTCTATATTTTTATGATTTATTTCAACTGAGTAAAAAAAGCTTAAGAAATGATAAAGAAGAGTTTATATCCATGTCTAGAAGAGAACATTAAACTTTTAGTTAAGGCCAGATTCACTCCTATTTCTTTCTTTTTTTTCTTTTTCTTTTTTAAGAATTCATAAACCCTTTAAAATATTTTTATTAGCACGAACCAATAGGTTTGTTTGCCAAGTAATTTAACCTTTTGTAGTTTTGTCCCAAAATAATTAATCTTTTGTAGCCAAATAATTTCAACTTTTAGTTACAATTGAGTAAAATATTACATTTAGACGATAATTACTTGTAACCATTCATATATTAATTAATGACATGGATAGTATATTTTTCATTATGGTAAAATTATAATAATTAATAAGTCACATAAACTTATGATCAATAATTTTAAGAATGGCAACCCTATAAAGACTATATCATATATTATTTTTATTAATTAAATAATAATTTCATATTACAAAAGACTAGCTGACAATTTCAAGCATATGCTTCTTTGTTTTTTTTTTTCCAACCAAACTACTTAATAAACCTTGTGACAATACCTTTCATTTATTTATACCATAAATTTAAAATAAGTAAATAAAATAAAAGACTTTATAGAACTTAATATTCCTTCCTGTATAAGAGCCCCCCAATAGTTTGACCCTGCATCAAAATTAAACAAAAAATGATAAATAAAATCATCACACAAAAAAAGTATTAAAATCCTTTTTTTCACGTTTAATTTTAATTTTTATACCCACTTATCAACCTCATGATGGGCATACGTTAGTCAGGATGGTTAAATTTTGTCTTTAATTATGTTTTTTAGATGAGATAAAATTGACTTTCTTGAAAAATAAGGGTTTTCATGAAGGAAGAGTTTTTGTATTCTTATGTTAAATAAAATGTACCAAATTAAATCATTTCAACTTAAATGGGGTTAGAAAATTTTAATAATGAGAAAATATAAGAAAAAATAGTTAAAAACTTTCAACTCAACTTCATCCTTTGTATTTAACTCGAACTCATTAGAATTTTTCAAAGTATACAAAAAAATAATACAATAATGAGCCTTAGCTTATTAAATGTTGTTGCTACAATACTATTGTACTTTATTAATACTAAAATCTGTTAGAGTACATTGTTAAACAAACAATCCTATTCAATAACTTGATAAAAGTAATGGATTACCTAACATTTGAATGGGTTGTAATTATTCAAGTAAGCTTTGTACAAACAATCCTTTGTACAGCTCATAAGGGACTCTCAAGTAAGCTTCTAATGTAGGCTTTGTTGGAAATGTAACAAGGAGTACTCATTGCCTCTGCCTAGAAGACTTGAGATATCCCTTTCTCGTTGAGTATAGCTCTTGCTATGTTTGTGAGGGCTATAATTGTTTTTTCTACAACTTCATTTTGTTAAGGTGTACGTTGAGCTAAGAAGTTGTGGTTGATTCCATGCTTTTTATAGAATTTGGCAAACTTATAGTTCTCAAATTTTCCTCCATGATTAGTCCTGATAGCCATAATAGGGATACCTTTCACATTTTGGACCCTTTTTTATAAATATAACGAATACTTCAAATGTTTCATCTTTAGAAGAAAGAAACAAAGTCCAAATCTAGAATAGTTATCTATTATCATAAGAGTATACAAGTTTTGTCTAAAACTTTTTACTCTTGATGGATCAATCAAATCCATATGAAGCATTTGAAGTGGTCTTTCAGTTGAGACTATCTTCTTTAATTTGAAAGAAGACTTTGTTTGTTCCCCTTTTGACAGGCATTACAAACAAAATCATTTTCAAATTTAATCTTGGGTAAGCCAAATACTAAATCTTTTTTAATCAATTTTGAAACTTGGCTCAGCTTAACATGAGCTAATCTTGTATGCCAAAGCCAACTTTTATAATATTTTTCCACAAAATAGTTTTCAGATGGATTTGAATTAATAGAAATAGTGTAGCAATTTCTATCCCTTAGTGCTCTGAGTTGTCTCTAATTCTTCTTTGTCAAGTGACAAGTCTTTCTTATTGATAATCATGCATTCTTTAAAATTGAAGATCTCCCAATTATTTTTGTCCGCACTTTGACTGACACTCAGTAGGTTATGGCATAATCCATCCACATAGTAAATATCTTCAATTCTCATGCCATCATTTCTTCCAATTTCACTTATTCTAGCAATCATTCTAGACTAATTTCCTCCAAAACTGACTTTTCCTCTTTCTTTAGGTGTAAGCTTGAAGAACTTGTCAGCATCTCCAGACATATGTCTTAAGCATCTATTATCAATGTACCATTTAGTAGTCTTAGATACCTTGAGACATACCTACAAAAAGATCATGTGGTTTTAGGTACACATCTTCTTGGGTCTTGATTAGTTATTCCGACAAACTTTAGGCTCATAAATACCCTTAGATACTTATATTAATCTCCCGTAAGTTCATTTCTTCTTATGATAACAATAAGAAGCATTGTGACCCTTACGGTTATAGTACGTACATTTAGCAAAAGATTATACCATTGAACAGAACTTTTAAAGTAATTTAAATATGATTTCTCTCCACTCTTCTTCTCTTTTCACTACTACAAAATATGTTTTCTAAAGCCCCATTTCTAAACTAGTCCTTGCAGAGTCAATTTAAAAAAATGACAAGTGATATTTTTATAAATAAGATGAAATATTTATACCGAATGTGCAGGTGACAGGTGTAGTAGAAAATTACTACATCGAATACCATCATAGCCAGTTAAAATATACTTTCTACACCGGTTGCCTTGAGGACCAGTTTAGAAAAGGTTATTTCTACACCGATTGTTTGTAGGTCAAGTTTAGATGTTTTCTTTCTATACTGGATGTCATTTCATTAGGTGTAGATTCCTCTTGTACGACTATTCAGTTTTCCTCTATCCTTTTCTGCCTCTTTTATGTCACTTCTTCATAAAGTTCATCTCACTTCGTTGGTTCTAAACGTTTTTAAATCATTATGACAAAAAGTCGTTTGTATTCTTCGATATTCTTTTCTGAAACCGTTATTTCCTCATCCTTAAATATATACCCTTCCTCAGGTATTTGTTGTCTCAGTTTTTCTCTATTTTATTTTCTTTTCTTCTATCTGAACCCTCAAATGACTTTTTTCTCACACACACCTCCTTCTTCATGGCATAAAAGAAACAGAAATGATTTTGAAGACAAGCATCCTGTCACTGATGATCACCCTTTAGTTCCTTCTCCTCTTCCCCTAGTTCTTTCCTCTGGTAGAGAGCCTTAAGGAACTTATCCTGCTCTTCAATAGCCTGAAGGACTCAGTAAAAGAACTGATTCTAAAGCTTGAGAGAATGAAAGATCATTTTAGATCCTTCTGCTCTAAAGTTTATCCCTATTAATAGAATGACAGTTGCTATTATCCTGTTGATCCCAACTCTGACCCCCAAAACTCAAACTCTAATGAGTGAAAGGCCTCACCTTTCTCTTGCCTGCTATTTGTTATCTTTTTTATGTAATGACAAAAATGAGGAGAATATATTATATATAAGTTGATAGATTTTTGTTTTTTGAGATTTCAAACTTTGGATATAAAGTTAGTAAAGTTTGAATGAATGAAGTTTAGCAAGTTTCTTGTTCAGATATAGTGTTCCTTTTATTTTTCAAAAACTAAAGGTAAAAAATACAAAAGAATAAAATGATAAGATTGAAACCAGACATGTCAACATCAGGAGTAGATTATCACACTTCTATACCTTATGCAAATTTCATCCAATGTAGATTTGCTTCTGAAATACATTTTAATTAAAAAAATTATCAGTGACATTTTTTAAAATAAGTTAAAAGCTTTCTACACCGGTTATGAATTATGTCAGGTTTAGAATAAAGTTCTTTCTACACTGGATGTCCACTTCATTCGGTGTAGATTGGCTTCTGAAATACATTTTAATTAAGAAAATTGTTTGTAGTATTTTTGTAAATAAGTTAAAAACTTTCTACACTGGTTGTAAAATATGTCCAATTTAGAATAACATTCTTTCTACACATGATGTTCATTTTATCCGTTATAGATTGACTTCTGAAATATACTTTAATCGAAATCCTCTCGCATGTCTATCATCTCTCATTTTTCACTTGTTCATTCTGCACGTCTATCATCTCTCATTTTTCACTCATTTCTCGGTCGTTATGTCATAGTGACTTTTGTTTTGAACTCCTTGTCTTGAGAACTGAATATTTATGTACTTGTAGCTTTTGATGTTATTTGTGTGAATTCATTGCTGTCATTTACTTGTTTGAATTGTTGAGTTCTTCCACTTGTACGTGTTATATTCTCTACCATAATTAGCTTTAAGTTAGGTATTCTTGTTTTCTGGTTTTTAGCATTTTAGTCTTCCACAAATATGAATCGTAGTTGAATAAATGCTAAATGAATAAGTGTTAAGTATTCTGACAGGGTGAAGGAGTTTTTGGATTTTGCTAAATGAAATATTGACGATGACAATAGAAAGTTTTATTTTTCTTATGTGAGATGTTTGAATGAGAGGAAACTAAGTCTTATAGATATATACACTCATATAATTTGTGAGAGGTTCTGCAAGAGTTACACGGTATGGTATGGCAGGGGAAAATGTGGAAAGTTGAGTGCATCGAATAGATGAAACAAACCTTTGACGATAATATAGAAACTGATGATCGAGTAGAGGACATGATTTTTGATGTTGGAAAATATGCTTTTATGCGGTTATATGCATATGGTAATATGTGCAATGATGCAGAAAAACCTTTATAACCACAGTGAAAAAAATACAACCTATTAATGTGGTATTGAGATTGGTAAGTATGAAAGTATGGCATGGGTGAAGTGATAATAGTTTTTTTTGTAGAATTATTTGACTTGTTGCAATATATGTTACCAGAAGAAAATGTACTACCCAAACGCTACTATGATGCACAAAAAATAATATGTCCACTACACATATAGTATAGAAAGATTTATGTATGCCCAAATGATTGTATATTGTATATGAAAGAGTTTGAAGATGAGAAGTGTCCAATATATAAGATACTAAGCTACATATCAAACAACTCTGTTGCAAATGTATTATAGTATTTTTCAATTATACTAAGGTTTAAGTGCATTTTTACTAATAAAGATGATGCAAAAAAAATGTTGTGGCATGTGACTGAAAGGACTTCTGATGGAAAGCTTTATCATCCGATTGATTCTTTGTAATGGAAAAAGATTGATGACTTATTTCTCGAGTTCGGCAATGAACCACGAAACATAAGGTTTAGACTTAGTACATATGACATGAACCCTTATAGTTAGGGCTATACATAAAACCCATAGTCCGGTATGCCCACCTGAGCCCAAAATAAAAATGCTCTGCCTAACCCGATAAATATAGGACAGAGTTAGGCATCAGGCTACAAAATATAGCCTATGCCTTTTTGGGCTGAGCATCGGGCATGGGGACTGCTCTGCCCATGAGCACCCATTCTTTTATTTTTATTTTTTTACTTTTTTCTCTATATGTTAGTATGCTACACTTGGAAAGGGGAATATGATAGCTACTAGTGACTAGAAGGTTATTTTAGAAATATGAGTAGTTAAGTAGGTAAGTTATATCTTTTAATATTTATACTATATTAATTTTTTCTTTTTTTTTAACTTTGTTAATTATCATATGATTACATTACAAATTATAATTATTTATTTTATTTTTTTAGATGATTCATCTTTATCAATATTGGAGAGATTGATACAAAGTTGCAATTACAAACTACTTAAACTTCAAGGCTTATTTTTTATATGTAATGGATCTCAAGACTTTAATTATTATCTTTATTGCTTTATTCTTATTGAATTATGGATATTATTTAACTCTTGAAGACACATGAATATAGTATTATTTTAGAAGTTTATAGTTACAAATTTTTTTCACAATATGAGTATGGCATCACGACTTAAGTATGCCCAAACCGCTTATACACAATTCAAAATTGTTAGGACTTTTATTGGGTAGGGATAAGCATTGGGCTACAAAATATAGCCCATACTTTGTTTGGGCAAGGCATTGTGCAGGGGTTACCCTGCCTAACCCTACCCATGCACATCCTTACTTATGGTATCCTTAGCAACATACATAGTCATGGCCTGTCCTATGTGATTTACTACTTATCTCCCTTATTGTGTATGAAACACAAGTATGTAATATTATCTATGTTGATCTCAGGATCGAAATAACTAAGAAATGATATAGACGTTTACTTAAGACTCTTGGTCAAAGATTTCAAGAAACTATGAGAAGGTATAGATGGTTTTTTATGTGAATAAAGACCTTTTTAATATTCGGGTCTTGATTGACTTTTTTGCACACTAAAACTTGTTAGTATATAGTGTTAAGGGTTATAAAATATATCTAAATTATGAGAAAGTAACTTGCTATTATTAACTCTATCATATAAAAAAGGCAATCTAGCAGGTCTATTGAAGAAGAAAAATTGGCAACCAAAAATTTGGTAATGCATCAAATTTATTGACTGGAAAGCAAGTTTACTTCCTATAGTTAATAATATCTATTTTTTTTCAGTTTAGCTTATTTCAAAAGCTTTCCATATGCCGTCTGCTATTTCTTGCTCTTGCTTTTAATCTTCTCCAAAACAGATTTGAGATTAACATGTTGGTACTGACAACTATAGTATAGTATAGAGTATTACAACTTAATATTAGCCATTAACCAAAAACCAACAAATATATGATAGTAACCCCACTGTCGCCCCTCACCACGTCCACCACCGTCCACCACCATGCATCGGAGCTGAACTAGAAACCATTCTTACTTTCGCTTCTTATCCTCTTCCAACTCCAATAAACCATTGTCATGGGGTTTTGATTTCAACCTAGAGTTTCAATTTCAACCAAAACAACACAATCGATGATGAAAGGTAACTGCTTCTTCCCATCGAAATTAAAATCAGATTTCACACACTTCAACAGCCTTTAAAAACAAATATTAAAAGAAAATCGAAGCAAGCGATGGAACCCATTGGAAATGGAGAAGACGAAGTTAGATTTTGAGTCATGTGTGAGATCGTGAAAGCTAAGTGGCGGAGAAATTCAACGTGAAGTTGAACAGGGCTAACTACTCAGATCCGAAGTTGACGGTGGAAGGCTGATAAAGATCGGAGAGATGGAGGGACAAGTTGCAACTAAGAAGAGTAAAGACGAGGAGAGAGGGGAGAAATGGAGGACATTTTTGACAATGAATCCTCACATCTGTCAAATGTTAAAGTCTTAATTTGAATTTTTCTATTTTTTAAGATTTTTTTATTATTTTTTTAAATTATATACTATTTATATATATATTTATTAGTAAAATATTTTTTTTAAAAAATGTATATACTATCTAATTTTTGTATAATCGATCCTCTATATATATATAGGGTGTATTTGGAAATACTCTAATTCATGGTTTGAAAAGGGTTTTTGGCCCCAAACTTCGGTTTAGGGAAATTTTTTACCAAACAACAATTTTTGTTTAAACGGGTTTTTGGACTAAACTATGGTTTAAAACTAAAGTTTCAGGTAAGCTGGTCAGAGCAGTTTATAGAACAGTAAAAGAGCTTATGAACTAACTAATTACTATATTACCCCTACTTTTTCTTACACCCTCTTTCCTACTTTTTCTTACACCCTCTCTCCTCTCTCATCTCTCCTCTCTCCTCTCATCTCTTATCTCTCCTCATTTAATACTCATACCCTTTTTCGTAATTTACTACTCATAAAACCCCTTCTACAAATAACTATTCAAACACTCATTTATCCAAAATCACTTTTTTTCTATAAATTTTTCTAGAAAAGCCCTTTTTCATAAGCTATCTATAATTCTGTTTTTTTCATAAGCTAGTTTAAAATTTTTTTTCCAAACACACACATAGAACAATTGAAATTGTCTAACAATTTAATATATTTCTTTTATCTTTATATTCTAATTAATTATATATTTTTTATTTTATTTAATTTTTCATTTATTATCTTCATAAATAAAAATATATTTAAAAAATAATTTATATTTTAAATAAATTTATTAATTTTAACTTATTTTAATCAGTATAATTATAATTTAGATAGTTATTGCACAATAAAAAGTAAGGAAAGTATACTTTTTACCGATTTAATCATGTGTCCACTTTAATGGCTGTTCTAGACCCGTCGTGTCGTGCTTTTAATCTCGACTTCATGTCAACGATTGGTACCTAAAACACGGACTCCAAGTAACCCCACCAATTGGTTGAGAACAATCTATTTTCTTCCGTTTGCTTCTGCATCAACTTTGAATGGTGGTTCAAATATTGACTTATACTGCAGTTTCTGGAGAAGGAACCGATTGTTCCAGTTTTGAATTTCTTCCTCTCCAACTCCCACTATGGCTTCTATTGATGACGATGATCATATAAAACACGATGTGTTCATCAGTTTCAGAGGCAAGGACGTTAGACGCGGTTTTCTGAGTCATCTAGTAAAGGAACTAGGTCGGGAGAAAATCAAAGCCCATGTAGATGAGGACCTGAACAGGGGAGAAGAAATATCATCCTCGCTTCTGAGAGCAATTACAGAATCGCAAATTTCAATCGTCATATTCTCAGAAAACTACGCCTCTTGAAGGTGGTGCTTGGATGAGCTTGCAGAAATCATTGAGTGCATGAAAGTGAACAAACAAATTGTTTTACCCGTTTTCTACTACATAGATCCCTCACATGTACGGCATCAGGAAGGCGCTTATGACAATGCATTTGCTGAACATAAATTGAAGTTTCAAGGAAACGGCTTGAAGCTGCAAACCTGGAGATCAGCCTTGAAGAATGCTGCTGATCTATCTGGCTATATTTCATCCCATTATGAGTAAGCCTTTGAAAAATAATATGTTTGTTGTTAAACATAAATTTCTAACAGTTGATATATCCGTTTGTGTAGCTGGCTACCTAATTTAGACCTGAAACATTTGTCTTTGCTTGGTAGAAACTAGGGAATGTTTTGCATCAGAATTTGTAGCTGGTAATTTTCCACTATGATATTGTAACAGTTTCAAACAGGTTCCTAAAAGTCCATTCCGGGCACTGGTAGATAGTACGTTTACCTTGAGCAGTTCTATTCTAATTATTATGTCCAAAAACGAGTTAAAATTTTGCTGGAGGTTACATCAAAATTCAATGCAACGATGCAAATTGCAGTATCATTGAGATCAAGAATGAAGATTAAAAATGTGGCATCATTCTATTGATGACATTTTTCATCTTAATTATTAACTATTAAGTCCAACAAACGGTTTAGATTAGGAGTCATTGAATTGTATAAAGCATATAAGTATAACACTTGTTGATCAGTTAATTTATTCCATCTTGTTCTGATAGATTCTTTTTTCCTTCTTTGATTTAGTAATGACTCTGAGCTCCTTGATGATATCGTCAAAGGTGTTTTGTCAAAATTGAAACCTATCTATCCTAATGAATCGAATGGCCTTGTTGGAATTGATCGACATGTTGCTCGTATAAGATCATTTCTGGAAATGGAGTCAAAAGAAGTCCTAATCCTTGGAATTTGGGGCATGAGTGGCATTGGTAAAACAACCATTGCACAAGTTGCATATGACAAGTTTTCTTCCCACTATGAAGGCTCTTACTTTTTAAACAACGTGAGAGAAGAATATCAAAAGCATGGGCTGAAATCTTTAAGAAAGAAGCTTATTTCTGAGCTGCAAGAGGAAAAATCCCCTTTCGTTCAAGAAAGACTTGTTAGTCGAAGAAAAGTTTTTGTTGTGCTTGATGATGTGGATACTCCAGAACAACTACAGCATCTGGTTACAGATGGAATTCGTTTGGGACCTGGAAGTAGAGTCATTTTAACAAGCAAAAACAAGCATGCGCTACTTGCTGGAGGAGTTCATGACATACATGAGGTCAAGGAATTGAACTTTGAAGAATCCCTTAAGCTTTTCTGCTTAAATGCCTTCAAAACTAGCCATCCTGAAAAGGGATATGAAGAATGTTCAAAAAGGGCAGTTGCTTATGCCCAGGGCCTTCCTCTAGCTTTAAAAGTTTTGGGTTTGCATTTATGTTCCAAAGATAGTAAAACATGGGAAAGTAAATTGAGAAAACTTGAGATGCATCCCCATCCTCCAATTCAAGATGTGTTGAGAATGAGTTATGATGGGTTAGATGATGTAGAAAGGGAGATATTTCTTGATATCGCTTTCTTTTACAAAGGAGAAGATAAAGATCATGTCATGAGGCTACTTGATGCCAATAATCTTTTTGCGGCTTGTGGAATAGAAGCACTTCAAGATAAAGCTCTTATATCCATTTCAAATGGCAGTATAATACAAATGCATGGCTTGATTCAAGAAGTGGGCTGGGAAATAGTTCGCCAAGAATGTAAGGAAAATCCTGGAAAACGTAGTCGGTTGAAGGACTTTGTGGAAGTGTATGATGTGTTAAAGAATAATAAGGTACAAGAAAGATGTCTTATCTTCTCTGTTCAAATGATTTTTGTACAAATTGCAGCTAGTTTGATACCATTTTACTTTTGTTATCAATTTGTTTTATTTTTCAGGGAACTGATGCCATTAAAGGCATAGTGCTATATGCTTCTCTCTTTAAAGATGTACGGTTGAATGTTCACACCTTCAAAAATATGACTAATCTCAGAGTTGTCAAATTCTACTCTCCCTGGCATGTGAGATCCTGTAATGTGCACCATCTATCAAGTTTTGCATCATTCGTTGATAAATTAGAGTGGGATGGATACCCTTACAAATCTTTACCATTATATTTTTATCCTGAGAAACTTATTGAGCATTCTATGCCAAACAGCGATGCTAAGAATCTTTGGCAGGTAGAGGTATCTATATATTTGTAGTTGTCTTTCACGCAAATTCTAAAATTTTCCCCATATAATATCTCTTGTTTAATTGCTTCAGGATTATGTGCATTCTAAGAGAATAAGCCTTGGCAGATCAAAACAGTCAATGGAATTGCTTGATTTCTCAAATTCACAGAAATTTGAATGGCAAGATATTTGTTCTTGTGAAAGCTTTTGTAACGTCAATCCACATATCTTATCTCTTTCCATGATTGTTGCTTTGAATCTAGTTCGCTCCGAAGATTCAGAGACTCCTCACAGTGAGAGTAATTTCAGATCTCCTGGAAAATTTGATGTCAGTTTCTGCTTTAGTGTCAAGGAATTTTCACTGTCATCAAAGGAAATATCAGATTCGGATTTAGTAGCTTCAAAACACGAAATACTGTACTCATCAATTGGGAGTCTCAATGAGCTAAGAAGGATCTTATTAGGTGGTTCAAGACTAGAGATTCTTCCCATAAATGAGTTATGTTGCCTGAGATCTTTTGAAGAGCTTAATCTTTCTGATTGCAGACAAATGAATCAAAGCCCAAAGCTGCACATCCTATTTGACGCCTTACTTCATTTACGAGAGCTATTTATGGCTGGATGCAGTGACTTCTTTAAAGTCCCTGATATTATTGGCACTTGTTCATCATTAAAGTATTTGGGACTGAAAGGAAGTAGTATTGATAGCTTGCCTGCTAGCATTAAAAATCTTCCATTGCTTAGAACAATTTACTTGAGGAATTGCAGGAGGCTTCTATCTATACCAGAACTTCCACCATCAATTATGCATTTAGATGCAACTAACTGTACATCGCTGGAGACTGTGTTCACTATAACTACATCGGCACCCCAGCAGGAAGACAGTTTGTCATATTTCTTTTCATTTATGAATTGTTTGAAATTGGATGAGCAGTTGCTTTGCAATATAATGAAAAATGCTTACCTCTCATTGAATCGAGCAGTTCAGAACAATTTAGAAGCAAGTGTTTTCTGTTATCCGAGTAGCACAGTTCCAGAGTGGTTCAAATGTAAACAAGCAACAGAGGCTTCCATCGCTATCCAGCTTTCACCAGCTGTTGATGAATTATCGGGTTTTGTTTTTTGCAGTGTTCTTCCCCGGTTCTCCTCGAAGGAAATATGTCCAACTTACTTGAAATGTTTATGCTACTCTGAAGATGGTGAGAAGCTTGGAGGATACAGTACATGTGGTTATTCCATCGAAGAATTGTACTCTGATCATGTTTTTCTGTGGTATGACCCGCACTACGTTAAAGACATTGTAGAAGGAGTTAAAACAGGAAAAGGTGAGGCCAGCCCAAAGGTCTCTTTTGAATTCTATGCTGTTACTCATGATGATGCCAATGGTGAGAGGACCAAACATGAACCATTGATCAAAGAATGTGGAGTTCATCCAATATATGCCTCGGAACAACAAATGGAACTGACACCAGATTTAAAAATGAAGTCAAAGTGGGGGCTTGATAAGCCTGGTTTGTTTAATGGCCGAGTTTATTCTAGGAGAAGGAAGAACAAAGGCCCATTAACTACAATTGGAGCTGATGAGTTGGCATCTAACAAGGCTGCCAAGGTAGCAAGGGCTGAGTAGGAGCATTTGTTGGGCTGAGGCAAAGGAGGACACTGTTTTGGTTAACTGTTTCTATTTTCATGTCTTCTGTTTACTCACTATCTTACCCCCGCCGGTTCTGCTGTTTGCTTAATTTTGTCTTCATTTTCTCACTAAGTTGTATGCTAAAACCTTTTTGGCATTAATAAAGCATCTTCCAGGTCCCATCAGGGCTCAAAATTGATGAGCAACAACAACTCCTTCCAACTAGGAAAACATTCATTCTTTGATCAATCCACCTGTTTAGACGTTCCTGTGGGAATGGAAGTACTTAGTCCATCTCATTTCAGAATATTGATGATTTAACCCTCATACTATCAGAATGAAAGTTGAAATGGAATCTTTGCTCCTGCTAAGCGATTGATCTCTATATCCATTTTCTGGACCCAACAGTCCAATGCATCTCTATCTTCTGCACCTTGCAACTGAAATTTGCATGCAGAATGAAGGGAAAACCGTCAAGAGAAATATGAAGTTCTATGATTGGTTGCGCTCTCTCTCTCTCTCTATGTATGTGTATATATACACAGATGTATATATTCCTTGGTACATAGGATTTTCTCCATATTATGTACATGTGAATCAAGTGACAGGTGAAATATTATGTAGACAGAGAATAAAAATGGTCATCCTCAAAGAATAACTTTTCATTATGTTCGTGTAAAGCAGCTACTTTTATAATATACTACTTGAATCTCTTTTTGTTCCAAAGTTTGATAGTGATTCCTTGTTGATTTGTTACCTTGAGCAGGTTTCTTTTAATAGAATTTGAGTGGCATTTCTCTTGAAGTCTTGATGCAGAAGTTAAGCCATATGTTAGTAGTAAGTACCATGTTTACAGTTAATTGCATTATTGTATAGTTATTTTCCTCGTTTTAGTAGAGCTGCTGATTTTTTTCTTCACTGGTTTTGTCATCCTCTGTAATATAGTTAATCTTGGCCTTTAGTATCTCAAGTCTTTTTTTTTTTTTTTTGATAAAAAAAATTTTGGCAAGAGATTTGACTCACTTACGATTTAAGGGTAGGGCGAAGTTTTTTTCCTCCTGGACAATATCAATGTCTAGCAAGGTTAAGTCTCCCTTCATTTTAGGCTTATGGAGAATATTTTAAGAGTATCATCTGATTTATTAATAACCAAAAAAAAAATGAAAAGAACAATAATAGAAAAAGAAAGAAAGAACAAACCAAGTTAATGATCACTACTATTCGATAGGAATAAAAAAGACAAACTATTTTTATCTGGGAATATTAGGAATTATTACCAACCTTTTCAGATAATTTGGAAAGAACAGAAATAGTTATTGAAATGGATATTTCATTTATTGAGATAGAGTAATATTTATTGTATTTTGTGATTTCTACAAAAAAGAATACTCCTTTCGGTCTTAAGTATAAGAGTTAGATACAGAGTCTATTGTAGTTCTTAATATAATACCACAATTCATTTTATCTCCCAAAATTATAAATTTGCACCGAAATTGTCCCTATATGATTGCACATATTAAGGGAATTTCTTCTAAAGGTAATTTAAATGCACATAATTAAATATGATATTTTAAAGAAACTAATATACAATCATTATAAATAACTAACTTAACTAACTTTCTTAACATATATAAATTATTTAAGTAGATCTTATATTAAGGATTGGAGGTAGTAGTATGTATGAAGTCTTAACTTTGGATAGTAAAAATCTTTGGAAGAGTGATTACATATGATACATGGATATTTTTAGGCAAGTGAGAAATAGGGTGAGACTTCATGCACATTTCTCCACCTAACACTTTAAATGGGTAAAATCATTTCATGTGGACCAATAAGAGACTTGTCTGCACAAAACCCTTATGATACATTTGGCGTGTCAAAAACTGGTGGTGCATTTTCTAAGCATAGTTAGGAAATTAAGTTTTCAAGAAAACCCCTCTTCCATATTTATTCTCATTCCTGCAATTTATGCCAAATTCAGACACTGAACTTGGCGTTATAGTCTTTAGCAGTCATAATATGGAACCTGATTCTTCATAGCCATTGGATTATTCCTTCACAGTTCTTCCAAGTGTGAACCAAAATAGGATCAAATGGTTAATATGAAGAGACCGTAAGAAAAAGGAAGCTGGCAGTATGTTTAATTGCACCTTCATGGAGTGATCTTAGTAGTAGGGGAGAATCTGGCTTTGAATAAAATTGATTTTATAATAATTGTGATTTTGAGAATATATTTGGTTGTAATTGATTTCTAAGATGGATTTTGGGTATAGTTGAACAAACAGAATTGAAAAGTCAAAACCATTGTTTTCTTTTAAAAAAAAAAAATCCAAACATCCCTGGTTGTGGTTCTCACTTCTCATAACTGATTTAATTAAAATTATATTTAGTTCAAAACAAATCAATAATTTCATTTGTAAGAAAAAAACAATAGAATTATTTTTTTTCCCAAATGAATTCTCACTTTTTTTGAGATACAGATTTTAATAAGCAATTGATAGGTGTAATTATAAATAATATCTTTTGCATATTTCACCCACTATTTTTAACTAATCGTAAAAAACAAATCCTAACTCTAACCACATAACATGTTTTGATTAAAATAAAAGCTAAGAATCACAAATAAAAAAAAAGCTAATTAATAAGCATTCTCTATTTTTGGCTATTTGATGGTAACAAATTTAGTTTCTTTTGACCATAAAGCAGACTTGAAAGAGAGGGAATAAATTATAATGTCAAATTTAATACTACCTCATGTCCTTAATTTAATATAGAAACTAGTTTAGGGTTAGATTTGATTCTAAATATAAGCCTTTAAACCTTTGCATATATAATATTTATTATTTTTTAAACTAATTTATATAATTTATATATTGATATATAATATAATGTTATACATGAATATTAGAGAGATCGATCATGTCATATTTATTATAATTAACTGATTTATTTAACTTATTTAATTTATTTAAATAAATTAATTAAATGTTATATTAACGACAGTAGGGAGTAGCTATATTTTGAAGGGAAGAATCTATAAAATATCTGAAAGATAAAAGAATAAAAAATAATTAATTGTGACTGAATGTGATTTCTGCTTCTTTTTTCCCTTATAATTTTTCATTTTCTATCCAGACAAACCCAGTCAAATTTAGCTAAGGAATTCATCACATAAACAGTTTCACTATAATAATAATAATAATAACGACAATTCAATGCCAGTATATATGAAATATTTATTTTTTTATCCACTCACGTTTTCTTTAGCAATTGTACAACTGTTTTGCATCAAATGGGAAACAAGAAAGAACACAGTACAGAAACAATTTCATTACGTTAAATTACAGTGTAAAAGTAGTATCACATATAATCTTTTTTTCTTATCCAAACTCTGTCAAATTTAGCAAAAGACTTCATTAAAAGAATGTGAGGACGTCCCAAAGGTCTCTTTTGAGTTCTATGCTGTTACTTATGATGATGAAAATGGTGAGATGGCCAAACTCACATGAAAGAATAATGGGTCAAGGGGTAAAATTGCCTTAAAAATTTTCACTAAGGAGAAATATTGTCCTAAAAAATCTTTTGGATTTAAGATTACCCCGAAAGTGTTAAAATAGAATAATGTTGCTCCTGGCCGTTAAAATATAAACATTCAACATTAGTTTTGAATAGGGTAGAATAATGTTGTAATGTTTCAAAACTTATGGGGTAATATTGAACTTAATAAAACTTTAAAGGCAACATTTTTTCTAGGCAAAATCGATGAGGGCCAAACATGAACCTTTAGTCTAACGTCTCCCTGAAGGGACTCTAGGAAAAATGAATCTGGCAGTATGTTTTAATGAACTAAATATAATTTTGGCTCATCAATTTTCTATTACGTAATAAATAAATATAAGATTTAGTTTCTTCAGTCTTGTTGACTTCTTTCTTATGGTTAATTTTCGCCTAATTTGGTATACCTTCATTACTTATAATTGTCATCTTGTCTTTTCTTTTTCCCTCTTATGCGTCCTATCTCACTGTCCTCCTAATAATTTTTGTTTTAAAAAAATATTTAGTTAAAAAAAGATCTATAATTTCATTAGTCAGAAAAAAAAAATGAAGATGACTTTTTCAAATTGAATTTTCATTTCTTAAAAGACAAATTCTAGTAACCAATTGGTTAGTGTTCGTGATTTTACTCCCTTCCCGTCATTATTATAAAAACTAAGAAGCCTTTGTATGTTTCTCTTCCTTTTTTCTTTTTTTTTGGGTCTGAGGTATGTTTCATAATATAGCTTGTTTTATTAAAGTATTAATTTTTCTCCATCTAATATCCGTAGCTATTTATAAAACTTCCTTTGTTGAGTGTCTTAATATTTGGCAAAATAATTAATTTTAACTAAATTTCTCAACTTAAGTATAATAGTTAATTGGAGCTTATAAAAAAAAACCTGAGGGATATATATATATATATATATATATATATATATTTAATGTCTAGGGTACTAAGTCCTAACCAAGTGTGATGTTTTTAAAATAAAAACTAAGAATCACAAATAAAAACTCCAATTAATAAGCATTTTCTTTTTTCTTTTTCTTTTAAGTAAAAAAAAAAAAAAAAGCCTCTTGTTTCTATTAATTTTGGTGCAGGTTCAAGTCAATAGCATATTCCATTAAGTCTTGTAGTCTTGTTTTGTTGGTATTCATGAGATGTTAATTTCCATTTGAAACAAGAGATTATTACAGCTAATAAAATTCTCGTAAAATTGTACCCCTATTATATGTATGATGTGGTCATTTAAAGTTACTAGGATGAAAGAATTTTTTATAGGAATAAAAATATAAATAAAATTAAGTTAAAAATAAATTTTAAAAATTTATTTAGTAAGATAAAAATGAGTATGAAATTTATATATATTTTTTTATAACTTGTAAATAGTTAAAATTATCTAAAATATTTCACTTTTACTTCTATTATCGAATTTCTCAATTTTTTTTAAGGAACTAAAATGTTAAAAAGTAGAAGTAACTTCTATTATATCAAACAAATAAAGTGTAAGTCTACTTCTAGTTCCTCACTTTCACTTGGATTATACCAAACATGAAACATACCCTAATTTTTTTAAAAAAATAATAATTACAAATTAAGTACTAAGAATCGAACTTTAAAAAAGAACAAATTTGGGTAAAAAAACTACAAGAAAAGAAAAGGAACACATTCATTTATTTATACAACTGCTTGAAAATAAATCAGTTGATTCTGAAGACTTTAGTAACTATTTAGAATTAATAATATTAACAAAAACTGCTTGATTTTTTGGTTTCTTTTAACCATAAAGCAGAATTGAAAAAGATGCACTGAATTATAATGCTAACTTTCATAGCTTCTGAAGGGAAGAATCAATAAAATATGTGAAAAACAATTCATTGTGACAAAACCCTGTAAAATTTAGCAAAATAATTCATCACAGAAACAGTTTCATTATAAGACACCACTAAAATATGTGAATTTTTTTTGTCCCACAGGTTTTCTCTTGCAATTGTACAAAATTTTTGCATTAAATGGGAAACCAGAAAGAACCCAGTACAAAAACAATTTCATTATGTTAAATTACAGTGTAACAGTAGTGTATCACATGTCATTTTTTGATCCAAACTCTGTCAAATTTAGCAAAAGAATTAATTACAGGAACAGTTTCAATATAAAATATCTCCAAAATTAAAAAAACAAAATCAATGCAGTGTATGAGAAACCTATTTCTTCACTGAATTTTGCTGTTGTACTTTTGTGCAGAACTTTGCATCAAGTGGAAAACCAGAAAGAAAACTCAGTACGGAAACAATTTCATTATGCTCAATTACAGTGCAACAATGGTATCACATATACACGAGAGTCTCCAAAACCCATTCACTTACAATGTGATGAATTGTTTTCTGGATACAGATTGAAATCTATCCAACGAACAAACAAACAAACAAAAATCGTACCGCAAAAGTGAATGATTCCAGAAATTAAGAGCGATAATTCTTCATTTCATGAATCAGGGTCTCAATCATCAACGAACGAAAGGGA
This sequence comes from Leucaena leucocephala, assembly GCA_037074615.1. Classification (NCBI taxonomy): domain Eukaryota; kingdom Viridiplantae; phylum Streptophyta; class Magnoliopsida; order Fabales; family Fabaceae; genus Leucaena; species Leucaena leucocephala. The sequence goes on along the minus strand of CM073527.1, from coordinate 2,690,387 downwards.
GTTTTTGCATCTTGAACGCCAGAACCCCACAAAAGATCAAGAAAACGATGGGCGCTTCGGTGCACGAGCATGCTGCATCCGAAGGATCGCCAATTGGCATAAACGGCGGTGTCAAGATTCCCTCCGGTGGTGACGGCGGTGGTGGAAGGACCTCCGATACCTGGTTACCGGCTGTTGTTTCCGTAGTCGGAGGTGGAAACAGGGGAAATGAGTAACCGAAAACAGAGTAATCAAGAACAGATGCGATGCCGTGGACGGAGATGGAATCCGTGTTGTAGAGGTTAGGGTGAGTGATCGGTATGTTGTCTAGGGTGAAATTGAAGCGAGAACTGTTGGTGATAACAAGGGACATGGCGGGGAGAAGAGTGGGAAGGCGAGTGTTGGGCTTGAAGAGGAGAAGATCGGAGAAAGAGAGTCGCTGAGGGATGATATGGTAAGGGAAGAGAAGAGGGTCCATGGCTGGGTGGTTGTCGGAGATGAGATCGCTGCCATCTTGAGGGACGAAGAGCGTGGCGCTCATCGGGAGCATCAACGGATTGGCCAAGGAGAGAATGGTTACCCAACTAGTAAAGTCACCGGCACCGATAAGAGCGTCGATAATGTTGCGGAGCTGCTGCGGCGGCGGAGTCGGCATTGTCGGAGGAGGAGCCGGCTGTGCGATTGCAGTGAGTGAGAGGAAGAGGAAGAAGAAGATTGAGATGGAGATGCAGTGATTGTCCATGTGAACGAGGGATTCGCACAGGGAGAGAGAGAGAACTTTTTTTTCTGGGATTTATCGCTCGAAATCTTCCCGCTAAATTCCTCACTGAGAAAAACGAAGGAACTTCAGAGATTATTATCGGTGTAAGGAAACCCAATAATTTTTTTTCCGTTTAAAATCCTGAACATCTTGGCCAAAAAAATCCTGAATATATATATTAAAAATAATCGAAACTAAAAATATTACCAAAAAATATTGAATCTACTTGTAATTTATAAATTTTGCTAATTATTGAAATAGCATTTTGTCTTTTTTAATAAAAAAAGAAAGTAAAAAATATTAAGTTGAGTTACTAGCTTTCGTTTCTTTGTTTCTTTTAATAAAATTTAATTCTGTAATAATTTTTCTTTGAATTATTGATATTATCACATTTTAAAAAATATAAAAATAATCTTATTAAACTCTAATATTTTGATGATGATAATTAATAAAAATATAAAAAAAATTAAAAAATTAATTGAATCTAATATAAATATTTATCAATAAATTTATAGATAAAGTGTTTGCTCAATAAATTTTGATAAATGAAAAAACATTTTAAGAAAATATATTTGATGAAAACTATTTATTGAAACCCTAATCAATAAAGATATTTATTAATAAAACATTTGTTAAATGAATTATAGAATATATTTTAAAAAAATATGAGTCTTAATTTGAAATATTAATTTTTTTAAAGATTTATTTGATAAAATTTATTATTGAAGAAATATTTGATAAATAAAAAACTGACTCAATGATTTAAGTAAATAAAATTATTAAAATATTTATCGAATAAGGTTTTGATTAATAATTTTTTTTATTATAAAATATTTATTGAAGAATATTTCGATAAATTTAGTTATTATAAAATATTTTTTAAATATGTTGATAAATTTAAAAGTTATTGTAGAAAGTGATATTTTTTGAATAACTTTTTAATAAAATTGTTTATTGAAATCTTATTTTATAAATCTAAGAAATGTTAGAATGCAATTCATTTAAAGATTTATCAAAAAAATTTTTGATAAGGCTATTTATTCAAATTCTATTTAATAAATTTAAAACTATTTAAATGAAATTTATTAAAAATTTATCGAAATTTTTTTCAATAAAACTGTTTAAAAAAGCCATTTTTAATAAAATTAAGAATTATTTAAATATAATTTATTTAAGATTTATTGAAATCCTTTTTAATAAGGTATATTTTTAATAAATATTTTGATAAATTAAACTGATATATAAAAAAAATTAAACCAGAAATTTGATATATTTTAATCTAAATTATTTAAAAATAATTGTTATATGTTTATTTTGATTATATATATCTTACGTAGTAGATTTCAAATCATTTTCAGGGACAAAGAATATTATAAAAAGTGAAATTTATAGACTGCATATATTAACAATAAGGAATATATTTTTCAATAGCTATTATAACGACTATCTAATAGTCTTATGAGAAAAAAAGTTGAGCCAACGATAGAAGGAAGCCAAGAGAAGTAAAAGCCGAAAAGAGATACATAACAATGCATTACTATTATATTCAGTCTTAGCACAGTAAGTTAAAGTATATCTCCCTATTTATTCACTTTATTTTATATCTCTCTATTTAAAAAATACTTCAAAAATTTATCGGTTTTGTTTAAAGAATCTGGTCAGACCACCTGAAATGTTGATGATATGTATCTTTTATAATAACTTTAAAGTTCATTAGTATAACTATTCTTCATTTTAAGATCCTAAAATATTTTCTCTGCGATTTACTCTTCAGTCAATGACAAAATGAAAATTGAAAAAAAATAAATTGGTGAAGAAATACACCATAGATTTAATTTGATGTTACTCCTTAAAATTACTGCACTGCCACGCTCATGGTCAAAACATGAAAAATAAAGGTGTGAAATTTAAATTTTTAAAGATGAGGGGTTTATATGCAACTCACCAATAATTGAAGGAGTTATGAGTATTTTCCCCTTATTATCATCATCATCATCAAATTTATTGCATTAGTTTAGTCTTACAAAACAGCATTACAACAACATTTCGTAAGAGCTCACAATCATTTCATGGGAGTTGAACATGATGAGATTGTTTCTTAACTGTTTAATTGGCTCTGCATATGAAAATAGACACAATTCTTGGGTTATATGAAATCTTCCTCTCTCTTTTTTCTCCCAATCTCACGTTTTCTTTTGCCATTTTACAAAATTTTTGTATCAAATGAGAGGGAGAGAAAAGTAACCTACACATATATCACTTATTTAATTATATTAAAAAAATTAGTTAAATTAATTAATATAATATTTTTTTCTAAAATATTATAATTATCTTCTTTAACACCCTCACTTCTTTCTTACTTGATTATTATTGTTAAGGGGCATTAATAAGAGTAATTTAAAAAAAAATAAATATAAAAAATAAATTTTATATTTAGGATAAAGATCGATTCATCTAATTAGGTTTTATATTAAAGATCGAACAAATATTTTATATATCAATAATACCTTATTAAACGATAAAATATAATTTATAACTAGTAGAAAGTAAATGAGTCAAATAGTTTTTTTAATTAAAATCTGTAACAATTATTTAAAGTTAAAAATTAATAATTTATAGTCTTTAATGACAATCAACATTAACAATATTCAGCTAATTTGCCCTATATAGCCTTTAATAAAAAGAAATATTATATAGTGATAATCAAAACTCTAATAAATATTTTTCTCAGTATTCTATTAGAAGAATTCTGTCCATAAGCCTTTTCAAAAGTCAAAATTTTGTCAAGTTAAATTCAATGAAAATTACATTTACAAGGATATAATTTAATTCTAAATAAAAAATCACAGTTTAATGTGCCAAATAGTGAAGCTGACTTTCTTGATGAATGAAATAATTGGTTTTTAAAAAGATTTATTTATCCTACAGCACCCAATTTTTGGGGTCAAAATTAGATTCCATATATCAAGTAATGGCAGATGAGCACAATCAAAAGAAGTGCAAGAAAAGCTTTCACTTGCTGGATTAGAGCCTAGAAAGAATGGAGAAGAATGAATTGACTCAAATAAGTGGGTTTGCACATTGTTGCAACTCATGCACGCACAACCAAAAATAAACGAAGGAGGAAATAGAAGGGGAACAAGTGCAGAAAATGTCAACGGAAACTCACCTGAAGTGGATTGAAGAGCGGAGGATCAAGATGGATTGCGGCCGACAGCTGGACTAAGCGAGCATTGTTGCAACTCTCGTAACAGAAAGGGAACATTGTTGCAACTTACGCATGCACAACCAAAAATAAACAAAGGAGGAAACAGAAGGGGAACAAGTGCAGAAAATGTCAATGGAAACTCTCCTGAATGGATTGAAGAGCAAAGGATCAAGATCGATTGTAGCCGACGACTGGACTGAGCTAGCATTGTTGCAACTCACGCACGCACAACCAATAATAAACGAAAAAGGAAACATAAGGGGAACAAGTGCAGAAAATGTCAACAGAAACTCACTTGAAGTGGATTGAAGAGCAAAGGATCTAGATCGTTTGTGGACGACGACAGCTAGACTGAGCGAGCATTGTTGTAACTCACGCAATAGAAGTGTAACTCGTGCGCACACAACAAAAAATAAACGAAAAAGTAAACAGAAGGTGAACAAGTGCAGAAAATGTAGACAGAAACTCACCTAAAGTGGATTGAAGAGCGGAGGATCAAGATCGCCTGTGGATGACGGCTGGACTGAGCGAGCATTGGTTCAACTCACACAATAGAAGCGGAACATTGTTGCAACTCGCTTGCACACAACCAAAAATAAATGAAGGAGGAAATAGAGGGGGAACAAGGGCAAAAAATGTAAACAGAAACTCACCTGAAGTGCATTCAAGATCGAAGGAACAAGATTGACTATGGCTGACTGCTGGATTGAGCCTAACCTCTTAAAAAAAATAGACTTTTATATAGGTATGAGTTTATATACTTTTTTTTTTAAATAGGATAGGCTAAATGTAGGTCAGATCAGTGACCTGCTTCCATCCCTAATTAGAAGTAATGGAGGGAAATCATATAAACCAAATCAGGTAAGAATTAATCAAAAGAGAGAACCCAATAAGATTAAAGAAACTCCGTTTTATATTTAAAACCATTCCATGCTGCTGCAATAAAACTTTCCTACAATCTCTTCATCATGTTAACCATTTGATTCTATTTAGGGATAATCCAATGGCTCTGAAGAATCAGGTTCCATGTTATGATTGCCAAAGTCTACCACACTATTCTCGCAAGGATTACAGCTTCAATTCTTCATCATCTACCTCATCCACCTTCCCTCTATGGCGTTTTTCTATTTATTTTTTTATGTCTTTTTATTCCATTATAAACATACAAAGCTTAGTGCGTATGTTGTTTTCCTCATTTTAAGAATGTAAGAGGAACAAGGGTATTTAGCCAACAAAATATTTTAGTGTTACTGTGTTAGAGTGGTACAAATTTACTAAGACTTTATTTTATTCAACAGAAGAGAGGGTATGAGAGGTTAATTTAGAAGAGTGTAAGGGAGATAGATAGAAGAGAGGAGAAAATGTTTCTTATTTAATTTAGGAGGTAACGGTATAGGAGATTATTATAAATTAATAAATATATCTTTATTATTTTGTTTAAATTTCTTTCTTGTTATTTTATCTTTATAATTTATTGAATTTTTATTTTTTTGGTTCCCATTTTTTTTAAGAAAACACAATTTAGATTTTTAAGCAAAAATGTAATTTATATTTAAAAAACTGAAGAGAAAAAAATGACAAAAAGATGCAATTTTTGAAGAGAAAACACGAATGCAACAAAGGTAACAGTGAGAGACAAAAACTAAAAAGTAAAAAATATATAATTTATTTTGTTGCATTATTCTGGTAGCGTCAAAATGAAACGTAGTAGTTGAAGAGAAAAAAATGGTTTTATTGTTTTAATTGTTATAGGTGTAACTGAAATATTTAAAAGTGTCATGGGCATTTTATATAACATGGAACTAAAGTTTTCTCACCCCTCCAAAAAAAAATCTCACTTTTTAGAGAATAGAGAAAAGAGAAAAGAGAGGAGGAAAATATTAAAAAATAAAAATTTTAACCTCTCATCCCTTACATTATTTTTTCAATCACATGCCCTTTCCAAAAACCCCAACAAAATGCTTAAAGGCTTCAAATTTTACTTCTTCTTAATTTTTTTTTGATATAAAAAATTTTAAAAATATGTTAGGTTCACCCACCACTATCTAAGGAGGATAAAATTTCTCTTCCTCTTAGACGATATTAATATGGGGTAGGATGAGCTTTCTATTACCCTCAAATTTAAACCTAAATATCTAAGAGTTAAAATACTTTCCTAAATAATATGATTAGAAACATAATAAAATAATATGTTTTTAAAAATTAAATTTATTTTAAATAATTATATATCTTATTTATTTATCAATTAAACAGGAACCAGTTGTGTATATTGCTTTTTGGACGCAACAGACGCTCTCACGATGAACATCTCATCCTCATCCCCTTTGGTTATGCACTTCCATTATTTATAATTTATTGAATTTTTTTATTTTATATCCCATTTTTTTAAGAAAACACAATTTAGATTTTTTAAGCAATAATGTAATTTAGATTTTAAAAAAACTAAAGAGAAAAAAATGATAAAAAGATGTAATTTTTGAAGAGAAAAAACGAATGTAACAAATTTAAGAGAGAAGGAAAAAAGTAAAAAAAAAAAAACTAAGATTTATTTTGTTGCATTATTCTGCTAGTATCAAAATCAAGTGTGGCTGAAGAGAAAAAATAATTTTATTGTTTTAATTTTTATAGGTAGAATTAGAGTATTTAAAAAATAATGGGTATTTTAGATAGTATGTGACTAAAATTTTCTCAAGCCTCCCCTTAACCTCCAACCAAATAATGTCTAAAAGCTTTAATTTTTTTTTTCTACAAAAAGGCTTCAATTTTTATTAGGAGATGGGTTAAACAAAGGTGGATGAAAGGTATACCATCAAGCCCAATCCAAAAAACTTTCAATATCTTATTGAGCCCAATTTGTAATCATTCATCAATGCAATAAAGGGAATAGGATAACGTGTTTTTTAATAAACAACAAACAGAAAGTAACATGGAATTTTTTTTAAAAAAAAAAGTGATTTTCTTTCCAAAATCTCTCCAATAGTAGGGGGGGGGGGGGAATTTTGAAGATAAGAACATACGGCCACACATTCTTCTCTACCCAGCTTTTCTTTCCCTTATTTTTCTCTTGTAATCCAAACAAGGGAATATTTATCTTTTCTTCTATTTTCGCCCCTACTTCTCACCTTCCCTTAATTTTCTCTCTATCCAAACACACTGTAAGAGACTTCACAAGCTTAAAATCATTTCATGCAAGTGATACCATGGGAACCAGTTTAGTATATCGCGTTTGGACGCAATAGACACTCTCACGATGAGCATCTCATCCTCATCCCCCTTGGTTATGCACTTCCACTCCTACAACCCAACCATCTGATACCAGTGATAAACAACAGCCCTAGAAATGGAAGAAAGGGAAAAGGAAGTTCAGAGAGGTGAGAGAGTGATTTCAAAGTATACTCAACTCTAAACCAGAACTACGTGCATTGAAAAATTGAAGATTCTTTTGCAAGATAATAACAACAAATAAAGGCATACAACTAACAATGTGGTTTATAGAGAGATGTTTTGCAACTTAAACGCATCCCAATCGAAGTAATTTTTTTTGGGGGGGGGGGGGGGGGGACATATACAAGAACATATTAGTCCTTATTACTACTTCAAAAAGTTATTTTTCTTCGTCTTATTCTTCATCTCCCACCAACACATGATCTTTTGCCAATTCTTTCCTGAGAACACCCGAGAATATATAAATATATATACGAGTGTCTCTTAATTTTTAAAAGATCCTGTGAATTTTAAAATTATTTTAAAAATAATCTAAAGTAAAAAATATTTAGTTGACATTCCTACTATAGGCTTTTGCTTCTTTATTTTTTTTTTAAAACAAAATGAATTATGTAAATGAGAATTATCTGAAGGATGGTTTTCTAAGTAAATGGTAATAATTTTTATTTTAATAATTGAGATATAATTTAAACGTCCATTTTTTAATATAACAATTAGTTAACTTTTTTAAGTAAATTAAAAAAGTCAAATAAATTAATTAATTATAACAAAATATAACCCCTCAAGATAAACATATATTATATACTCATCAATCTATCCAAATTAGTCAATTAACTCTTATATTAGTTATAATTAACTAATTTAGTTGATTTCTTCAATTTATATAAAAAAATTAATTATCTCTTATGTGAAGGGATAAAGAAGTATTATATTTTGAATGAAACAAAATTAAATATATATATTTAAATTTAAAGTTGAATTGGAGTTGAATGATTTAAATATGATTCAAAAGGTGAACTTGGCACTATGAGTGAAAGTATATTTGATTCATTTCTTATTCACTTTATTTGTTGTCTCTCTATTAAAAAATACTTAAAAAATTTCTCTTTTTAAAGAATCCGAAAGGCCAACTTGAAGTTTTGATAATATGTATTCTTTATAATAATTTTAAATTTCATTAGTGTAAATGAAATGAAAATTGAAAAAAAAAACAATTGGTGAAGGTGACAAACTGACAAATTGAAAAAAAAAAACTGAATTTGAATACATAATAGATGTTTTGATAATACGGATTCTTTATAATAATTTTAAATTTTAAATTTCATTAGTATAAATGAAATGAAGATTGTAAAATATTTTCTCTTCAATATAATCTAATTAGTGACAAACAGAAAATTATCCAATAGATTTAAAATCAATTTTCTCTTCAATTTAATCCAATTAGTGACAAACTGCAAATTACACGCTGCCACCATCAATACTCCTATCTCCTATAAAAAATTAAGCTCGAGATTTAAAAGAATCTAACAGTCTTGTATCGCTAAACTAATTATATGTTAGTACCAAATATATTCCATTAACAACAAAACATTACAACAATTATAGGAGCTCTATCATTTCATTGGAGTTGAACTTGATGAGCTTGTTTCTTTACTTAATTGGCTCTCCATTTGGACTTTTTAACATTATCATTCAGTACTCTGAACATTTTTATATGATAGAAATGATCTAGTTAGGTATATAAAAACATTAGTTAAATATAACAAATATATTAAACTTTTTTCTTTGTATTTATTATTATTACTATTATTACCAAATTTATTGTATTAATTTATTTTTTTTCCTAGCTGCTTAATTGGTTCTCCATTAAGATTTTTAACATTCTCATTCAGCACATACTCTCTCTAGTAATTTTTTTAAGATATAAATAATCGAGTTACCTATCAGAAAGTTAGTTAAAGATAATAAATATATAAAAAATAAAAAACTTTTTCTCTACATATGTTGATATAAATCTAAAATGCACCATGCTTAACCTGGAAAAGCAAAGTTAGTACTACATATATTTAATGGGCCTAATGGGTCACTTACATAGTCCCTCTATTTTCATGTTATTGCTAGTGGGTTATAAATAAGCAAAATTTGGGTCCCAAACCTCACCAAGCAACATTTTCTCTCTTTCCTTCATGTATCGCTCTCATCAAAGAATGGACCTACTCAATGGCTAAATGGATTATGACTAACATAAATAAGAAATATTGATGGAGATCTTATTCCCTCCTTGCTTCTATATCTACAAGCTTTTCTGGATCTCCTCTATCAGAGCTGCAATTTCCACTCTCCACTGAGAACTTTCTGCATCATCTGACCCCAATAACTTCAGCATTGTGCTCAACTCATTCACGCTCGCTTTCTTCAACAACCCTTCGAGTACAAGTTTCATCCCTTCGAAAGAGTCATGTTTCACCGCTCCTATCATTTCTTCATCATTTTCATCCCGCTTCGTCAAATCGATGCCGAAAACTTTGGTCTTCACGTCATCAGACAGGCTACTAGAACTGCCACGCACGAGCTTAACTTCATCGCCAGTACTACTGGAAGATACAGAAGAGATTAATTCCTTGTGATTCCAGTACTCAGCGCATTGATGACTGGGATCCAGAGCTTCAATACCCTGAAAGCATTTGTTAGAAAGAGATCATATCAGCCGATGTTAGTAGAGAAATCATTTAGCTTTACTTTATATCCAAATAAATCAGCCATATATGAATGGAACTTTTGAGTTTATAACAATTGAAGTATAATTCTATATTGAGCATACAACTTGACCACAATATTCAACTGTTAAGATGTGGACAATTTAATTTGACCACAGTACTTCAACATATTATACACCAGTGATAAGTTTCATTTAATTTGGAGAGCAATCTATTTAAGATGCATTAGCATGCAAATTCATTACCTGGATAATTGATGGAGAAAGGAAACCGAACATTTGTAAACCATTGATGCTTTGCAGAAGCTTCAATGGAGGAAGTATTATTTCCCCTAGGCTTCTGCGCCCTATGTTCTCACGATTTACTCCCTCCAGGACTGATTCCCAGCACTTCTCTGCCGACATGCTCATAAAACTTTCACTTGGATGCTCTTCCATGCTAACCTGAACAATATTCACGAGAAATATATGTACTGAAAGCATCAATTGGAGCGACTTGTGGTAAAAAAAAAAAAAAAAATGGATTTCCTAACCATTCTAAACATCGTTATCTTCATTTATATTTTATCAGTTCTATATAATCAGATAATGACGCCTCAGCATAAAATTCTCAGAAAAAACTCTAATTTAGAATTAAGAGATGGTGAAAAAGAAGAAAACACCTTGAAACCAAGTTTTTCACCATCTTCTAGAGCAGACCCAAAACGAAGAAACTCAGAAAACATTAGCTCGATTCTATAACCAGTCTACATGTCAGACCAAAAACCCATTGGCCAAAAACATTGGCTGAAACTCACAGCAAAAGCAAAGGAAGCAACTTGCGTCATTAAAGTCAAATGAATAAAAACCTTTCCCTGAAAAACTCCAGCTATGAATAGACAACTCAAACATGCAAGTACAACCAATATCTACACGGCCTACGATGCCTTTTGTCTCCCACAACAGAGAAAATAAATGATCTGATGCATCAAGGGAAAAATCTATTTGCTGGAATATTTAATCTAATGATGCATTATAGTTGGACGAAACATTAAAAATAACCTGATATTTGATCATTAAAATTATTGATATCATAACAATGAAAACCAAGAAATGTATGCGAGCTGTGTGGCTATAAGCCAGAAATAACTTATGTTAAGAAACAGTCACTTCTGCTTATGATTTCAAATTTGAAACAAGGTCAGGAATGATATGATACCTTGAAAAGAGGTCCAATCAAGCCACCATCAAGAACTTCAGAAACATAGCTACAGATTCTTGATGGATTAAGCATGCTAAAGAACTTGACACGACTCTTGAAACCTTCAGATTATTACCAAAAGAAGTCAAAAGTCAAATCCCAAAAATAGTCAAATATATACAAATGGAAAAATCTAAGCACAGGAAATGATAGTCTGCAGCATACCTTTCGGGTATATCATGTGCTTACTGCTCCACAGCTTTCCATGCAGAATGGAGCCCAGGCTCACAAGCTCAACCGATGTAGCAAACTTCTGAATTAGAAAGCTTTGGCTTGTCAAAGATGTACTTTCATTGAAACTGTCTATTGTTTCCATTTTACATCCACTGTTAGGTAGAACTCTCATACCCTGATGCACTAATAGATCATCCCCAGACATCTTGCCACCATCAAATTTACTAGAAGTGCGATCACCCGTAGAACACGATGGGTAAACTTTCTTAGCAGGAGAAAACATGCTTGATACATTTCCAACACCATCAAGTACCACATCATCTTGTTCCTTTTGTGAGCATGGGTAACAGACTTTTTCAACACAACCAATACCCTTGTTTGATTTGCTATCAGCAATATGCAGGATAAAACTTTCATTTTCACCAGACATAACATTGAGATTTAATCCCATACAACAATTCCATGCAACCTTAATTTCATTATCTGTGACCAAACTTTTGGCATTAACGTTGCCATTATGACCATCTACAATGCGTTGTGGTGCACTTTCCACTTGGGAATCAAACTGGACTAATTCTGAAGAAACATGACTGTGAGGATCTTCATTTAGTTTTGACTTCTTGATTCTTGGACAAGAAGATGAACTTTCCACTTCATTGCTCTTAGTTTTGCACATGTCTCTGTCCACATATGGCTTATCTAAACAAACGCCCCCGGCATCTACAGAAACCATTCTAGAGGTCCTATTTGCCCAAACCTTGATAGCTTCTATTTCTCCTTCTAATGCTCTAACCAACTCTTTTAGCTCCTCTATAGTATAACGAAATAGAACAAATCTTTCATCATATTCACATGAGCAAAACGAATTTGAGTGCCTTAGACAAGAGTATTTATCAACAGAGCATTGGCACCCTACAGCAGAAAGGTGCAAATCATAGAAGCAAGCAAAGCATTCTCTTTCCTTATCCAAATCAAAGTTGATGTCCATTTTCACCAATTTTATGGGAGTTCGAAGACATTGTATCCGCTCTTCCTCCATCTTCATCCTTTTCTGGAAGTTTTAAAAGACAGAGACACTTGATCAGTAACTAAAACTAGAAATTTTAATAAAAGCCACCAGAGCATAAAAGGAGTTACTAAATGAATGTTTGTATAAAAGTGAAGTAAGGGAGACTGAAACAATGGTTACCTTAACTGCATTAGTAAGAGCACCATCTTTCCCACAGACGCTTTTCCATTTCAAATTTTTTGGAGTTTCCTTTCCTTCAAGAGCGACCTCTGCAAGGGCTTGTATAGCTTCCTGAGCTGATCCTAATAACAATTTGTCATGGGACAATGAGGTTTTACGGCGCTGCTTACTATAAAGTTCAACAGCATTCTGTCCATGCAGTAACCAATCTACAGGAGCAACATTCACGGCCTCTGCACAGTTGAAACCACAATTGAAACCAGCATGGTATGCTCTTGGAAAGGTAATTACAAATTCCCCAGAATGCTGGACAGTGCTAAATATAGGCACTCCCTCAGATTTAAGAATTGAAGGTGATAGTTGAGTGACCTGTTCAAAAATGACATCATAAGCATTATAATTACAACTAAGTCCCCAAACTTAGAAGCTATCTTCTGCTTAACAGAACTAGAACCTAACATCATTACAGAATGGAAAATAAATGTACTGGGGACTTATAAAGATATATTAATTGCGGTCCTTGTTAGCATTAAAACTGGAATTCAGCCTACATTATATGGGAGTTGATGTACTAAGCTCAAACATATGCTACAAATAATCTTCAATAAAACTTGTAATGATTAAATGCCATTGGCAAGGGTCCACAGGACAAGAGAAGTGTGAAGAAAGAGATAAAGAATATTTAGTATTAAAGACAATCAGATGAGAAGTTTGAAGTATAGACTTATGCATAATATATTATGTAAGATATTGATCTATTTTAGAGAAGCCCTTCAGTCGTTAAAAATTCTTAGCCAACACTTGCTTAAGATTCTAAAGTACGATTTGTCTTTCGAGGGAGAATAACTGAAGAGATATACAATCTCATCTGCTTATTATTCAGGGCCTAAACCTAATAACTACAGCTTCCACCGTATATGTTTTTAAAGAAAAGAACTCTTATATACTCATCAGTGTGCCATACATATAATCGATAATAAACATGCAGCGCTGCTTTGCAAACTTTAAAAATTGATCAACTCAACAGTTATATGTGCACCAAGCAGTTCGAGGTTGCCCACAAAAAGTACATGTAAAATACACATTTTGAGTCAAATAAGTGCAATACTAATCATGCGGTCCAAGTCATATTGACAGAATTGTGTACTTTCTCTATAAAAAAGAACTTCATAAAAACAGCACAAAACAAAAAATAAACCACACCTCATGCTGTATCATGAAAATCATGCATAACCAGAGAATAAAGGTTCACATCCGCAAACAATGAGGAAAAGACAGCATATAACATAATACCAGTTCATTGAGTAAATTAGGTTGCTCCTCAAACAAATCAGGCATATGCTTCCTCATCGCACCCTCCAAAGCTGTAGCATTGCCGCCAGGTACTCCATACCATACTTTTGGATCACCCCAGTGCAAATAATTTAGCGAATAAAGGTGATGATCCTCAACATGCTATTTCAATAAACATCAGAAGTAGGTTCAGTAACATAAAGATTTGAGATAAAATGAAAAATTAATCACATCAATATATACTGTATTTATGTACTGAGGAATCTTCAGCATTTGTCATTAGTTAACTTTTATGCAGCTAGTAGTGGTCCCTCTAACTTCTCTATTCCATGTAGTGATTGATTTGTCCCCCAAAAAGTTTATCAAATTTGAATCTTTTTCTCTTTGTGAATTTTTAAGAAACAAGGTCAAAACTTTCGATTCAGTTTTTGATCAAAATACTTAAGACTTATATGACGCAAAACTTCAACAAACAGATATATTTAAACCCGAGAGTTAGAGTAAAATAATTCTCATTACTTACCCAGCAAAATGATGAAAAACACATCCCAACATATAGCCAAGGCACTAGAACTCCTGAGATATCACTTCCTTCAAAACTTAGCACAGAACCAGGAAGCCTTGGGAAGTTATTCAGATTCCAGCCAGATAGTGTATATTCATCCAAGTAGCCCTTAGCTGAGGAATCAGCCTTTGGAAAACCACTTCCAAGTGCCCCAGTTTCTAGGTCAGCTCCATAGTACACCTACAATATGGCATGAAATATGAGCTGAGCACACATTTATTTGACAATAAAGACAATCAAAGTAGCCCATAGACAATAATTATTACCTCGACCTCATCAGTTGGTTGCTCAATTATTCGCCAGTATTCACCTTCAATTTCCTTCACAGAGGGCTCCAATATTTTCTGATAATTATTATCACAGATTTGTCCATCGTCTTTGCTATCCTTCATCCCAAAGTAGCATTCTTTAAAAAAAGCAGCATATTGTTGAAAGTCTTGAAGTGTTAAGTCTGGTCCTGATTGGAATCCAAATTTTTCTTCAGATTCAGAAGCACTGACTTCTGAATCTGGATTGGCAAGTCTTCTACATGTTGTCATTTTAGAGTTCTTTCTACGTTTTCGTTTCCTTCCCCTGCTTTTCTTTCTCATTGGCTCTCTATTCTGAAGCAAGTCAATCTGCTGAATACGGGTGGGAAATTTAGCATTTTCCCAAATATCTTTCTCCTTAAGAGGGCAGGGCGGAATCCAGCAAGGTGGAGGGACTATCCTACATATGCCATGTGGTTCAGCCAGGGGGCGTATCTTTGCTATGTAACCAAGGGTGTCCACAAACTCCTAATAAGAGAAGTAGAAAATTAAAACTAAATAGAAATGGAAATAAAATGTTACAGCATCCAAATGAATATCTCAAAGATAGCCATCTTTAAAAGTACCTCAGCGGTCGGATAAAATACAGGTGCTTCATCAATTACAGGCAAGCATGCTCCATCTGGATCCCATCTGGCTGATATCTGCAACATGAAAATGGTATTTCAGCATAACGTTTCAAGCTTGACTCAGCTTGGGCTTAGATCAAATTATAGTTGACTTGTGTCAAATTGAGTGATAAAAACATGAATAAAAACCCATATGTGGAAGCATTTAATTCCCAGTTTCTTCCATAAATGAGCAAGAAAAAAACTAAGAATTGGTCATGGTGTGCCAAGCATCAGGAAAGCATTATATATTTCATCAACAAAGTAAAAGCAATAAAGAAAGTCAAGGATGTAAGAACTATAAATATTGAGACAAATTCCTTTGGCGATCAAAAAGATTTCAATTCAAAGCTTGGTTCTTGAAGGCCAAACCCTTACACTAGAAGTTCAAGTTATCAAAACCACATATGACGAAGGTTGTGGTATAGTGAACAACAATTAAAAGAACTGCCTATAAGTTATGCCAATCTCATCTTGAATGAAAATCTAAAAAGATAAAATTGAACAAGGTTGCATGATAGGAACTGGCACTAATTGGCATTCATTCGGGACATTTCTCAATTGATGTACTTGAACACAAACAGGGGATTATTGAAGGAATTGGCAATCTAAAGCCGTATCTAGGTATATTTTAAAAGCAACATATAAAATAGGGGTTACTAGCCAGGGAGAAGATTTATTTCTTAAAAACACCAAGAAAAACAGAGAATGAATATTGCTCAGAAGGCCAACTTACAAAGTTCAAATTTTGTGGACAAATAATTGATAAACAAATAACCAAAAGCATAATTCTGGAGAGAAAAAATTAACAGAGACTCTAAACTCCTAATTATCATACAACAAAGGCTTTACTAGCCAAAATACAATGTCACTAGCAGAAGGAAGGAAGAGTAACAAAGTAAAACAGCATAAAAATACCAACAAATTTCAAATAAGATAAAAGGGGATCAGATCTGAAATAGTTTTTGATCTATAAGAACACAGAGCATAGAAGATTCTAAAAGAGGAACTACATATTCAGGACAAGGTAAAGGGCTCTAAGAACACGAACACCCAAGATATTGTTAGGGTTTAAAAAATGAAAAAAAGAATCAAACCTCCTTGTAGGGAGATGCTGCAGCCAATTTCGATAGTTCCATTCAATGCAGAATTATGGGGAAAACCGAACCGAATTGAACAAGTATTCCTGCAAAAGGAGAAAACCAAGAAAAACAGAGACCTTAGAGTCACCCCAATAGAGTTCCAATCAATCAAAACCAGAAACAGTTTCAAGAGTATATAAACAACACATCTCGTAAAAAATTACAAACAAGGAAAAAATGCAGAGAATTTAGCATACAAAATGCAGCAGGAGCTTTTCAGAAAGAGTTTGCTTCCCAGGTTCTTAATGGACCCAGAAAAGTTTGCGTACGCATGAATTAATCAAGAAAGTTCTCATGCATATCAGAACAGTACAGACCAAATGCAAATTTAATTGCCTGTATTCATATCTAAGAAACCCCTAATTCCTCACAAATTCCAAAACTGTAAATTTCCAGGAACATCGAAATCAAACGCTGAAAAAATTGCAGAATTAAGAAAAAGGATAATAAACGGAAACAGGAATTTGACTTAGTAAAAAAGTTAAAATATATTTGACAGGTGGAATGGGAAACAAATTTTAATTAGTCGGAAATAATGGGAAGGATATTATCAGCTGAAAGCAGAACCCAATAAATCAAGATAATAATTAATAATAATAACCATTTTAGAGCGACTAGGATTCTCCGTCAAGAGTCGCGTTGGCGCACTTTATTATATTTTATTCGCTTTCGGTTTTAGAAATTTTTGTCCCTCAACAAAATCTATAAATCAGATGAAATTCGAAGAGAGAGAGAGAGAGAGAGTCATCCCGAACCGGCTTAAACGCACGCAGTATTAACATCCACAGAAAAGCGTTAACGATCTGTTCCTATTGGGCTTTCTATGGACCGTACTCTATAAGATTCGTGCGCTTTATAAACTTAAGTATATATATATATAGAAGATACTAAAAATTGGATATATTATTACATTAAAATTAATCTGATCACAATTAATTTAATTTAATTTATTAATTAAAGCATGAAAAATATATATAACATGAAAAAATTAATATTTAAATAAAAAATATATCGATTTATAAATAAATAAAACATTTATATATAATAGACTAATCAAGAGATTAATTCGCTTATCTTATTAATTAATTTATATTTAATTTTAAAATATCATGATAAAAATTAGATTGAGTATTATATTATAATTAACCTAATCATAATTAAAATATGAAGGATATATAATATGAAAAGAATAATATTTAAATAAAAATGAAATAATAGTAGATAATGTAACAAAATAAAGTTATTGAAGCACAAATCTAATAGCTTAATTAAGGGATTGATTCTGTAGTTCAGTAGCTTGACTGGCAAATCTAGATTGGATTTTAATATCATGATAAAAATCCTATATCATATATATATATATATATATGTGTGTGTGTGTGTGTGTGTGTGTGTGTTTGAAAAAGATTTGTTTATGTTAGGAGGTAAGTATTAATAATACAAAAAAAATTGAAAAATGAATGGGCACATTGTAAAATAAGACTATTTGATATGAATTTAATATTTAATTTTGTTGTCGAAGATAATGGATAATATTAATCGTGATAATCAGTTATTGGAACATAATTTTGTTTATTTTTTCTTTTAAAAATTAATATGTTGAAAAATCAAGGGAAAATCCTAATTAAATCCCTTTCAAATAGCAAAAGTATAAATATGGCCTACACTTTTGGCTAACTCATGAGGGATTTTTAAAAGACTATAATGCCCTTATATATATATTTTTGTTGTACAAATTTTTTTAAAAAAAGAGTTAGATTTACCTATGATTTAAGGGTAGGGTGAAGTCTTCTTTCCTCCTAAGCGATACTAATATTAGGTAGGGCGAGCCGTCTATTACCCTCAAGCGTAAATCTAGACACCTAGAAGTTATGATATCTCTCCAAGTATCGCGACTAAAATCATAATAAAATTGTACTCTCCAGGATCAAATATGCCTTTTATATTTATATATATATATATAGTTAAAAAGGAAAATTGATGGTGGCCAATAGAATTCTGTTTTTTTTTTAAGAATTCAGTTCCACGGATTCAGCAAATCAAATCACGATACAGAGGGATTCAACACAAAAATGAGTGGTGTAGCAGTGAGCGAACAAATCTTGATGGAATATAATATAGTTTCAAAATGGAACTCAAAAATCTCTATCTATTTATTTTTTTAAAAAAAAAATCTAGCATCCTAGGATTCAGGTTCAAGGAGAGATTCATTGATTCCCTAATTTGTGGCCTTATGTACCCTAAAATTAGTCAGCCCAAACACATCCAGAATCCAATTCCTAGTGAAAAAAAACCACAACACATAAGCTAGAAGTAGGAAAAAAGAGAGCAAAAGGGAAAAAGAAGAATTTCCTTTGCTTTCGTGATCATTTGATTAGATTTTAAAATCCCTAATTATGCCCTTGATCTGATTAGGAATTAGTCAAGAGCGTAGGACTTATTTAGATTTTGGATATTTTAAAGGGATTTTATTAGGATTTGCTCAAAAAGCAATGATGATATATGGATATAATCATTTGATTTTTAATTTCGTAAATTATTTTTTCTTTGCACAAAAAATATTTCGATATATTTCTTTTCTATTTTAAAAGAGAAATGGACATAAAATAAAAATTAATAAATAAAGGAAAGACAAACCGCTTTTACAAGTAAGTAAAATTATAAAATAATTACTTTTTAAACTATAAATTTGACTTTGAAAAGTGAAAGTCTTGATCTATTGGTTTTCCATTAGTTTATTCATTATTTTTACTAAAAATATTATAAAAAGGCAAAAATGACTTAAGGTTTACAAGTTATTTACACATTATTCATAGTTTAAGAGGATCATTTATGTAAAACAAATTAATTTGAAGTTTATAATTTATTATGCTCCGTTAGGAATATAATGAAATAATTAATGACAGAGATATTGTCTGTTTAAATTGAAAAGTTTAAGAAGATTACTTATCATAATGTAAAAAAAAATAATAGAAAATTTTAATAATTTTTTTCTCCTCTCAAACTTTCTCTCCAAATTTGGGAGATTCAGAAAGATTATTAAAATCTCTCCCTTTTCCTCCCATTTATAAACCCACTATTCATATTTCATAAATAAATAAATTAGTAATAAAATATAAATATGAAATAAAAATAAATAAAAAATATAAATATAAGTATTCATATTATTGTAGACATAAAATATAACAGAAAATTTTAATAAATGTTTTTTTGTTGTTTACATCTTCAAAATCTTCTACAATAAGGAATTTTTAAATATTAAATTGTAATTTCATTTCAAATATTGGAAAAAGTTATATATTTGAAAACTAACTTGATGGGGATAAATATCTTATATTAATATTGTCTATGCAAACATTATTTCCATATCCAATTTTTTTATAAAAATTTAACAATAAATCAATATTGACATCAATATATACACACATATATTATTAATGAATTATTAAAAATGTAACTTGTTCAATTATGTGCAAAAGTACACGAGTTTGTAATTATATAATATAGAACAGTAAATTACATTATTTATAAGTCATAATAAATATACTAAAAATTGGAACCAATTTCAATACTTTTACAATCTAGTTTCGATTTTTTTACTTTTATTTTTTAAAAAATTATTTCAATATGTACAGAATCTAAAGATAATCTCTTAATTTTTATATTTTTAAAAATAACTTTTTTCAGTTAAAAATTTTAAATGTAGATAGTTAAAATTGTATTTAGCTTATGCCAATCTCACTATAACAATGAGTACAAAAACTGTTCCCTAATTTTGGAAAAAGCATCTCATAAATTTCATCATATTTAATTAACAATATTGATATTATTTTGTCAAATATATTAAAAATGATTATATATTTGGGAAAAAATTATTAATGCTATAAATTCACTTTTTGAATAAAAATATATTTATATGCATACAATAATTAATTAATACACAATATGTAAAATAATTTTAGCTGAAATAAATTAATACAATTGTTGGGCCCAAGAAATGAATTCAATTGAGATTGAATTTTCAGCTTTAGAAGAAAAAATATATTTTTTAAATAAAATAAATATTTTTTTATGTAAAAATTTTACTCATGATCTAAAAGCAGAGTGAAGTTTTCCTTCCTCTTAGATGATATTAATATTGGCTAGATGCGAGCTATCAATTACCCTCAAACATTAACCTCGACACCAAAAAGTTAGGAAACCCCTGTTGATTTCTCAAACTGTAATTTGGGTCTCCTAACATGGATTTTTTATATATGTTAAGACTCAAATTTAAAATCTCACTTAAACAATGTCAAGTTATTTTTCACTCAAATTAACTTTCGTTGCATAATTTTTTTTTTTGGTTGCACACCCGGTTCACCAGAGCTTTGCCCCGACTATATCCGGATTCGACCCACGTCGCGCACCTGGCTATGGTGGGTGAGTCTTCCAACGGGGATTTTCGGCATACGCCAAGGTTCGAACTCGAGACCTCGCTTAAGCGATACTGAGCCGCTTACCACTCGAACTAACCCCCGTTGGTACTTTCGTTGGATAATTAAAAGTACAGTAAGTGCGCTAAGTTTTGGACCTTCTCTGCCACCTTTGGGCTGGAAGGGTTTTTATTCTCAAACTCTCTAAATTTATACATAAACAGTTGCTTATTACTCCCTCCTTTTCATATTATTTATTATAAAAAATAGTTTTTTGGTATTTTATAACATGCGTCAATTTTATATTATAATAATGTATTAAATTTTTTATTTCCTATTATGCCATTTGTTAATTTTAAATTTTGAAAATGCATTAAAATAGGAGTAATATTTATTTAAAGAAGATTAGGGATATCTAGAAAAAGGTAGAACATTAATTTTGTAAAACCTAATTTTATTTAATGATTTTCTTGACTTTCATTAAAATTATTTTTTGTGATAAGTAATATGGAACAGAGAGAGTATTTCTCACTAAATGAATCTAAAAAAGTGTGTCAACATACTACGTTTGGATACAAAATGGTATTAAAAGAAATAAATAAATAAAAATTTAGAACTTTTTTCATAGAAAACTGGGATCAACATATGATGAAAAAGAAACCATTTAGAAAATGGGCAACATTTAAGATCAAGAATCACAAGAAAAATTATTCAGAATTTCTTGATAAAATTGTGAAAATGAGAAACTATACCTTGTCTTTGGCTGATCTCTTTAGCAGCAAGTCTTCTCTGTACCTTTTGCTTTGAGCTGAAAAGAAAGTGAAGAGAATTTTTTTTTATATTGAAATTTTTAAAAAAATGTTGGCCTCGCTCAAATTTAGGGTATTACGAAGTCTTCTTTTCTTTTAGGAGATGCCAATATAAATGGAGAGAAATTTAGAATGTGTTAGATTTCATACTATTCAAGAAATCAAACTAGCTTTAGATCCATGTTTTTAAAACAGTATATCTGTGTATGAAAATGAATTTTTATGGAAGTGCATAGCTAATGGTAGGTTTGGTTAGAGAAAAGGGGGGATAGAAAAGTAGGAGTAGAAGTGAAATATTCCACTTCTCTTGTTTAGTATAATAGAAGTCACATCCACTTCTACTTCTCTAAACTATTTCAATTCTACAAAAAAAAATTAAGAATTGAGATGATAGAAATAGAAGTAAAATTTTTTAGACTATTTTATCCCAATTATAAAATGGGAAAATGACATTTAAGTTCCATGTAAGCAATTGAATGACAAAAAAGTTTCAAGAAATGGCATAATTAATGTCAAGTCCCATGAGACCTCATATGAATTTTTTCTAATTGTAAAAAGACATAAATATCCCTGAAATTTTCCCTTAAGCAAACGTCTCCCGCGATAGTGAGATACGGATACTCGATAGTGGGGTTTACCCCTCCATCGGGGAAATAATAACCCTTGTACCTGCAACTAACAACCCCAGCGCCTGAAATAATAACCCCAACACTTGCAACTAACAACCCCCCCATCAGCTACAACTAATAACCCCATCAACTACACTTACAACCTCTCCACTTGAAATAACAACCACAGCACCTACAACTAACAGCCCCAGCCCCTGCAACTAACAACCCCATCAGCTGTACTAAAAACTCCAGCCCCTACACTAATAACCCCATCAGCTGCAACTTATAACACAGCACCTGCAATAACAACCCCAGCGCCTAAAATAACAACCACAGCACCATCAACTAACAACCCCATCAGCTGTACTAATAACCCCAACTACGATGATGAGTAAATCCACTTGCAACACACTGTACTGTTCTCTTATTTCATAGCAAAACGTGCCAATACTGTATTGTAACAGCTGTGTCACTATCAGATAGTTTCACGTTTCTACAGTACAGTGTTGGCACGTTTTGCTATGAAATAAGAGAATAATACAGTGTGTTGCAGGTGGATTTACTCATCATCGTGGCTGGGGTTATTAGTACAGCTGATGGGGTTGTTAGTTGCAGATGCTAGGGTTGTTATTTTAGGCGCTGTGATTGTTATTGCAGGTGCTGTGTTATATGTTACAGCTGATGGGGTTGTTAGTGTAGAGACTGGAGTTTTTAGTACGGCTGATGGTGTTATTAGTTGCAGGGGCTGTGGTTATTATTTTAGGTGGAAAGGTTGTAAATGCAGCTGATGGGGTTGTTAGTTGCAGTTGATGGGGTTGTTAGTTATAAGTGCTGGGGTTATTATTTCAGGCACTGTGGGTTGTTAATTGCATATGCTGGGGTTGTTATTTCCCCGATGGAGGGGTAAACTCCACTATCGGGTATCCGTATCTCACTATCGCGATCTTTATGTCTTAGGGATATTTATATCTTTTTACAATTAGAAAAAATTCATATGAGGTCCCATGGGATTTGACATTAATTATGCCATTTCTTGAGACTTTTTTGTCATTCAATTGCTTACATGGGACTTAAATGTCATTTTCCCTTATAAAATTTATAGACAATTTTAACCTTTCTCAAGTTATAAAAAAATATTTTAAACTATTTTGCCACTAGTTATAAAAAAATATATACATCATTTTCATACTTACTTCTATCAAACTAAATAAACTTTTAAAACCTAGTTTTAACATAATTATACTTCTCTTTCTCCTTCTGTTTTTATTTCCACTTTCCCTTATATAAAAAAATGTTTCATTCTACTAAACCTATCATAAAGACGATAACTAATGTAAATATCATAACTTTTACCTAGAAAATGGGGATCAAAATCAGATGAAAATGATCGTTTAAAAAATGGGAATTAACTTAATATTGAGAATTTTGAGAAAAAAGTTGATTAGATATTTTTGGTAAAATTGTGAAAGAAAGAGTATATAACTTGGGTTTGATGGTCAACCTGTTTGGCAGCGATTATTCTCTATAACCTTTGCTTTGAACTGAAAGGAAAGTGAAGAGAAATTTAGAGATTTGAAGGGATGATAAAAATAGATGATTTAGAATAAATATCTATAATATTTCATTTGTAATGGATCATTCTTAAATTGCATGTCCAGTTTCACGCTGTAAAAAAATATTTACCAAAATACTAGAGGCAAAGTCGTCCTTCAAGTGTGCAATTTTTATTTAGCAAACAAGTCGTTCCACGAAGATGTACACTAGGAGAATGACTTTGCCTCTAGTATTCTACTAAATATTTTTCATATTGTAGTATCTTAGTAACTTCTTTTCCTATTTATAGTATTTCCTCAAAAAGCCGAAAAAGAAGTATTTGGATTAGATATCTATAACATTTCATTTGTAACGGATCATTTTTTAATTGCGTGTTGGGTTTTTTCACTATTCAAACATGAAGCATAACTGGCTCTAATTGTGTTCCAAGCATAAAAATGAGCTTTTATGGAACAGCATAGTTAAAAGACAGTAATAAATGGTAAATCTCATAATTGTTTTTTTTTTTTACAAAAAACCAACATCAAAATCTGATGAAAAAATATTCAAAAGCATGGGAATCAAAATTCAAATTGAGAATTCCCAGAAAAAATAATGGGATATTTTTTTCTAGAAAAAATGAAAAAAGAGAGACTATACCTTGACTTCAACGATCGATCTCTTCAGCGTAGCTCCTTTCTACCTCTTGTTTTGAACTAAAAGGAAAATGAAGAAAAACTTAAAGTTGTTAAGGTATGTGAAAAATGGAGGATTTGGAAGGAGAGTTTGTGAGAGGAAAGAGATCTAGGAGGAAAGTTGTGAGTTAGTCATATATATGGGAAGAGGGGCAGGTAGGGTGGGAGAGAATAAGGCAGTGAAATGAAGAGAAATGTTGATTGTGCTTTATTTATAAGCAAAAAGAAAGGGTAGGTTGGTAAGGAATTAAAAACCTTTCTATGGGCATTTTAGGAATGTAATAATAAATTTGTATGGACAAATATCAAAGAAATATGAATTAGATAATTAAGGGAATTAATGAGATATAAAATGAGGTGTCACTGTATGGCGTTTGAGTTTTCCATTTGTCAACATGGATGCCCTTCATGTGGCAATCCATTTGATGTCTTTACCACCAATGCCATGACTCTTTGTATTTTATAAGTCTTTTTTTTTAAAGAATAGACGACCGATAGATAGTCATAAACTAATTATCTTAAAATATAAAAATTATCAAAATAAATTTTATCTCTTCTAATAAAATATTTTTCATACGAATAGACTAATTTAAATTTAAATATTATATTTAAGAAAATAAATTATTTATATTCTTTTATTCAAGAAAAGGAAAAGGAAAAATAAGCACTTGACCCATCAAAACAATAGCAAACCCTAACCTAAAACCTCCAATCCAATAAGCAACGCTGCGACAAGAACCATCATAGAGACAAAAGAAAAACAAACACAACTTGAAATCCCAATAATGGCTTAATCTGTAGAAAATATCATTTAACTTTTTTAATTGTATTTTATTGTCCTCTTCTATTACTCTTTTATGAAATTGAATAAAACAAGAAATGCATTGATTTGATTTGTTCTTCCATTTATTTTTGTATATTATTTATTAAATTATGGAATTAAGTATCTAATTAATTTCGAGATTTATGGTCACTAATACAAATATATTTTTAAAGAATTGAATTCAAGACTAAAAAATATCTAATATAATATTATATTATTATATCAACTCTATATTAATAATTTATTTTTTGTATTTATGTGTGCATTTAAAAAATTTAATTATTTGATTCAGTTACTTTAACCAACATCTTATGTATCTTATCTTTATTAGGTATCGGTACTTGTGAAAATAAATGAAAAACCATAATATGTGCAAAAGTACTGACCATATAGAGTATATATTTGGGATAAATTAATCCATAAAGTATTTTGCTACAAGCCGCAGGCTTCCTAAACTACACTAAAGTGCAATGTTTCCCATTAACCTCTAAAAAAACGGTGCTACATGCCCCATATCATAATGGAGGTAGACAATTGTTGAGACAGTTATGCGGGCCCCACGTGCTATGGTAAGTGTAAAATATTAGTAGTTCTGTAGTAGTGTGGTTCGTGGTTATAAGGGGGAAGGCGTCCGAGGCTTGAGAGTTTCTACAATATGGGTATATTGCCTGTTTGGAAGGAAGGGAAATCGTGATTTTATAAGTTTTTTTTTGGGTAAAATTTAAGTTTAGAGAAATTTTAAAATAAATAATTATATTTATTTAAATAGGTTTTTAGATCAAATCATTATTTAAAATTAAGATTTTATATAAGTTGATCGGAATAACTTATAGAATAATAAAAAAGCTTATGAAATAATCAATTAGTATATTACTCTTACTTTTTCTTATACCATCTCTTCTCTCTCCTATTTTTTTATATTCTCTTTCTTCTCTCATACTTTTTCTTACACAATTTCTCATACTTTTTCTTATACCTTATCTCTTCTCTTTTCTTACACCCTCTCTCCTCTCATCTCTCTTCATTTAATACTCATATATTTTGTCATAATTTATCAATAATAAAAGTGCTTCTAAAAATAACTATCTAAACACTCATTTATTACTATTTTTTATAAGCTCTTCTCTAACAAAAAAATCTCTTTTTTTATAAGCCTATTTCTATAGACTCAGTTTTATTTTCAAGTCCTTAGATTATCAGGTCATTTTTTTATACTCATTGCATAGTCCACGTGTTCTAAATCTTATTCTTTTTATAAATGTGAATCATGTTTTTGAGGAGTTTGTAACTTGGGCTGATCACTATGTGATTTGATTCATGATGATATGAATTTTGGTTTACATTGACTTGTTTCAATGAAATAGCAATTTGAGGAATGAACTAAAAAAATAGATATTATTTAAAAAAATACTTATATATTCTAAAAGTCATATGTTATCTTAATTCTATTTAAATAAAATATAAAAATTTAACATATTTTAATTCTAGTTGGGCAATTACTCATCTAAAAATAATCACATCTTATTTTATCTTTTTAAAAAATAAACGTTTTAATTTGATTCACATAAATTTTTATTTTTTTCATAGTAAAATATTTATTTTTAAAAAAATTAAATAAATTGTAATTTTTTATGAGTAATTAGCTAAATTATTATATTTTAATTAGGTAAAATTCAGATAATATAGTATTTTTAGAGTATTTAAGTATTTCTCAATTATTTGTATGATTTATGTTTTGGGCTTCAAAATGTCCTAATTGTAAATTCTAAATTCTGAAAACTGTTCAAGTTAAGTTTGCCTATAAAATTTGAGGAGTTTAGGGGTAAAGTATAAATAAAATTAATGTTAGGTTAAAAGTATAATTATGGAAATGCCTCGAAACTCAAGACAAAAAACAAATCAAGAAAATCTTGAAAAATAGTAAATAGGTTATTAAGGTATTATTGTGGCCTAGAGAAATTATTTAAGGTGGAAATGCCTCAAAAATAATTTAATTGCCTAAAAACCCTTTTTTTCAAGTGAAATGTTAAGAAAATAAATGAGAGAATAATTATTAAAAATATGTAAAGGCCTCTAAAAAGTAAGAAAAAATTATGAATAATTATTTCGAGAAATTATTAATTTCATGAAGGATTTTATTTCCTAGTAAGAGTTATAAGTGATTTTAAAGTTAATTTGTGGGGATTAATGGCCCATTTTCTCAAAAATTTAAAGAAAAATAGCTAGAAGTTATTTTTTGGACCAAAAATTTAAGAAAAACTATTTCATCAAGTAAAGAAGCTAATTAAGGTATAAAATTCTTATAAAGTATCCCAAATTAATTTCTAGAAATTATTTAGAAATTTTGGTACAACTAAAGAATGGCAAAATAGTAATTACATTATCCTAGACTCAAAAATGGATTTGGGATAAGTTTAGGACCAGTAATTGAAGCCCAGTACATGCTGCCCATGGCTAAGGAAGATGGGAATCATATTGATGAGAGTTAACGTCAATGAGAGTTACCATAGATAGTAAGAAATGAATTCATATATTACAATGAGGCAAGTTCAATTCCCAATACTATTGTGAGGGCTCCTTTAATAGACAATCTCATAAATTTCTTATAAACGTTATTTAAGTTCTAAGGCTATACCCTAGCCTTAGTAGGGGACCAGTGCTAAACTCACCTAAATTTTTTTTGTATATAAAAAAAGAGTTAACATATATGTTAAGGAAATGACTCATTTTCCATAAGGACACGAGTTCAATTTTTACTATCATTGTAAGGCCTCCTTTTATCTTATAAGTCTCTTATAAGTACTCTCTAAACTCTAGGCTTGTGCCCTGGCCTTAGTGGGGAACCGGTGCAAAACCCACTTAAATTATTTTGTACAAAAAAAAGATTGAAATTATTGGCCCACAAAATTATTAAAGCCAACACTTATGTGATAAGCTTACATGTCTAGCCAGAAAATTCAAGGTTTTTTTTACATATTACATATTTCTCCACTTCTTAATATAAAAATTATTTAATTAATAATTAATTTAATTAGATTAAGAAAGTTAGTCAATATAAAATATATTTTTTAAAAATACTCTAATCATCTTCATTAACTCCATCCATCTCTCTTTTACTTGATTATCGTTGATGAAGTATTAATAATAACAATTTGGGGAAAAGTTAATAAATATAAAAATAAATTTATATTTAGGACCAAAATTAACTTTTTAATTAAATCCTATATTAAATATAGGAAGAGTATAATATAAATTTAGATGGGCTATATTATTGTGGCTTAGAGAAATTATTTAAGGTGGAAATGCTTCAAAAATAATTTAATTGCCTAAAAACTCTTTTTTTCAAGTGAAATATTAAGAAAATAAATGAGAGAATAATTATTAAAATTATGTAAAGGCCCAGAAAAAATAAGAAAAATATTATAAATAATTATTTTGAGAAATTATAAATTTCATGAAGGATTTTATTTCCTGGTAAGAGTTATAAGTAATTTTAAAGTTAATTTGTGGGAATTAATGTCCTATTTTCTTGAAAATTTGAGGGAAAATACCTAGAAGTTATCATTTGGCCCAAAATTTTCAGAAAAACTATTTTATCAGGTATAAAATTCTTATAAAGCTTCCCAGATTAATTTCTAGAAATTATTTGAAAATTTTGGTACAAATAGAGAATGGCAAAATGGTAATTACATTATCCTCAAAAATGGATTTGGGATAAGTTTAGGCCCAATAATTGAAGGCCAACACATGCTGCCCATGGCTAAGGAAGATGGGAATCATATTGATGAGAGTTAATGCCAATAAGAGTAACATATATAGTAAAAAATATATTTGTATCCCACAAAGACATGAATTTAATTCCTATTGCGATGTGAGGATTTCTTTGGTAGGCGATCTCATAAGTCCCCTAAAAGTGATCTCTGAATCTTAGGGTTGTGTCCTGACCTTAGTAGGAGATCGATGCTGAACCTATCTAAACTTTTTTTGTATATATATAAAAAAAGAGTTAGTACATATGATAAGAAAATAACTCATATCCTACAAGGACTTGAGTTCGAATCCTGCTGTCATTGTAAGGCTTTTTTTAGTAGACAATCTTGTAAATTCTTTGTAAGCACACTCTAAACTTTAGGCTTGTGCTTTGGCCTTGGTGGGGGACTGGTGCCAAACTCACTTAAATTATTTTGTACAAAAAAAAAGATTGAAATTATTGGCCCACAAAATTATTAAAGCCAACACTTATGTGATAAGCTTACATGTCTAGCCAAAAAATTCAAGGGCATTTTTTACATATTATATATTTCTCCACTTCTTAATATAAAAACTATTTAATTAATAATTAATTTAATTAGATTAAAAAAGTTAGTCAATATAAAATATTTTTTAAAAAAATATTCTAATCATTTTCATTAACTCCATCAATATCTCTTTTACTTGATTATCGTTAATGAAGTATCAATAGTGACAATTTGAGAAAAAAATTAATAAATATAAAAAATAAATTTTATATTTATGACTAAGATCAACTTCTTAATTAAATCCTATATTAAATATAGGAAGAGTATAATATAAATTTAGATGGGTTATATGCACATATATTCTAAAAATATAAGTACATTATTTATACAAAATCTATAATTTGAAAAGTTCATTACTAACTATAATTCTTTAACCATATTATTATTGGTTCATTAAAAATAAAAAATAAATTAAAAAAGAAGAAGCATGGCATAGCTGCCATATTGTGTTTTATTGGAGAATGTCTAAGGGGAAAAAAAAAGCAAATCAACTAAGTAGAAATGCGCACACGCATTTATTTGTGTTTCATGCATAAATAATTACAAAGATCAAGCATTGCTAGCCAAACATTAAGCAGACTCAAACACAAAAGGCAGATAATAATAATGTGTCTTTTAAGTTATTACTTATCATGGAATAATATTTTTAATGCGATTTGGCTTGAGTAGTTTGATGATGGACATCCCTGTAATAATGAGGAGGAGAATGATGCCGGCAAAGGAGGCGGCAAGGGCGCCGCCACCACGGTTACAGTAAGCTTCAAATTTGTCACAGATTTTGTCCCACCGGGCATGAGAGTTACCATTCTTCCCTAACTCTGACATGAACGTTGCTGCTCCGTCTCCGGCGGCTGCCAAAGCCATGACCATCTGTATTGCATAATGCAAGTAATTAATTTAAAATTATAAATTAATTATATATTCTTTAGGGCATTCTTATTTATTAATAGATTTTATGTTTTATTTTTACATAAACTTGTCATTATCCCATGTATTATACTCATATAGTTAGTGAAATGAGAGGTATTATTCATGATTTATCAATAATATGATTTTCTTATAGATTGTTTATATAATTTTTGTGGTAGGAATCTTGAAATTTTCAAATGTCAATGTTGACTTGCCAAAGAGAAGGATTTGGATCTGTCAAATGGATGATTTGTTCTGAAAAAAATATGATTTGAAGTGAGGTCATATATATTATTAGAGACATGTAACAATGTTAAAATAAATTTCAAATAAAATAAAAAATTAAATTAAAAAATTATTTTTGTACTAAAACATCAATACGTTGTAAAAATATTTTTGTTAAAATTGTAAGATTTTTTCTTCGTTTTTAAATTCACACAAATTTTCTAAAGTGAAAAGTGAATTTCTTCGGTTTTTTATTCTAAATTTTTGTCGAAATTATATAAATTTTATTCTATTTCCCAAACACGCACAAATCTTTGGTGAAAAAAAAAGGAAAAATTATATATGCGAGTTCCACATAATTTTTCTAATTTTTCACAAGAATTTCATCTATTTCCAACAGAAGAGTTTATGTGTGTGTATTAAATATAAAAAAGGAGTAATATAATATAGTAATGTCAATCAAATTTGAGAAAAATATATATAACTTTTTATTGATATAACAGTATAATTTATATCAAGCCCCATTATTTTATAAGATGTATACTGTATGACTAATATACTGATATACTAATTAATTAAAAGATGTGTAATTTAATAAATAAATAAATAAATAATTGGAATATGTACCATGTCAAGTATTGCAATCAGTGCAGGTCTGAGTCCTTTGTAATCAAATTGGCTTCCAAATAAATCCATTGCTATCATCAACAGATTATGCAGACTTGCATTTCCATTAGCTATCACAAAGAATCTGTCCCCAACACATTATACGCAACACAATAAAATTTATTTACAATTAAAGATGAATACAAAATACAAAATTATATCATTTTATAAATCATTAAATAAATACAAAATTTAGCCATAAATAAAAAGAGTAAATAGAACATGCATTTATTCACAAGTAAATAGAACATGCATGTATAAATTAATCATATATAATCTAATAAAACAAAATTACTAAAATAAAAATACGACAGACAGCTAATTTTTCTATCTTTTAAACTCAAAATAATATTATTTTAAATAAGGGTGCTCATAAGATAGGACGGGATTGAGATACCTCAGTCTAATCCTATCCATAATTTAAAAAATTATAAAAATTATATATATGTTAATATTTAATTGTTTGGCATCATATTAAAATACATATATTAATTTTAGTATAATACAATATATATATATATATATATATTAATACACAAATTAAAAGCTAACATATATATGTTCCAGATAAGATCTAGATACCCCTGTTCCACCTCCTATCTCAATTTTTTTTTATTCCATCTTAGTTATGTCTCATCTCAATTGTACTGAAGACTGGGACGTGTTCGTTAGGATAAGACATTATGAACACCCCTAATTTTATAAATTTAATAAAAAAAATAAAAAAATAAAATTTAACATGATCGCTTTGTCTAAAAAATTTATCAAACTGATTAGAGAAATAGTTCATCAATTCACTAGTTTATCAAACTGATTCAAAGTTATATTTTAATACCATGTAATATATATAATAGTTATATATGTATAACCCATTCTAGAAGTCACGTTATTTATTGAGCCATGAATAGGGCAATATGAACGAATGATGGATATAAAGGACTTACACAAAAGCTGGAGTATGACTAAACTTAGCAGTTATGGAAACTTTGATGGGGTTTGTACCAATGGTGGCAACCACAAAGGATTTGGTCTGTTTATTGAGTGCCATCACAATTGTTGCAGAAGCAGTCGCAAAAACTGCAAGCACCCTCAAACCCAAAAGCACCCAATCCCTCTTCAGCTTTGTCATCGTCTTCGTCTTCACCGTCGACGACATCATCACATTCACAGTACCATTGAGCTCTGGTGTTTTTTCTGCATTTGATGAAGCCATCGTTATATGTTGATAGCTAGGAACTACGATGAGTAAGAGAAGACGATGATTATATATAGAGAAGGATTGTCAGATGGGTTAATGAAGTCTAAGAAGGCAAGTAATGAAGTTGTTTCTGTAAAATCTTTGGATGGTTTAACCAACTGAATTACTTTCGGTTGGTGTTTGGTTGGTGAGAACATTTCTCAGGCTGCATTCAATTGCGTCAAACCAGAAATTTATCCAAGTTTTGACGGTCAATTTTTTGTTAGAAAATCTCACTCTCTCTCTCTAAACATATTTATTTTGAAAAAAAAAATTAATATCATTCATATGAATATAAAATATATATGGTGTGAGCCAAGTGTGTGTAATGTGGCTATATCTAATATTTTCTTATTCTTTCAATATAGTTGTCTTGGGTTAATGTGTGATGGTTTCTTTTTAAAAAATTGTGTGTGTGTATATATATACAATTTTAATAAAAATACTCTAATTACCCTTCAATTTTACTTTAATTATACATATATTCCCTTTATTTTAAAAATTCATATACATTTTCTTTAAAATTAAAAAATATATTATATAAACTTTCGTTATAGTTTTTAGATTTTATTTTTATCTACTTAAATTGTTATTTAACCGTTAAATTTTACTTTTATATTTTAAATGGAGTAGAATTAAGAATTTTAAACAATAATGTATTACTTGGGTAGATTTTCTTGAGTAGATGTCAAGGTCTCCTATTATTTATATTCTTATTGATAAAAATAAAAGTGAATAATCAAGATTCATTCACTGATAAAATATAAATTAATGTTACTTAAATTACACAATTAATTTATAATATATTTTACACTTGGTTTTGTTAGATTTTATGCAACTTCATTTTTTTAATTTTTAAATATTTTTCACATATTTTTATAGGATTTAAATGTTAGAAAAATGATTGAGAAACTCTTAATATTAATAGGGTTTAAATATGTAGATGAAATCCTTAAATCGTACATAAAAAACACAATTGGACCTGATCCAAAGGGAGTTAATGAAGTTACCAAAAGACGCTCCAACCACCAGGACGAGAATGATTAACATTATTATGGGGGAAAAATTCATTTTAAAGTGATTTTTAATAAGTTTTTCTGAAAAAATATTTATAAAAAAATTAATGATTAGATAATTATTAGTAGAATACTTTTGTGATTTATAATATAATATAAAAAATATAATTATTATCTCTCATTATTATATTGTTCATCTTCTTTCTTTTTTTATTTTTCCAATTCTAGATCTCATACTCATCTTTTCCATCAGAATTCACTCTTCATCTTCTTTCCCTTCTTTCTCATAGTGTCGACCTAAAGACGAAGGAGCTAAGAACGACAAAAGTAGTTGAAGACGACATTCACACAATGACAATTAAGAAAACAGAGGAGTTGAAGACAAAAAAAATAGCGATCAAGGACGACAGAAAGAGTGACTCCAGTAACAGAGTAGGATGATAACAGTAGCGAAACCAAAACTATCAGGGATAGTGAGGGCGAGAACCAGCGACGAGAGGACAGTAAATGAGAGAAGAGAGAGAGAGAAAAGAAGAAATGAATAAAATAATCTTTTAATACTCATAAACTATTTTTTTATTAAAAAATTATTCTTAATAACTTATCAAAAATTATTAGAGTTTACATTATTTTTTTAATTAAAGTATACTTATGACCATTTATATTTGTAATAAATTTTATTTTAATTTCTTAAATTTAACAAGTACATTTCCTTAAATTTAACACTGTTGACCACGTTAACAAAAAATATTAATTAATTTAAAATAATAATTTTGCAATGTAGTATTGACAAAACATGGCTAAATTTTAATTCTTTAATATAAAACATAATATAATTTAATAATATTAAAATATAAATATATTTATTAATATCTTTAATATCTGTCAGTGCTTCAAATAAGACAAATTTTCTTACTTCTATTATATATTCAAAACCAATGAGTATTGGTCTAACGGTATTGAACCAATATTTAAATTTTTATTAAGAGAAATGTTTATATTTAATACTAAATAGTATCTCAAATACTATTACTTCAAATAGTTAGGATAACTATAATTAGAAAAAAATTATAATTTATTTTTTCCTTTTTTCTATTTTTTTTTGTTTAAAAAATTTAGATAAATTGAGTTTTGAGGACTCATCAAGGCTAAAAAATACCTCCAAACTCATAATGCACTTATAAAAGTATTTATAGATTAACCGGTAATAATATTCTTATATTAATAATAAAATTTTAACTTACAACCTTATAAATTATAAGATTTTAATATCAACAATTTTTTACTAATAGAGTTAAAATTAAGCCGTTAAAGAACTTCAAAAATATTTTATAATACAAGACCAAAATACAATTATATGAAGTCAAAATATGTATTTTTTTATAACATTTTTTTTATATCATATTACTATTTTCAAATATCTAAACAACCAATTACTCTAATTTTAGAATTCATAGTTACATCTCATAATATAAGTTCTTGACCCAAACTTGATATTCAAAAGAATATAATGTAACAAATATACACTCTTGCCTATATGTATACACAAAAATGCATTTATATACATACAAATTAACCAAAAAATCATAAATTATAAAACTATCGAAAGAAGAAATTTTAGAAATCCACAATACTTTAAAACCCCATGAAAGTTCATGGTTCAAATATAACATTAAAAATCTAAGAAATTAACATACCCTTAACCCGAAACCAATGCCCCATTGCAGGAGGGGCTTATTTTTAGATAACTACATATGTAGACCACCACTAAGAACTACGGGCTTTATGCGAATTTCCAGCTGGACTTGTCGAGAAGGACCGAGAAAATCAGCCGGAACCAGAAGGAACTTTGTTGTAGCAGGAAAATTGTTGCCACGAGTGTGGTTCACAAAAGCATTCAGTTTCAGACGGCATCCCTTTGATCTAGCGTAAAGATCGTACCGATACGTCTCGCCCGATGGTGACTTGGGGCTAACAAGAAAGACTTTGACCACATTCCCTAGATGCTCCAGGTCGTTTGTAAGAACAAATAAATTATTGTCATTCTGCTCTTGAAGAACAACCACTTTCTGGTTGAGCCTCAATATGACACAGACGAAGCTATCATAATGAAAGTTTATAAAAGCTTCATGATGATCATGGCTGATGTGCTGGGATAACTTGTTGCAGGGAGCAGTGAACTGGCAACCATCAAAAGGGCACCAACATGGGGTGTAGATGCAATCTTTCTCATGGATACATTTGTTGGTGTAATTAATTTTCTCTATACAGCCATGTCTTGCATTGCGGCATGATATTTTAACAGATTCCAATACCTTCTCGATGGCTCGGCAGCGGATGTGACCAGTGGGCGCCGAGCACAAGTGACACTTATTGTCAAGTCGGGTGCGGCAGGTAGAGCAAGCAATATGTCCATTCTTGCACTGCATTGCCATCAAACCAGAAAGAAAGTTTATCATAGTAGATTTGGCAAATATGGGGCAACTAAGAGAAAAGCATTTGAAAGGCTTGCAACTTGGAAGCAAAATACTGCCCATACAGATAAGAAACAAAGAAACATGCATCAAAAGGACTGAAATAGTTCTAGAAAGGCCTTTACTGATGGAAAATAGCATCAACAAGATTCACAAGAACAAATAAAATTTAAGAGATTGGAGATAAAAGTTGCTATAATTCTAGAGTTTCATCAAGCTGCTTACTTTCTCCTAGGTTACCTACAATAACGTGCTGCAGGAACAAAATGAAATTATTTTGATCAAACTTGAGATATATTCCACATTAACATGAAAGAATGATCCATCAAAAGATAGCACTGTCTCAAA
Source organism: Leucaena leucocephala (assembly GCA_037074615.1). Lineage (NCBI taxonomy): Eukaryota > Viridiplantae > Streptophyta > Magnoliopsida > Fabales > Fabaceae > Leucaena > Leucaena leucocephala. Next base: position 2,653,921 of record CM073527.1, on the reverse strand, counting down.
TATACAGCCAACTCGACCAAAATGAAGGAAAAAGAACAAAACAAAACAACATCGATCCACAATTTCTAGCACTAAGAATGGAGATTCAAGAAACTTCAGCAAGTTTTGAAGTTAACCACGTTCAACTCAAAGACATCCACTGTAGAACATAATAGGATGCATGGCTAATGCTAGACTGCATAAATCAGGCAAATATTGCATGCATTTGTTTGATGAAGCAAAGTAGGCAAGTTTTAACAAATCACATTAAAGCAAATTGATTACATTTGTTCAATACTCCACATATTAACAACAACATTCAATGTGCAAGGCCCTGATTAAGAAAGTTAAACCAAAATTTCCACATGCACACATTTTAATACATTTAAGTACATCTGAAATTCGTTAGAAAATAAGTGAATGTGTTTTACAATGAAAATCTTAAGAGGGCAATCACTATATATCAGAAAAAGTTCACCCCTCTCAGAGTATGGAACCAACCACATTCTATTAATTGAAGGCTCTCATTCCCATCAATAAATAAATGGCTGTACATAACCATATTTGCATCTGGAGGTATATATTTGAAGAAAACATAATGCAATATTATTAGACAATATGATGGTGTTGGGACTTTGGGCTCATAGTTAATGTCATATCAACATAATGGCAAATCTGTGAGTTAGAACTTCTGTATGCATATGCCCATCACATATAAATAGAATTTAATATTTCAAACCACTTAATATCACATAAGTAAATCTAGGAAAATAGAATTTTTCATCCCTGGATTATCAAGATGTTCCTCAAATTAGTGCCAAAACATCACTTCCAGTTCACTGCTTCGAATACAATATCTATGTGATTGGAAACTGCAATCAATACATTTAATCCACTTATGGCACTCTACTGTTTGAATTCATCGAAGATATATTATTGGGACAAAGGGAATAGAGATCATTTTTAATAGGATAAAGTTGTCAACCCAATTCATCAGTATGATATTAAACCCACCAAAAAGATTTCTCCCATAACTTCCCAAACCATTTTTCATGCAAAACTATAGAAACTTCCTGTGGAGCATCAAGAATTCCACAAAAGGCTTAATTTTAAGTAAAGAAGATCATAAATCATCAAAGGTTGCAAAAGAGTATTGCAAAGTTCAAAGCATTGCAATCCAGAAGGCTCAAGGAGAATATTAACAAACATATCTCCCACATTTCTATTTTAACAATAACTGCCCATAATGGTGGACCCTTCTTCCAATATCAACTGCTCAACACTACAATTCTTTCAAACATCAACGTCTAACCAGATTAACAAATTACACAAAACACTTTCAACTTGAATCCCACAAATACACGATTAAATTTCAAAGCGTTGATAACAATCATATTGCCATTAGACAAACAGATTCAATTGCATGAGCAACTCTAAAACACCATAGCTCTTCCAAATTTCAAGCTTAAAAACAATTATTGGACCAAAAAAATCAACTTAAAGATACTCAACACTTTTACACTAAATATCAGGGCAAGCCAACTATAAAGCTCACGAAACCATGCTCAAATACTCAGAAATAAGGTAACATGCACAAACTGAAAGTTGAAACCACACATCCATTAATGAAACACTTACAGTGCACAAATTTAAGACATGATAAGAACATCGTGACAAAATCAGATACGGTTAATATAATGTTCAATCAATATTAAAGTGTCATGTTACCATTTAGGCGACTTCGCTCATGAAAATGTAGAAAACTGACCTGAAATACAGGAATAGCCAAAGGCTCGCAGCAAATGCAGCAATCGAGAAAATCAGGATCGGTGAGAATCATAGAGATTGACCCATCCCTAGTACCACCACCACCACAACCAGCGTCTCGTCCGGAAGCGACTTCCTCTCCATAGTTCACATTGGGGATATCAAGATCCCCAGAGGATGACTCATCGCCGTCATCGTATTCTTCGCAGTCTTCCGCTTCTTCTTCTTCATCTTCTTCTTCAGTCTCTTCAATCTGTCGTTCCGTTCCTTCTCCGGCATCGTTTTCTGGATCTTCGTTCTCGGTCCTTCCACCTTGGTACTCTACGACATGTCGTTCGTTCATTCTACTACTGTAGCGAATGGTTATCTTAGGTCGCTTTCGAGAAGTGTTGCCGTTCTTGCTGTTGCTTGGCCTCTGTCCCGAAGATATCTCCATCTCTCTCTCACTCACTTTTCTCAAAACTAAATTGGTTTTTCAGTCTTGAAAATTCAGATAAATAGTAGTATCCTTCATTTCAGTTACAAACTATCTACTAATTTTTTAATACCTTTTTTGGATAAATATTATTATATTAATTGAATCAATATCTATAGAGGAAGGGATAAAAAGAAAATGAATTAATGTAATTATTTAAATTACTAAATATTATTTAGAGGCTTTGGCATGAAAAAGTACTAAGGTACATGACACGTGAATTCAGGGAAATTGTCAGTTAAAATAAATCACATAATAAAACCTGTACATTGAATAAAATATAAAAATGAATCCTCACCAGCCTCGAAAAGGAATATGAAAATAAATAAAATATGAAATTCAAAATGGAATCATGAATTTTCATGAGATGTGAATGGCGTAGTTTGTTATAAATTTTATATTTAAATTAATTGGCAGAAATTGTATAGTTTATATTGATAATTGAATTATTAAAAGTTTTATACATGTTTCAACATCAAAAGCCTAATGGCTATAATTTTCAAAATTTTAATCATAAAAGTAAGTATTACTTTTTTTTTATAATGCTTGAGAAAGGTAAAATCACAATCTAACGTGAGAATTCAATAGAAATATTATAATTTTTTTAATATAATTTTTTAAAAAAATATTAAACTCACTTATAATTTAAAGATAAAATAAATCATCATTTATCTTTAAATATTTAAAAATTAATATATTTTTCTAAATATTATAATTAAAATTATAATAAAATAATATTTTTTATATATTAAATATATTTTAAATAGTTAAATATATTATATTTTATTTTTTAAAATTTTGTGTAATAAAAATATTATAATTAATAATAGATAGGCAATTACATGGTAAAAGCGCTAGGCCAAGAAGTTGCCGAATCCGAATCCGAATCCGAATCCGAATCCGAATCCGAATGCATATCCAATATGCATTTTAGTATATTCAATTTTAATGCATAAAAAGGTATATATATATGAAGGGACAATATGAGATTACGCCGTGCAATGAATGTAAGGGAGTTGTTTGAAAACTTTTAAAATAATCACTTTTGCGTCCTATGAAACAAAATTTCTCTATATATTTATGCTTGGCATAACACGAAATTACTAAAAATAAACTAGTCTAAATACACACAATATTTTAGTGCAAAAAAACCTAATGTTTAGAATTTTAATAGTAAAAATAAGCATTAAACTTTTATGAGTTGAAGTGTAAAAATACTCATGTATTTTTTTTTTAAAATTGCATTTAATATCATATTTGTTATTTAAAAGAGTAAAAATACCTATAAACACCTAAAATTGTAACAAAAATATTATGACCAGTAAATATAACTTAACATTATTATTTTTTATGGTGCTTCTTGTGTTACTATTATGAAAGTACTAAAATATTCCTAACTCAAAAACTAAAAATTACAAAAGTATAAAAATACCTATAAATTTTTATCTAATATATGTCAAATATATATACTTTTTGGAGATATAAAAATACCCTAAATAAATTAATCTTCCATAGTTTTTCCACTACAAAAAAAAATTATCAATTGTAATGGTTACTTCCATTGCTTTATAGTGGAATCTGTTGCGATTCATAAAATTGTTATAAACAATGCAGTGTGAAACTTTTTTATAGCAATTTATAGAAACTGCTATTCACACGGTCAAACCCACTACAAATATTTTGTGATAACGTGTGATTCCCAAGATGTCATTGGTAGCTGTTAACAACATCTACAAAGTACGTGCCAAAATTTCAATGCGTAGGATTTGAAATTGTATGTCATTTGGTGGCGGTTTTCAAACTACCATAGCATTTGGAATGAAAATTTAAACATAACCAAATTGTTAAAATTTTAACTTTTAGTGCTAACATTTGTAAAAGTTCCACACCAGAAAAAAAAAATCAAATTTCATTCAATAGTTTTTGCTTATAATTAGCAGCGGTTTGGAACTACTACTAATATTTATGATGAAAAATATAAATTCCACAAATTCTTAAATTATTATTATTGATTATTCATTGAATTTTGTTCCTAATTACAGAATTTTTTAGGGTCACATTTATAATTTACAATTAGTTTGTTTAACAAATTTTACAAATCTCTACAAAAAACTATTTAAAATATTATAGAGATATAATAAGGTATTTGAGGGTATATATGTCATTTACCCAAAGGAAAAAAGAAGGAGAAAAATGACATTCTTCATCCTCATGATATAGGGCTTCTAAATCTGAAAAAAAGAAAAAATATTGTTAGAAAATAATAAGATGAGATAACAAATAATTTTAAAAATTGATTAAGATAATAAAAAGTATCAAACCTTTCATGTTAGAGTAGAATGGAAGTAGATTGGACAAGAGAAAAATAGAAGAAAAAACGGAATAGAAGAGAAGAAATGGTAGAGGGGTTGGTTGAGGGTATTTATAAGTTTAATAAGGAGTTGCAGTTTATGACTTCGTGTGACAAAATTAGTAGCGATTTAGTTGCGCTTATGAACAGTAGCAAAGTTGGTTTAGTGGCCATCATAAAACCGCTACTAATTTATTTGAAAATAAGTTATATAATACTCAATATTTTGATCTTATTTCTCATATGCGTTTAGTATCTTAATCTTATTTGTGGTATAATTTTACTCATAATTTTTTTAATTTGATACAATTTCACCTATAATCTTTTTAATTTAGTATAATTTTATACATAATCTTATTTTATAAATACCAAGAAATTGTATTAAATTAAAAAGATTATGGGTAAAATTATATTAAATTAAAAAAATTATTAGTAAAATTATATTATAAATAAGATTAGGATACTGATCGAATATAAAAAAAATAAAATTAAAATATTAAATATTATATAGCCCTTAAAATATTTACGCACCATGACTGAAGAAATAATTGACTTCAAACATCGTGTGTTATGCTTGTTCTGATGCATTTTCTTTAGGAATGTTGGCTTATTCTTGATTGCCATGATTTTGCAGGTTGAAAAGATATTATCATAATCCTATAATTCAATTTTTTATTAATTTATGCCTTGAAAAATGAAGGGGCAACATTTCAATGTATTAAAGTACTAATATTTCTTTCTTTAAATAAAAAATACTCCGTAATTATTTATATATATTTTTTAAGTAATCCATTGCATAAATTATGAAAAGAATGAATTCAATAGTCAATGAGAGATGATCCAAGGGAAGTTGTTTCACTCATCATCCCGAATTACACATCATTTGTTCAAAATACTCTTTATTTCATTTGACCACATCATTCAATGCCTGAAGTATGTAGTAGCATAAAAATGTTGAAGTCTGTTTTCTTTCAATGAAAAAGCTCTTGATCTTTTGTTTGAGAGATATATATTCATTATGTAATAGAGTTGGAACCTTAAACTTCTAAAGAAATTGGCTCAATAAATGAGAATGGGGAAGGTAATCATGAGAAAAATGGTAGAATTTCTTGCCTTATCACTACTACAAAATATATTTTCTAAACCGGTTGAAAATAATATTCTATACCAGACCATGATCTGGTGTAGATACAACCTATGTAGAAAGTGTATCACCTTTTAAACCGGGTAGTATATCGGTGTAGAAAAAATCTTTTTCTAAACTGGGCTGAAAATAAGGTGTAGAAAACTCATTTTTTAAGGAAAATAGAACATTTAAACCGGTCTCATTTGATATTCAGTATAGAATGTGCTATATCTACACCCGTTGTGAGCATGACCGGTGTAGGTGAATCTATTTTCTACACCTCACCTGCATACAACCGGTATAGATGTTATAATATTACATGGAAAAATGACACTTAGGTCCCATGGAAGGAATCAAATGCAAAAAAAAGTCACAAGAAATAACATAAGTAATGTTAAGTCCCATGGGACCTCAGATAGATTTTTTTCAATTGTGAAAAGACACAATTGCCCCTTGCTCATATTCTCTTGGTCAGATTATCCTCAATACTGAGAAGAGAGAAAGAAGGAGTCGCCACTCCTCGTCGTCGATGCTCTTCTCCTTACTGCCTTCGTCCTTTGTTCTCTTTGCACCCCTCACCTCCTCGTGTCCTTCTTCTTCGCATTAATTTTGAACAAGGTGTACATTTATTTTTTCAAACTTTTATTTTTCAACACTGATCCAGAACGAGGACCCATTTAGTCTTGAGTCTAGATACATCCTCGAATAAACAAACACGAAGAGAAGAAGAACCCATATATTCACTCTAGTCGCTGTACAACGTGAATGACAGAGTATGTTGTGATATGGGAGGGGATATGAGTTGTTATTATAGTATGCGATAGTTGTTAATATGAGTGATTGAGTTGTTAATAATTTAGATTGAAAAAACAGCAGCTGCTCTTGTTTCTAAACTAACTTTGATTTCCAGAGAAATGAGTATCTTTTGATTAATTAGTGCTACTAGTTTGCTATTGGCTATGTTTGATTAAGCATTTTTTGCTTTGTTCTTTTTTTCCTTTTTGTTTTTTTAGGTGGTGATAACTGGATTTATGTGCATGAGTTCAAGTTTTGCTCCCTATTTATTCTCTCAGAGTTTAAGAACTCAGTCTGCTTATGATTTGTCAAGCAAGCAAAGGATGTTGTTAAAGGTATAAAGAAGCGGATTAGAAGTAAGAATTCAAAAGTTCAACTTCTTACACTAACTGTAAGCACCAAAGCATTGATTTTACCTTTTCAATTTGGATGGACCATTGATGATTTGTTTTCGCAATTTGTAAGATTTTGGTATCTACTCGAGAAATCTTGTCATATTTGACTAGTATTTGTATAATTTTTTAAGATTTGAATTACTTATAGATGCCTTTCTTACCTTTTTCTTTTCTTCATGCATGGAATTAAAAATTTTATTAAATTATTATATAGATGGAACGAGACTGACAAGTATTTTGATTAGTTGAACTCTTTTATTTCTAATAACTAGTTAGAGTTATTGTGATATATTTTCCCAAGGATAGTGAAATGGAAAGTGACATAAGTGATATTTTTTGATGTCTAGCTTCTATTGAGTTTTTGCGCCTATTAGTATGCCTATTACTTCCCACCTTAATAGTAAACTTTCAAAGGAGGATTTTTCTTCTAAAAATTTAGCTTTGAGCTATAGTACAAACTCTATCTTGATTGCAATTTAAAATTGTAGGCAATGTACATAATTGCACACAATCTATTAAATTATTTGTTTTCATATGGATTTAAAGATTGAGTAGTAATTCCTTTTATTGATGAAAGTGGCTGTTATTGTAGGATAAAAAGATGTCCAACATGGAAAAAAATCTGATAAGATTAATGTTTATACTTTTGGAGTTGTTTTATTAGAACCCATAACTGGCTGAAGTTATTTTATTTGAGTGTATAAAGAAAGAATGAGCTTAGAAAGGTTACGGTAAAATGTTAATAACAGAATATGATCTGATATGGGAGAGGAACATGAGTTGTTATTAAAGTACATGATAGTTGTTAATATAAGTAGTTGAGTTGTTAATAATTTATGTCTAATGCATGTTGTCATTACTGATAGCATGATCATTTGGAAAAGTAACAAATCTAGAAGGGAAAACAAACAACTAGAAAAATAACAACTCCACCACTACAAAATAACAACCATGTAGTAAAAGAATAACAACTACTTCATAATTATTCCCATGAATTTAGACAGAAAGTACAGTGACCTCACCAACATAACACCTTGATTGAAGTAGAAAAAATAGACTACGGGATTAAACATAATAACACCACCAATAACAAATGACAACTTCATGTTGACCAAATAACAACTTGAGCAGTTTCTTCCCATAATCATTATAGTAAGAATATAACTTCATATATATGCACTTTACAATTATATCAGTTCTCGACAACAAATGTAAAAGGAGTACGTCAAACATAGTTACCTACCAGACATATGGATATTGATCAAGGTTACAAAAAATTACTTTCATCACTGTGTACAGATACTTATAAAGTAAAAATTAGTGTGCTACGTATTTACACATGACCACTTTTTCCATTGAACATTATAAAATGCTCAACTCCTTCATCATTAAACATGTCAACAAATGTGTGTCAATAAAATCTAACAGTAAATTTTATTACAATTTCATTACTTCATTTCCTAACAAGTGATGCTACTAATATTTTGCACTCATAATATGATATTCCTCTTTTATGGATATTGTTGTTACTTGACCATCAACATATGTATGAACTTCTCCATTATTTCCCAATTGTCCCCATATAAACATAATAGAATAGATGCTTTCCAGACAAACTTGCCATCAGTAATGACAACCTACACCAGACATATAATATTAATAACTATCGCATACTAAAATAACAACTCATATTGCCTCGCATATCAGATCATGATATGTCATTCACACTTTGAAGGAACTTTTCTAATGTTCATATTTTCTTACTACAATGAAGTATATACACCTCAAATTTCCGCAAATCGAACATAAATTTTAAAAATCTAAATAAACATAGTTAACCTATAACTCAAATGATGAAAAAGTCATGCCACGAATACAATGTCCATATTTATGTGGGTCACCTTTTATAGCTCATACTTCAGCCACACACTATTGTACGTAGCAACACAATGATGAGGTAACCACTTCACTGGGTTTGACAGCAACAAACTTCACGTTCTTATATTATAGCCACAAAAGATGACATATACAACAAACCTTCCAACCTCGATTACGACAAACCCACCAGTGAACACAAAATGCAGGCCATCGTACGTTGTCTTCCTTGTCACGCTTTCTCCTCTCTTCTTTTCATGCCAAAGTGCGCAAATCTCATTTGCTCTATACTATTTTTTTAATCCACAGGTGACCAGAGGAGGAAAGACGATGATGACCGGAGGAGGAAATATGGCAGTAAGGGAGGGTGGTAGCAAAGAACCAGAGTACACAGACCAAGTAGAGACGAGGAGCATATTGTAGAGACCAAGTAGAATGCAAGCAATTTTGAGAAGAAGCTAGGGCTTCAGTTTTGGGTGGGTGATAGAGGAGTCATTATTTTAGTTAACTAAAGGGGCAGTTACGTATTTTCGCAATTAAAAAAAATCATATAAAATTCCATGAGACTTTAAATTAATTATGTCATTTCCTAGGACTTTTTTGGCATCTAGTTGGTTCCACAAGACATGAGTGTCATTTTCCCATATTACATTTCATGTTTAAATATTGTTTCTACATCGGACTTCTGTTGTCCAGTTTAACTATTATTTTTTTAATATGACCTATTCACCTTTTCATACCCCATCACCTGAAGCTTCATAAATAGACCACCCAAATATAATAATCAAAGAGACAGTAACAAAAATAGAGTTCGAGATAACAAGGATAGAATTCAATTGCCCATTATTCATTTAATAAAATTCAATATAAAAAGTGCAGTAATTTGAAAAGAAAATTAAAAAAATATATTGAAAGGTAAATACTATTGAGAAGAAAGTTTTGAATAAAAAACTCAGCCCAACAATTGCGCAAGTCCTCAATATCTTGTTCAAGAAATGAGTCAGGTTGATCAAATATCTGAAATATCAAATTAAAATCAAAGAAATAAAGGCGTTACTAGTATATATTAAATTGAAAAAAATATAAAATCATTAAAACACAATTTTTCCTCCTCAGTCAAGTCAATCCTATTTGACACAATAATATTGACCATGTATCTAACTATGTATAAGTCACACAAGTTGCTTTCTCTGGGTTATCTTTGACTCTGTAATATTAACATGATCAAAATTATTTGTCATTATCAAAACGTGGAGTCTAACATTTAATACTTTTATTACCTTCGGTATGATCTATTTAGGGTCATTCACCTCATTTGCGTGCTTAAGACCCTTTACAATTGTAAACGTCCTCATAACCTTGTTACCAAAGTTATAAAGTTGGTAACACATTTATTACAAAGACTATTGTTCTATTGAAGAAACCTTATGAGTTCATAATTTCTTGACATCACCTGATGGCTTATAATGGAGGGAGCATAAAAAGACAACTTTAGAATTGCGCTTACATAGAATGACCAATTGTCAATGGTTGCTGTATAAATTAGAAAAGAATGAGTATTATCATTAAGCAAATACAAAGGTAGTATGAAATAAAATGAAATATTATTATTTTTACTCATGCATATATGGTGCCAAGAAACAATCAATATTGATTTCATCAAGCCTCCTAGAAAATATATTGAAGTCTCAAAGCTTGAGAGGTCCATTTTATATAAATCTGAATTGGAAATAGGAATCCAAACTTACCTTGTTTGCCCTTAGAAACTAACTCAGCTTTTATGTACCTACAATTAATGCAAACACGACGTTAGTTATAAGAGTTAAATTTTTTTATTATATATTTACATTTAAATTAGACTTATATAAAAAATACTTGGATGCACACGACGGTCAATTGATCCTTATGAGTGATAAGAGACATAACATCCGTACAGTAAAAAGAGGCCAGTGTCCCCACGTCCCCCATAACTGAATCAATAGGCAATGAATCCAGATGAAATATTCTATCAAATGCCAATAAGATCATACATTACACGTCACTCAAAGTGAGAGGTAGATCTAGCTAATAGGGAGGAGTTGGAAGTTGGCTCGGGGATGACACCATGATCCAAAATAAGGAACTATGTAACTATGTGCCACTGACTATCTAAAAGGATCATCCATATATAGAGCATAGGGTTTAGTATCCGGATCTACATAATCCTCTGAGGTGGGCCCGACAATGCAACAACTCCCTTTAGTGTTATGAAGGGCTGCATGTGAGTATGTATAAGGGAAATTGACTCATGTTGCCTTGATATTATTATTAACAATATTTCTTCCTTGAGCTTTGCCAACCCCGCTTTTAATCGTGCATCAAGTGAAGATTTTGCCTTCCCCACTTGTGGAGATGCTCCAAAATAATCTCTTATACCCACACCTCCTCCAACTCCCTTAACATGGCCCTATGGTCTTGTTTACCCGTAGTAACAGTTAAGATGCCATTCATGCCCTTTGACTGGAAAATCCTTGAGCCTCTTGTTATTTAAGATTAGTCTATAACATATAAAGAATAAACATAAGTAATAATATAATTAGTCTACTAAAACAAAATAATAGAAATAATACTTACAATTTATTTTGCAATCATGCGAGCGTGATCACTTGTATATGATCTACTCCTTGTTTGGTGAGCTATAACCATTTATCTTCGTGACTTACTGGAGATATGGGAGAAAGAAGAATAGAAGGATCCAATTCAGTGTTTTCTTCTAACCTCTTCCTCTTAGCCATTATCAAGTCTCTTTCAGCCTTCGTGTAACCCCCTTGAGATATTGTGTTAGGGCAATCATTCTTAAGAGTGTGTTCAATCGATATTGCCCTTTTTTCCTATAAGAATTAAAGTAGTTAAATTAATACATATGATAATCCATAATGGGAATGAACTCTAAGATGGATTAACTCACCATAGCTATTAGTATAGTCTGAACCTAACAAATTATTCCCAACTAGCTTCGTCAATGAATTGATACTTACTACATGGAGAAGGATGAGAATGACTATCTTTGTCCTGGCCATGCACATAATAATGAGCTAGTTATATCTTGAATACCCTCTAACACTCAACACAATAAAACGTCTTATTCTTCAGCACTTCATTATTGGGAATATCATAAGTGAGCTGCAATAATTGCCATTGAAAGTAGAGTTAGCAACAAAAAGTTTTATTTTTTGGTATTACTTTCCATACAATATAAAATAGATAGTTTTTATACCCAGATAGTATCCTAAATTTGATTATTCACATGATCATCAACAGCATCCTAAGTCTCTATGGTGATGTTAAGCTTGTTGCATTCTTGGAGACTAAAATAACTTACGTACTTGGTCCTTTGTTTACCAATTGGGTTTCAATGGTCAAACTCAATCGGTAGCCTTTTCCTTTACTTCATGTCTTTTGCAATTTCTATCAATCACCTCGCACTTTTACCCCTTATTTGCGTACAGTGGAGTGATGATCTACACCCGATGTTGACATATCCAATTTAAATCTTATAGTTTTATTTTTTCCCTACACGTTGTTTCATTACCCCATCCCCTAACCTACAATTATATGTGCAACAATTTATGATAGTAAAACTTAAAACAATGAGTTAGAATTAGCATCAGAGAAAATTAAAAGGAACACCAATAAGAACTATAAACTTACCTTCATTCAACCTATATACATATATACTCCTCCATTTTGTCATTACATCAAAAAGTAAAACACTCACATACAAATAAATCATAATCCACTTCATTTTCATTCAATTTTGGTAAACCTATTAAAAATGAAAGGGGCCTTATAAATTAAATCATCCTTAGAGAGCCATGAACCATCTGTTATTTGTCGAATCAGTGATATAGAGCACTTGCTTTACTTGGTGTGCCATAATGAAAGGCTCATTCTCAAAACTTATATTATTCAAATCAACCACTATAAATCCTAACTGATCGACTAGAACACCACTATTTACATTAGCCTACTTGAATTTGAACACAAAAATGTAAATTTGGAGTAGTCCACCTCCCAAATCTCTTTAACAATGCCGTAATAAGGGATAACTGTTTATTTATGATTGTTGTCTTTTGAACTAGAGAGGTGCATAGCTTCAGCTACTAATATACACCGCTATTTTGCACACTATTTTTATCATCTAGGGATTTCGTATAAAAGGAATGCCCTTTAATATCAAATGAATTATAATTTATCACATCAAATTTAGGACCATATGCCAACTATCAAACTGTATTAGAAACACAATATGTATTTTCAACCTTTTGTTTGAACCATGTGCAAAAGATGTGTTGTGTTCTCTAATCAACTTTTGCTCTGTCATTCTATTATTTTCTTTCCTGACAAGCTCTTTACGAATAACTATATAGTCTTGAACTTCATCAATGTTATTTAAGATGTGTAAGTGTATTTGCTACAATTTATTAAGATCAACACTCTTCACTGTCATTTTGCGTTGACCCTATTCTTTGGCATAGGGTTTAGGAAGATCAGTAAATCTTACTTTAGATAGATAGTAATGACAAAAATCCATAACTTCTTCAAAAAAATTTTTTTGAACAATAGATGCTTTAGGACGATTTGAATTCTTCATATACCCTTTTAGGATTTTCAAGTATCTTTCAATTGGGTATATCCATCGTAAGTATATAGGGCAACACATTTTTATCTCTCGTACTAGATGAACAATGAGGTATACTATGATGTCAAAAATAGAAGGAAGAAACATTTTTCAAATTGGCACAAAATGACATAACCCTTATGCTCCAATTCATCCAACTTTTCAGTCTCAAAGACTTTGCCACATATAACATTGAATAATAAGCAAAGTCGGGTTACAATGTGTCTCACATCATCTTGAAGACTTGAAGGATGCCTTGAATAGCTATTGGGAGTAATTGTTACATCAAGACATAACAATCATGGGACTTTTAGCCTACTAATTTCAAATCTTTCATCAACACAATCTTCTTAAGATTTGATAAGTACCCAGAGGAAACTTTGATTCCTTGCAAACACTCACAAATACTTCTTTTCTTATCATTGGACAAAATATTACATTTTACAACACAATAACTCCCCTCACAATATGGCATTGGATGTAAATCCTCTCGTATTCCTATTTGTTGCAAATATAATCTGCCCTTCAAACCGTCCTTGAAACTCCCTGTATGTTGAGAAGTGTTCTAACAATGTTATCACACACATTTTTCTCCATATGCATCATATCAATACAATGCCCTACATAAAGATTATGCTAATACAGAAGTTCAAAGAAACATATCTTTTTTTTCATATATTTTTCTTACTTTTCTTAGTAGTCTTACTGAAAGTAACATTGATATATTTCACATTTTCATAAGCTTGCTCTATAGTCAATGGCGCCAAAGCATTTTTAAATTCTTAGCTGGCAAAAGTTTTTTTCTTCAATCGACGATATGGGTGGCTTTGTTTAAGAAATCTCTTATAACTTTGGTATACTGTCTTTTTTCAATGATAGAATTTATAGTAGAAAGTACCTTCCTCACAAATCGGACATGCTTTATAGCCCTTAACACTATATCTTGACAAATTTCCATATGCAAGAAAGTCATTAATTGTATAAAATATCATGGCCCGCATATTAAAAACATATTTCTTATTCGCATAAAAAACATCCACACTTTCCTATAGCTTCTTCAAATCTTCAATCAAGGGTCTTAGTTAAACGTGTATGTCATTTCCTGATTATTTCAGTCCTGAGGTCAACATAGACAACATTACATACTTGCATTTCATACACAATAAGGGGATAGGTTGTAAATCACCAAGAGAATAAGCCATGAACTATGTATGCTGCTAAGGCTACCTTAAGGGTTTATGCTATATGTACTAAGTCTAAGCCTTAGGTTTCGTGGTTCATTGTTAAACTCAGGGAATAAGTCATCAATCTTCTTCCATTGTAAAGAATTAGCCGGATAACGAAACTTTCCATTAGAAATCCTTTCAGCTACATGTCATAACAATTTTTTTCATCATCTTCATTAGTAAAGAGGCGTTTCAACATTGGTATAATTGGAAGATACCATAACACCTTGTATGAGAGTTGCTTGATATATACATTGGTGTCTTACATATTAGACACTTATCCTTATCTTCAAACTCTTTGCTGTATAATATGTAATCATTTGGGCATACATGCATCCTTTTATACTGGATGCTTAATGAACATATTATTTTTTAGCATCATAGTAGCGTTTTGGTAGCATATTTTCTTATAGAAATATGTCTTGAAACAACTCAAGCAATTTTGAAAAAGTAATATCACTCTACTCATACTATGTTTTCACACTTACCAATCTAAATATCGCATTCAACATATAATATTTTTTTCACCCAGGGTATAGAGGTTTTTCTACATCATTGCACATATTACCATATGCATGTGACAGCATAAAAATATCTTCTTCAACATCATGAATTATGTCCTTTACCTGATCATCAGTATCTATATCATCATCAAAGGCATGTTCACCTGTTCAGATGCACTTGACATTTTCACATGTTCACTATACCATATAACTCTTGCAAAATCCCTCACAAATTAAATGGTACATATCTGTAGGACTTAGTTTTCTCTCATTCAAATATCTCACACAAGGACAATAAAATATTTAATTGTCATCATCAACATTTCATTTAACAAAATTCAAAAACTCATTCACCCCGTCAGAATACTCAACACTTGTTCATTTACCATTTATCTAACAATGATCCATATTTGTTGAATACTAAAAAACTAGAAAACAAAGAAAACAAGAAAACCTAACTTGACGCCAATTCTGGTAGAGAATATATCATGCACAAGTGGAAGAACTCACTAATTCAAACAAGTAAATAACAACAATGAATCCACAGAAATAATAGCAAAAGCTACTAGTGCATAAATTTTTAGTTCTTAAGACAAGGAGTTTAAACAAAACTCACTATCACAGAACGACCGAGAATAAGTACATGAATCAGTGAAAAATGAGAGATGAGAGACACGTAAAGGGGGTTTTGATTAAAGTGTCAATGAAATAGACATCCGTTGTAGAAAAAACTTTATTCTAAACCTGCATAATTTACATCAAGTCTAGAAAATTTTCAACTTATTTACAAAAATACCACCATTCATTTTTAATTAAAATGTATTTTAAAACCAAATATACATCGAATGAAATTTGCATAAGGTATAGAAAATGTGATAATCTACACCTGATATTGACATATATGGTTTCAATCTTATAGTTTTTTTCTTGTATTTTTTCCTTAGTTTTAGAAAAATAAAAGGAACACCATATCAGAACAAGAAACTTGTTAAACTTCATTCATTCAAAGTTTACTAACTTTGCTTCAAAATAAAAGGTGATCTTTACATCTAAAATTTGAAATCTCAAAAAAATATCTATCAACCTGTATATTTTTCTCCCTTTTGTCATTACATAAAAAATATAGCAAAAGGAGGGGCAAGAGAATGGTGAGGCCTTTCACTTAGAGTCATAGTTGGGATCAACAATATTATAGAAATTATCATTTTGACGATGGTGGAGAACTTCAAAATGAAAGTGCATGATAAGTTCTTCAAGGCCATTGAAGCGCAAGATGAGTTCTTCAAGGTGCTCAAGCAGAGTAAGAACAAGGGAAAAGGAGAAGGAACTGAAGGGTGAGGAACAAGTTGCTTGTCAACAAAATTATCTCGATTTCTCTTGTATAACAAAGAAGGAGGTGTGCGTGAGGAAGAAGCCATTGAAGGGTTTATATAGAAGAAAAGAAAAGAAAACAGAGAGAAAGTGAGATGAAAAGTACTAAGGAAGGCTATACATTTAAGGTTAAGGAAAGCATAGTTTTAGAAAAGAATATAGAAGAATGCAATTGACCTTTTTATCATAATGATTAGAAACATTGGGAACCAAAGAAGAGAGGTAAACTTTATGAAAAAGTGACAGGAAGAAGTGAGAAAGGATATAAAAGAAACTAAAGAGTCACAAGAGAATGAAGATAATCTATGCCAGATGAAATAGACATCCAGTGTAGAAGGAAAACATGTAAACTGGACCTATAAGAAATCGGTTTAGATGTGTTCTTTCTTACACCAGACATTGGTCATCAGGTGTAAAAAGAACTTTTTTAAACTAGATCTCAAGGTAACCGATGTAGAAAGGTTATTTTAAGCCAGCTATGAAGGTATCCGGTGTAGTAATTTTTTCTTCACCCGTCACATGTACATCCGGTATAAATATTTTATCTTATTTATAAAAATACCACTGGTCATTTTTTAAACTGTCTCTGCAAGCACTGGTTTAGAAATGGGGCTTTAGAAAGTCCTATTTGTAGTAGTGTATGGATGGTTCATATAGCCCGTAACATGGGTTGGGTCCATGAGCCCAACTCACTAGGAAATAGAAGGTTGAATTGGTGTTTTGGAGGCTCGTTTGGAGTTGTGTCTTTTTAACCTGCACCCATTGTGGATTGGCCTACATAACTTGTAGGTTAGCCCATTTTTTTTTAAAAAGAAAGATTTTGCAGGCGTTGGTTCTTGGTCAAAAAGGGAAAAAATTCCTCCCCTCTTTGTATTTCCTCGACAACAACTCAACTAAAGGAGGAACAAGTCCTAAAATTGATTCAATGGATTAATGAATTGCAAGAGAAATAAAATATAATCATATCATATTAAAAATCAGGAACAGAATCATGAATGGGGAACTAGATCTAGATGAACAACAAAAACCATATCTTGCAACTCAGATCTAGAACAAATCAATAATGGTGAACTAGATTTGAATGAACTTGCAAAATGATAAACAACAAGCCAAGTGCCAGGTAACCTTACTAACAATGAATTGAGAGAGACAAAGGAGAAGCTTCAATAAAAAGACCAATGGTGGTGGACCAAGCCAGAGCTTGGCGATTGTCCTCAAAGGGGAGGGGTATTGTTTACATATTAGGAATTAAGAAACAACGAAAATGAAAAACCAAGTATAGGCAACCAAAAGAGGAACACGTTGTCTAACTCCTACTTTTTCCTTAGTTTGTGCCCTATATGGATGGGTCATTTCACTCATGTTTACCCTTTGGGGATACCCTACAAGGCTATAGTAGCACCCTGCCTATAAAACGGTAAAGGATGATGGTAGTGACATTCACATCTTCTTAGTATGGTAGGGGTGGTAGACAATAAGGAAGAGGAAGGAAATGAGTTGGCTGGATCTGGAAGTTGGAACCAACCTTGACATTACACACCTTGTGTCTTGAGTTGTGATATGGAACATAAGGCCCCTTTGGATAGGCTTTTGAAAAATAACTTATGGAAAAAAGAGCTTTTGGACAGCTTTTGGAAAAAAGTTTATGGAGATGAGTTTGTAGAAAAAAGTGGTTATAAATAAATGAGTATTTGGATGGTTATTACCAGAAGAATTTTTGTGATTGGAAAATTACCATAAAGGGTATGAGATAAAAAATAATAATAATGAAACTATTCATCATCTAGACAATAGCACAGATAACCATAGATGGTGACTCGTAGAGGCGATAACTGTTCATTATCTAGACGACAACCATATCTGTGACTCGTGGAGATGACGATGAGAAGAGAAGAGGCATCTCGTGGAGGCAACATCGATGACTACTCGTGGAGAAGCGACTCGAGTACAGACGATCTGGACAACATCCAACCATATCTAGATGCTAACTTGTGGATGCGTGAAAAATAGCAACTCATGGAGGTGAGCAAGACGACGACACGAAGGTGTAGGAGAAGCAGAGAGAAGAAGAGAGAGAAGAGTGGAGAGAGAAAATGGGGCAAAATAGTCATTAGATAATCCATAAGCTCTTTTCCTATTCTAAAAGATATTTTTAGGAACTTATCCAAAACTATGGTTTTAAATTATGGTTTGGTCTGTAAGCTCTTTTAGACAAATAGAGTTGTTTGTTTTAAAAAAAAATTCAAACTAAGGTTTATGTCAAAAGCCCTTTTAAAACCTTAATTTGGAATCAATCCAAACATGCACATAAAAGAAGAATGAAAGAAACTAGATTCTGGAGCAAATTAGCAAACCAATTGTTTTTCGAATAGAGAGGTAGGCTGGCATTTGTATAAAGCTAGCCTGCTTTAAAGGAGTCTTTTTAACCCGCCCCACTAAACCCATAGCTCGTTGTGGGCGAACCCATAATTGATGAGTTGGCTATCATTACCATCTCTAGTTACACCTACAAAGCTATTAATGGTTCTCTATCTAATGGTTATGTTGCCAAGGAATTAAACCTCCACAAACAAATTCTAAAGAAAAAATAAAAGTCTTATCTCCATTAATCTGTAAATTATAAATTTTATGATAATTTCTTTATCTTTTATTTTGTAATGTTATTGTTACGAGAGGCACTAGGGTTTTGTTTTTGAGAGAGCTAATTACTAAGAACAAAACAATAAACACAATCACTCTTTAAAAAATATATTGGCAGGCTTAAACGGGTTAGCTTGCTCTGACCCTTTTAAACTCGATTTTTTTCTAGAGGCTCTAAATCCTGACTTGTAAACTTAGACCCTCGACTTAAATGGGTTTATATGGGTTGACATGATAGGTTTGGTTCTTTTTCACAACTCTGGCTATGAGATAGATTGAAGTTAGATATTTGCTCTTAACCAATAGAAAAAGAAGTAACACAGAGACTTGGGCTTGTACCGTTGAAATATTATGTGATGAGAGGATGGCCTTTTAATTAAAGAATAAAAGAATTAAATCACTAAATTAATCCATGGATAAAGAGAAGCGGTTTTTATTTTTATTTTTTTTAACTTTTTATATAAAAAGGAGGTTGTGTCTTAGTTTTATAAACCTAAAAAAATATTAGGAAAGGTTTAATTAATTTTATTTAAGTAACATTTGTGTTTGAAATGATCATATACTATTTTTTGGGGCAAAAAATGATCATATACCTCTTACCAAAAAATAATCATATTATACCTCTTACCAAAAAATAATCATATACTCATTTATTTAAATTACTTGTTATATATTATTTAAAAGAGAAAATTTAGATCAAGTTTCTTATATCCATTTCATCAGTTCTCCAATTTCACTTTGTAATATGTCTTATTTTTATTTAATTTAAACTCATCTAAAAAAGAGAATACATACATGGCTAAGTGTGACTGAAGAACCTTTTTTTTCCAACGTGAGTGAAGAATTTGACAAAATGAATATGAAGAATTTGGTGTAAGTATAATCCTTTAAGGTATTACATTCTTTCCACATATTATTACAGTGTGAATGTATGATGAACATTGTGATTTAATTTGATAATATAATTTTTCTAAATATATTTACATAATATATATAAGTTTTGTGATGATTATATTGCATTTTTAATTATCCTTTCTTATTATTCTTTATGTATTTATTATATTTATATCATAACATATATAATATTACTTTTATTTAATTATTAGATCAATGTTGGTCGGCTGCTTGAACTATGATTTGCTATCATCTTCAGTTTGGTTTTTAAAACATTGATATTACTACTCTCTTTATTAATATAAGAGTTAATTAATTTTTTAAATAAATTAAAAAAATCAAATATATTATTTATATTTATTTAGCTTTTGGTAATAATTAACTAATTTTTTTAATTTTTTTAATCTATCCTAAAAAATTAACTAATTTTTTTTTTAATTTATCTAAAACAAAACAACTACCCTGGTATTAAAGAATAGCGTGAGTCTTTCATGCAATGAATTCTAAATCTTAATCTTAAACATTGTTAGACCTCGAACGTTGAACATCCCACTTCTCCTTTGATTACATAAAAAAAGGCTAAAATATTCATAACCCTATTACTTATGCCTTATTGTAGATAAATCCCCTCATATTTAAAAGTTTAAAAATAAAACCCTTAACTTTTATATCTTGCCATTTAACCTTACACCTTTATAATAGCCGTTAAATCTAACGGAACACATGCCATCATATCATTTAGAATGAGTTGGCAGATAATATGCAATTTTTGTTATTTTATTTATTTATTCTTTACTAAAAGGGCATTTTGGCAATTCAACGGATCATTTTTGTCTTTATTAGTCTCTCCAAATTGTAGATCCTCTCTACCCTATCATTCCCAAGAATAATTTCCTCATAATCTGTAGAATCACGGGATTTTCATACAAATACATTATCTTCACGGCAATTCCGCATATATGAATATTTCCCTATCAATCCAATACAAGATAATTTTAGCCAAAAAAAGGCAACATCATATTCTCCACTATACGTTTTCAAAGAATCATCTATAGGGGAATTCGTTGCACAAAAGCGCTGACAAGTACTCCCATATGAAGCTGTGTCCTTATTGCTTTCATTTGCTATTTTTCTTTCCAATGAAGCTATGAAAAAGGGATGATATGTATCTTCCTGTGTTTTATGTGCTTGTCTCTCAAATTTGAGTCGATGGATTGTCTCCAATTGTGTTACTGTAAAATTATGTTTTGGAAAATAAGGTGAATGTATCTTATCTATTTTACAATTAAATAAATTATATAAATCCCATTAAAATCTTTTCAGCTAAGAACTCATGCATCTTGTTTATGTTTGATTAAACTCATGCCCAGCTTTTTAATCATATTAAATTGTCTTTTTCATCTTTGTGTGATATGAGATTTTCTTTTAATATATATGCTTTCATTTATGTTAGATTACTCTATGTTGAGAACAACCATAAAAGAATAATATGGCTAATAGACAAGAGGAGCCAATATATGAGGAGGAGCAAAGAGCACTCAAATTGATTTGAATGGGTGTGAATTTATTGACAGTGATAATGAGTAGTAGGATTTATTTTTTGAAAATATTAATGGAAGAACTGAGGTAGAAATTAATTAATGGTTACATGATAACCAGTTAGGGGGAGGGGTATAGGAGTAAAGGTATGAGGAATGAAGGATGTGACTCTGATAGACAAGTGTAATATGATTATGGATCTGTTTGAATAAGATTTTGAAAATAAATTTATGAAAAAAAGGGTTTTTAGGCAGCTTTTAGAAAAGAGTTTTTGGAGAAGAGTTTATGAAAAAAGTTGTTTTGAATAAATAAATGTTTAAATAGTTATTTTTAGAAACACTTTTATTATTGGTAAATTACGAAAAAGGATACGAGTATTAAATGATGAGAGATAAGATATGAAATGAGAGAGGAAAGAGGGTATAAGAAAATAAAGGAGAGAGGGTGTAAGAAAAAGTAGAAGAGAGGAGAAGGGATGTAAGAAAAAATAAGAGTAATATAATAATTGGTTAGCTCATAAACTCTTTTACTGTTCCATAAGCTACCCCGATTAGTTTATCTGAAACATTGATTTTAAACATGATTTAGTCTAAAAGCCAATTTGAATAAATATAGCTGTTTGTTTTAAAATTTCTTAAAATCTAGGTAGGTTTGGGCTCATCCTAAACACACATTATGATGATGGTAAGACCAGGTGGATCAAATAATAAAAACAAACAAATAGAAATACCATATAATGAGTTTAATGAGAAAACATATTTTAAAAGACTACATTGAACACATTAGAGAATAACTAAATTAGAGTGTAACATCATTTTCAAATCAAGTGCAAAGGGATCATAATGTTGAAATCTCAAAATTTCAAGCATATCGAGCTAAAAGAATGACGTTAGAAGTGCTTGAGGGTCGTGATGCAGAGCAATTTACTAAAATATATGCATATTGTGGAGCAATAATAAAATTTAACTAGAAGTACAATGAGGGTCAAGGCCAAGGGTCTCGATTTAAGCTACTATATATGTATCTTGGTGTAATATTATATTTAGATTGATGAATACTTCCTTATCCTCCATGTGGGGGAGCCAACCCCCACCTTCCTAAGTCTTAGCAGATAAATGAATGAAGTCAAGTATATTGTTTTGGATAATTTTAGTTTATATTATTTCAAACTTTTATTGTTATTAATATTTTTAGTTCATATCCTGCATTTTCTTTACCAAAAGTTCATATCCTACATTTGAACTAATATGTTTTAGCTTGAAATTTACAGAGGAGGAGTTACAGTCATGGTTTCTTCATTGTTGATAAATCTTTTCACCAATAGTGTTACATGTTCTTTTTTTTAATATCAAAGGATAAAAGAAATAGCAGAAGTCAAAAAACTAATTGAAGATATATTCAGTCTCCATTAAATTAAAGGTTATTATGTTTAATGTTATTAGTTTGATATATTTTACTATGTTACTATAATTTATTTATTTACTTTCTTAAGTAAGTAGCAAATAGTGATAGCATTGTTTGCTCTTAACTGATATATTCATATAAACCAAGAGTACCAAGCAATTGAGGCTAACACAATTACATCAGCAGCAACCCAATGTGCTTCGTATTTAAAGGAAAAAAAGAATAAATTTATAAAAAAAGTTCTATATGAAAAAATTAGAGGATAAATTAAATTTTATAAACGGAGAGGACTAGCGAATTATAGAGACTATACATTCGTTAGATGATATGAATTATTATATATTAAATTGCTAAAATATCCTTTTTAATATAGAATAAATAAATAAAATAATAAAAAGTATATATCATATATTAAATCATTTTAAATAATACGATATCACATATATTTTATTAGATTTAATAGATATTCTAATATAAAAGTTAGAGGTTTATTACAATATGGCTAAAATTAATGTGAGTTACGAGTATTTTGGTCTAAAAAAAAATGTCATCCCGCCAAAACTATTATTCACTTTCAACTCGAACAGAGAAAAGCCCTAAACCCTGGAACTCTCCACTCTCTCATCCACTGTACACGCTCGCTAACAAAACACAATCATCTCTAATGGCTAACCTATGAAACCCTCGCCGATTCAAAACCGCACGAAGCTTCTTTCTCCGTCTTCTATGGCTTTTGCCTCTGCGCTTAGAGTCTCATCAATTCTTAGGTGTCGTCTCTCTCCATCCCATGCTCCGACTCGCTTGTCTAGGCTCCAGCAGAGCTTCTCAGGGCACCGTTTTCTCTCCGCTGGTCCACCCCACAAACTCCGTCTTGGCAGAGACCGACGCCGGCATGAGCCGGTGCAGGCTGTAAGAGATGAGAATGGGGGAGTCCCGGTGAAGGATAGGAGTGACCATGATGTAAAGGTTGTAGATTTCGAACTTCATAACGAGGCTGCTGAAGCTTATATGACTTATGCCATGTCGGTAATGCTTGGTCGCGCATTGCCTGATGTTCGTGATGGCATGAAGCCGGTGCACAGAAGAATTCTGTGAGTAGTGTTCTGTTTTTTTTTTTTGGGAAAAACAGTGATGTTATTTTGTCTGAAGACAAGGAGTATCTTCATATTGTCATGTCGTCAGCCAATTTGTGCGAATTTTTTTTTGAAAAATTATGATGTCATATTGTCTGAAGGAAGGAATATCTTTATGCCCTTTCTACTTTAAAACGTTTTGTGGTTTGTACTAGTGACAAACTCTCTGTTCTAAATAAATAAACCTCGGCAAAAAGAAAATGAATTTAGTTTGGTCAACCAAAAAATTTTGCCTTCAAACATCGTGTGTTATGCTTGTTCGTGATTGTGTTTACATTTATGTAATATGTGCACTTTAACTTCTGTAAGGTACGTAAGAACCTGGTTCTGATGCATTTTCCTTAAGAATGTTGGCTTATTCTTGATCGCACTGATTTTGCAGGTTGAGAAGATATTATCATAATCCTATATCAATTTTTTATTAATTTAAGGATGGTCTTTGAGGCATAATGATATGTAATTCAAAAGAACCTATGCTGCTGTTGGTTCATGAATTGTAACAATGTTTGTATGATTGCAAATTGTGTACAATATTTACTTTTTGTCATTTTATTCAACATCGTATGAAGTTACTGCCATTATCACCTATCACCTGTAGTTTTCTGTGTTGTGATTTGGAAACAAAAAAAATAAACAACAAACAATTGTCTAACTTATTGACTTTAATTTTTGAGTAAGTGAAATTTGAATTTTTTTAATGAGATTATTTGCAAAACAACCTAATGATTTATTGGTCTTCTCTTAATGTTTTTATACAGATTTGCAATGCATGAGCTTGGCCTTTCATCACGTAAACCATTCAAGAAATGTGCAAGAGTTGTTGGAGAGGTTAATTTTCTTGCAATTTCTTGTTCTAAGAAAACACTGATAAATTGTATCTACAAATATATGTGGACCATGCCTGTGCATATTGACATCTTTATTTTTTTGTGCTACTGCTTCTACAGGTTTTGGGAAAGTTTCATCCTCATGGAGACAATGCTGTGTATGATTCTTTAGTAAGAATGGCCCAGGTAATATAATTTTGTTATCCACTCTTCATCCTAGTAATTCTCTTTCTGTTGAGAATTGTATTTGGTATTACTATTTTGGTTCTTGAGAAGGATCTATATGTATACTAACCTAATATTTCCCTTTCCCCTTCTTTTTGGCAATTATTGCTTCTCTGAAATGTGATGTGCAATTTGTTGGTAGATGATGTATTGATGTTTTCTTCTCATGCTCGTTCAGTTTCTCACATTATCTGTCTCATGATCTCATCTGTTTGGGCCTTGTGTCTTAAATTTCTTTCAGGATTTCTCCTTGCTCTGTCCACTAATCCAAGGACATGGGAACTTTGGATCACTTGATGCAGACCCTCCGGCTGCCATGCGTTACACAGAGTGTAGATTGGATGTATGTTTTGAACAACTGAATCTTTCTTTGCATAATTTCTATTTGGCTCATAATCTGTACTTTATCTTTTGAACATGGGCTAAATGTGAGACTATGGCATCTTAGAACCATTGTTATGTGGGTTGGTTTGACAATTGAATTCTTTTAAAGTTAATTTCTATTTGGCTCATAATGTGTACTTTATCTTTTGAACAAGCCTTTGATGTGAGACTATGGCATCTACAAGCTATGTTTGTTTATCTTAATTATGGATAGAGAATTTACGTCATGCCAAATTTCCCCCCTTGTGGTGCGGTCAATTGAACGGTCTTCAAACTGTTTGTTTGTCTTAATTTTGGATAGAGAATTTGTCATGCCAATTTCCCCCCCTTTTGATGCAGTCAATGGACATTGTTCTATGAATTAACATGTTCAAACCATTGGTTGTATTCATGAGGTTTTGTGTTTATCCTTTTCTTAATAATGTTTTTACTATGATAAGGAAAATGGAGTTGGTAGATCATGTAGTTGAAAATTGTATCCTAAGGGATCTGAGGAATGGATTTTATGCTGTAATGATGGGAGGAGATTCAAACTATAAGTATTGGAACTTGCTTAATATGTCTGAAGATGTGAATTCAGAAGGAAAACTGTTGTTTTATTTTTTTGGCTGTAAAAAACAGTTGGATGTGCAATCCAGGAAATATACATGTATATATATATTTCTGTACTCAGCCTAAAATTTTGACAATCGCTCTATCCACTGTATCATGCTATACCTATATTGTATCCGATACATGTACCTGTATAGATGCTTCTTAGCTATGAATTCTGGATCCTTAAACACAAAAATCTGTTGCACATAAACAGAATGGTCAATAGTGATGTATGAAGTATGTTTCATTCTCGAGTTATATGAAGTATGTTTCATTCTTGAGTTATGGTTGCTTTTTTTATGGCAGTTGTAATGCTTAAACTTGGAATGAGTCATGTAATAATCAATGTTTTATATAAAGCACCTAGGTGGCAACAAGTGATTTTGATTGAAGTTTTCTTGTTTAAATAGTGTTTTCCTTTATTACGATTTGTATTGGAGTGGGGGTGTGAATAATCATGAGTCATGACTTGGCAACTTTGTGTTTAGATGTTTGGCAATCCATTTGACAGTTAACTTTTAGTTTAATTTTATGTTTTTAAAACCATAAACTAAATAGAAGTCATTATAAATGCAATCGTGTTGCAGAAGCTGTGAGATGAAGTTTTCAAATATAATAATACTTAATCTATGTTCTATAGGATCTTGTATTAATTGATTATTCTTATTCTCGTGGTGATCTAGAATGCTCCAACTGTCACCCTTGTCAAGTGTCTTAATTTGATGTTTTCACTAACATTTTGTGGGATAATTTTATGTCTTGGCGTGAATCTTCAGGCACTCACTGAAGCAATGCTGTTGGCAGATTTAGAGCAAGATACGGTCAGTTAATGCTGCTACTCACTGTACCTAATGATATTTGGTTATTAAGGTGTATCATTGATACTTAAGTGCATTTTATGTCTCTTCTTTTAAACCTTTTTTGCAGGTTGATTTCGTTCCAAATTTTGATAATTCACAGAAAGAACCATCACTTCTACCAGCTCGACTCCCCACCTTGCTGTTGAATGGTTCTTCAGGGATTGCGGTGATTTTGGGTTCCTTTTTGCATACTTGAGACAGATGCTGATGTTTATTATTTGATTTCTATCTTCATAAATATAACAGCTCTTTTTTAATCTTAATCAGGTGGGCATGGCGACCAATATCCCTCCTCACAATCTTGGGGAATTAGTAGATGCACTTTGTGTGTTGATTCATAATCCAGATGCTACTGTGAGTACCAAATCTTGAGTCTCTCTCTCACTCTCTATGTGAAGGTAGTTAATTGTATCTAGTTTTCTGGTGGATGTTGGAATTTCTGGAAAGTTGGATAATGAATGTGTCATTATTGACTTTATGATAGTATAAATTACTTGAGTTAGTTTCACATTGTTTATTTCAAAGGGTTTGCCAAGATAGAGAATAAAATTTTGCAGCAGTTTAGGTAGATTGGATTTTCTGGTTTATATGGTTGGACAGGATTGCCTGAAATTTTATGGGCATTTCTATGCACCTATTTACGTTATGGGATAGTATTGGTGCTTTTCGCATGAGAGTTGAAGGGATCACTATTGGTCAGCTCTACTACCTTCATTAGCATTTCAATCGCCTAGTTTCTTTTCTTTTGTTTTGTTTTAACGCTTACAGATTTTTTTCTCATTTGAGGATTTCTCGTCCTCCCTCCATTCCAACAAGTTCTAATTTCTCTTTTCTCTAATTTGATTTTTTCTATTAAAAAAGCAAACAAAACCCCCTATTTTTGACCCTTATGTTTTGAGGGGTAGTTCAAATTTGGCTGCTTATTTTTTGTTGATTCCAATTTCATCTCCTAATTTTGACAACTATTTCTAAGTGTTAATGCTGTCAAAATGTTTGATTGAAAGTGCCTGTGTGGATCGTAGCTGGATCCTGTGTTTTTTCTCCTCCCTCTTCTCTATCTCTCTCCTATTTCTCCCTAAATTTCTTCTGTTTTCTGTCTCACTCTCTTTCCTCTCTTTCCTTCTTCTTCAAGCTCAATGCTGGAGTTTCCACTAAGAAGATTCACTTTCCCATACCTCATCACTAATTCATCCACCTCCATTCTTCACAGTAATCTCTTGAGCAGAAGTTAGTGAAACTAGTATTTAAAAAATATAAACTTATTAAGTGTCTTTAATGTTATCAAGAAGTAGAGAAATATAGAATGAATTTATTGTGTATTTCATAATCAGGAAAGGAGTATATATATAGGAGTAAGGAGCCTTGGTATTAATGCCTCATAATAACAGAATAATAACCTATAATGATACATGTACCATCTACATTAATGAGAAAGTATTCCCATTTCTTCATACTTACCCTCAAGTTGGAGCAAAGATGTTATTCATGCCCAGCTTATTACAAAAGTAGTCATCCTAAGCCCCATTAAGGGCTTTTGTAAATAGATCGTCTAATTGATCATCAATTCTAACATGTCTTGTAGAAATAAACTTCTATGTAACCTTATCCTGAACAAAGTGACAATCAATCTCGATGTGCTTTAATGTTTCATGGAACAAGAAGTTAAAGGCTATGTGTAGAGCAGCTGAACTATCACACCATAGCTTTGATGATAATGAGGTTGAGGCCAACCTCTTTTGATAAATGATATATCCACACTATCTTGCACATAGATTGTGCAATATCTCTGTAATCTGATTTTGCACTCGACCGTTATGCTATATTTTGCTTCTTACTCCTCCAAGACATCAAATTCCCCCTCTCCCCCCAAAAGGAGACAATATCCTATAGTGGATTGTCTAGTAGCTTTGGATCTGCCATAATTCGCAACTAGTTGAGTCACCTGATCATCAAGGAAATAATGGCTACTAGATTCATAAGCCCTACCAATCTTAAGATCTTGATTCAATCAATAATTAGGAAAAAGTAAGGAAACAATTCAAGGAACTGGTAAGTTTGTTGGGAGAAAAAAGATGAAATGCAAGTTCAAGTACATCTAGCACTGATGATAATTGAATTGAAGGAGTGAGACTAATAGTACCAACACCAAGGATGTTGGTATTAGAACCATAAGCAATGGTAATACTTGATGGATTGGTATGTGAGTTATAAGTAGAAAAGAGATGATGGTTACTTATCATTTGGTCAGTAGCATTAGAATCTATGATCAATTTGGTGGAAGAAAAGTTAAGACTTTTATTGGTGTTACTTGTTTTTGCAAGAGCACTCGCAGGGGAAGTAGCAGACTTTAGTGATTCGTATTGAAGAAACTGAGCATACTCAGTAGTGGAAATTGTAACATTGTCATTGGTTAATGATGCCGTTAGAGAATAACCAAATGTTAGATAAGAAACTAAAGCTTGATTCACATGGACCAAGCGAATGAACCCAAAGATAAAGAAGATCAAATTGGATATCTCACTAGGGATGAATAACCAATGAACAATCAAACCAATGAACCCAATGCATCATAGTTGTATGCCATATACTTTGGATAAAGTGAACAAGTTGTAAGTGTTTTCACAATGGGAGAAAACTATTCTGTGTATTCACAATTTGTACAGGGTAATATATACACGGAGAGCTGAAATCAAGGCTTTAATGAGGAACCTGATCTCTTGGGAATACAATAATTAACAATGAATAACAAAATCAAATCAATATGATTGTAATCCCTTCAAATCTGTTTCTAATCCTTTCAAATCCTCTCTCCCTATAATTGCGGTATATCTACACTCCCCCTCAAGTTGGACCATATATATCATACATGTTCAACTTGCCAATAAAGTATTCGAATTTTTCTTTGCCTAATGCTTTTGTGAGAACATCTGCTGTTTGTTCTCTAGAGGGGATGTATTTGAGTTCAACAATACCTTCGTCAATATTTTCTCTTATAAAGTGCTTATCGATCTCGACATATTTCATGCGATCGTGTTGAATTGGATTGTGAGATATACTTATGGCAGCCACATTGTCAGAATGAAGTATAACAGGCAAGTTTGAAGGCAACTTTAATTCCTCAAGTATCAGTTTTATCCAGATTCCTTCGCAAACCTCAAGTGCTATGGCTCTGAATTTAGCTTCAACACTACTACGAGCCACAATATTTTGTTTCTTGCTCCTCCAAGTAACTAAATTTCCCCACACAAAAGTGAAGTACCCAGAGGTTGATTTTCTGTCCTCCTGATTGCCTGCCCAATCAGCATCAGTGAACATTTTTACAGATTTTTGTTCTGACTTGTTGAATAAGAGACCACGTCCTGGTAAACCTTTCAAATACCTGAGGATCTTGTAGACCTCATTCAGATGTTTCTGCTTGGGATTATGAGAATACTGACTTACTATACTGACAGCGAAAGCGATGTTTGGCCGTGTATGAGATAAGTAAATCAACTTACTTACCATGCATTGATATCTTCTTTGGTCTACTTCCTTTCCTAGATCTTCGTCATTTCTTACTTTATCAATCTTTATTGGTATGTCACTAGGTCTACAACCTAACATGCCTGTTTCTTTTAGGAGATCCAAAATGTACTTTCTCTGTGAAATGTATATCCCTTCCTTTGATCTGGCCACCTCCATTCTGAGAAAGTATTTCATTTGTCCCAAATCCTGGACTTGAAAATCCTGGTTCAACGACCTCTTAATACGTTCAATTTCCAATGGGTCATCACCTGTGAGAACAATATCGTCCACATATACTGCTAATACAACTAATTTGCCCTTCAGGTGTCTAAAAAATAAAGTATGATCACTCTGCACTTGGGTATATCTTTGTGTTTAACACGCGGGTGAGCCTATCAAACCATGCTCGAGGAGATTGTTTCAGTCCATATAGTGACTTCTTGAGTCTACAAATTTGATTTGTCTGTTTACTTGGGAACCCTGGAGGTAGCTTTATATATACTTCTTCCTTTAGTTCACCGTTCAAGAAGGCATTTTTTATGTCCATTTGATGCAGTGGCCAATATAGGTTAACAGCCAGGGATAACAAGATTCTGATAGTGTTAAGTTTTGCTACTGGGGCAAATGTCTCTGTATAGTCCATCCCATAAACCTGTGAGAAACCCTTTGCCACTAGTCGTGTCTTATACTTATCTAAGGTTCTGTCAGCAGTGTATTTTGGAGTGAAGACCCACTTACAACCTACTGATTTCTTTCCTTTCGGTAGCTCCACAACCTCCCAAGTGTCGTTTATTTCCAAAGCTTTCATTTCTTCCATGACAGCTTGTCTCCAATGGGGATTGACAAGTGCTTTATGGATGTTATTGGGTATCTTAACCTGGTCCAGATAGAAGACAAAAGTACCGTAATGTGAGGCAAGGGCCTTATATGAGACAAACCTTTCCATGGGATGTTGGGTGCAGGATCTGGACTTTTTCCGCAAAGCAATGGGTAGCTCAAGATCATCATGTGTGAGTAAGTCCTCCCTTACTTCCTCTGGATCTATTTCTGGTTCATATTCATGAGTTGCATCATTTGTCTAAAGGGCCTCACCTGTCTTGTGGTGACGTGTATAGGTTATACCCCACTTATTGGAATCTCCCCCTGAGCTAGTATTTCTTTGGCTTTCAGGTATGGGTTGTGGGTCAGTCAGGATGACAATGTCAAGGCCAAATCTGGTGGGTGGTTTAGGTGAAGTCTGAAATTCTCTCAAGTTCACCCCCTGAATTGAAGACGGAGGGTAAAAGGGAAGAGTTTCATGAAAGGTGGTGTCACAAGTGGTGTAGAGACGTTGGGAAATGGGATCATAACATTTGTACCTTTTCTGGGTGGCGGCATGGCCCAAAAATACACTGGGTGGCTTTTGGTTCAAGTTTGTAAGTCTAGTGAAGGTGAACGTAGGCGGTGCAACCAAAAACTCTGAGGGGAAGAGTGTTTTCTAGGTAGGGGATATTATAATAGGCCTGTAAAACTTGTAATGGAGTGCGGAAAGATAGTGGTTTACTAGGTATTCGGTTGATGAGAAAAGTGGCTTGAAGGATGGCATCACCCCAATAGAATGAGGGGACGTTGCTACTGAATAGCATGGCTCTAGCTGTCTCTAAGAGATGTCGGTTTTTTCTCTCAGCAATACCATTCTGTTGAGGGCTAGAAGAACACGAGCTTCTATGAAGGATGCCATGATCAGTTAGGAAAGTGGATAATGTTTGATTGAAATATTCAGTTTCATTATCAGTTTGAAGGGCCTGAATGTTGGTTTGAAACTGGGTTTGGACCATGTGATAGAACCTAGTGAAGGTTTGTGGAACTTGAGTTTTATCATTTAGGAGAAAGGTCCAGCTAACACGGGTATGATCATCAATGAACGTTATGAACCATTTAGAGTGCGTGCGATTTGGAGCATGGGATGGACCCCACAAGTCACTGTGAATTAATGAAAAAGGTTTGGAGGGATTGTAAGATAGACTAGGAAACGAAGTGCGATGGTGTTTAGCGAGTTCACAGGAATCACAATGGAAATTATTCTTATTATTATTGCAAATGGAGGGAGTCATAGTAGTCATATAATGGAAGTTTGGATATCGTAGTCATTGGTGCCATAGCTCTAAGTCACTAGTCTTAGAGAGAGATACTGCCTTACAAGATCTGAGGGTTTGAGTAGTACAATCATCTAGGTAATATAACCCCTCAAACTCCTTAGCAACACCAATCATCGTTCCCGTGAGTAGATCCTGAAAAAGACAGTGAGTAGCAAAGAATTTAGCTTGACAGCGTTCATCTCGAGCCAATTGGCTAATAGACAGTCAATTGCACTTTAAGTTGGGAACATGCAAGACAGATTTTAAAGTTAAGAAATTATTGACTTTGATGTTCCCCAAGCTAGCAACAACAGTAGTGGAGGCATCAGCAATTCTTACTATAAGTTGTGACTTAGTATGAGTATAGGTAGTGAATAATGTGTCATCATCTGTCAAATGGTCGGATGCACCCAAGTCAACTATCCAAATGGGTTTAGAAGTCATACCTTTGATAGTGGTTAGGGCTTTAAAAATTTTATCTCGTTGAACCACACTGGCAGTGGGCTGCTTATTTTCCAGAGCTGCAAGCCTTTCCAGAATTAAATTTAGCTGATCAGGAATAGAAGATGAGGGTGCTTCATCTGATTTAGTGACATCAGCAACATATCCCTTGGGCTTACCTTTTTTGGGCTTCCAATCAGGTAGCTTTCCATGAATGTTCCAACATGTCTCCCTTGTATGGCCTACTTTCTTACAATGATCACAAGTAGGCTTATCCATATTGCGTTGGGCTGTTATCCAAGAAGCCAGCCCAGATGCCTCAACTGGATTTGTCTGTGACGTGTCTGGGCCTTGAAGCATAACTTTCCGTCGCGATTCCTCATACCTCAGAACTGCAAAGGCTTCATGGACTGATGGAAGTGGCTCACGGGCGAGTATCCGGCCTCTCACGTCGTCGTAGATGGTATTGAGTCCTGTGAGCAGTTCAAAGAGGCATTCCTCTTTCAGCTCTTTCTTGCTCTCGGCAGCGTTGGCGGCACACTTCTAGTTGCGATCCTTGAGCTGATCAAGTTCCTGCCAAAGCGTAGTTTTTTCCAACCAGTATTCATTCAGCGATCGCTTCCCCTGCTTCGCCTGCCATAGCTAAGAGCGTACGTCGAAGATCACAAACGCGTTCGCTTTATTGCCATAGGAATCTCTGACCGCGTCCCAGATAGCTTTAGTTGACGGGAGAAACATGTAGCTCTTCTTAATTCCTGGAGCTATTGCGTTGATTAGCCATGATAAAATCAAGGAATTGTCGGACTTCCATCTCCTCTCCATTTGGGCATCGCTAAATACTGGTGTGTCGGTGGTAATGTAGTCGAGTTTGTCTCGACCGTCGATGGCCAGTTTCATTGATTGTGTCCATTCCATGTAATTGTCTCCGGTGAGCTTCTCTGATACAAGCAGCGCTGTCGACCCTTCAACATTGACAATCTTCGAGGACCCATACTTGGGGACTCCCTCTGTTCGACCGTGTGATTCCATAGCTACAGGCAAGGATCCTTCGTTCGGCTCTGATACCATGTAAGTGTTTTCACAATGGGAGAAAACTGTTCTGTGTATTCACAATCTGTACAGGGTACTATATACACAGAGAGCTGAAATTAAGGCTTTAATGAGGAGCCTGATCTCTTGGGAATACAATAAGTAACAATGAATAACAAAATCAAATCAATATGATTATAATCCCTTCAAATCTGTTTCTAATCCCTTCAAATCCTCTCTCCCTATAATTGCGGTATATCTACACAAGTCACTTCATTGCTTTTGAGTCATAGTGATCTTGTATGTTCTCTAATCATAATTGAATTTTCTTGTTGGTTTTGTTATGTTGTAGCTACAAGAGTTGCTGGAATACATGCCTGGACCTGACTTTCCGACAGGAGGGGTGCTTATGGGAAATTTTGGGTAAGTTGATTTACAGTATCTTAAAAGTTTCCGGGAGTATCTTTTTATGAGGCCCAAAATCCTTAAAATCCTGTTATTAAAATCTAAAGTTACAGATAAATTAACCCCAAATTCTCAACTTACAATTTCATCTTAATTTAATGAAACATCTTTTCATACTACATCAGTGCATTGTAAAAGGAAAATGTATACTTCTAGTCCCTTCAATTATATGAAATTTTAATTTGGTCCTTTAACTTAAATTTCTTTTTAATACTCTGCCTTTGAAAATATAGTAAAAAATTTCTCTCATTTAACAGCATTATTTGCTAAACAGCAAATACCTGCTTCCCTTGAATAATAGATGCTGACATGGTTGATAAAATAAAATAAATTTACCTATAATTTTTGACTACCTCATCATGCCAACAAATCATAATAAAAAACAAAATTCCTTCTTTCTTTCAACTTTCAAAATTTTCAATTAAAAAGAAACAAATTTTGTAATGTCCAAATCTCCTCTAGGAATTTCCCAGATTATATTACATCTGATTTTTAATTTTTAATCTGGGGTTGAAAAAATAAGAAGCATTTTTTTTTATTTGCTTCGTTGGAATGATGAGGTGTTTAAAGTAATTGTAGGTATATTAGACTTTAAATTATTAATTTAATTCCATGTAAACATTTTCTGATAAGTAAATTAGTGGTGTTATTATATTTTTCAAAGTTAAAGGACTAAAAAGAAGCTTAACAAAGTTAATTAACTAAATTTAAAATTAGTATAAATGTAATTGTTTTGCCTTAATATATTACAGATTGAAGCTGTTTCTTGCAATGCACCTTTTTAATGGTGGAAATGCGACTTTGAATTATCTTGTGGGTGATAACATCAATGTTAATAAATTAGTAATATCTTTTAGTTATAGACGACATAATTTGGTAGAAATTGCTTGTACTTGCACTTATTATATTTTTCTTTGAATTATAAAACTGTTGGTTATAAAATATAAATTCAGAATTTTTTATAGCTAGACTACAATAAAGATGGAAGTGAAATTGGCTACCTTGTTTTATAGAAACTCTGGAAAGCTGCAAATTTACATGATGAATTTGATGTTTACCTTCAGCAAAGTTTTTGTGAACAATTTCTATTTTGTTGGAACATAATAAGCTGAATCGGTATTTGGGTCCTACTTATTTTGCTTTCTCTAGAACTTTATGTCTTGCCCGTATTCTTGCAACTATCTGTGCTTATTTTTCTGAAGGATCTTAGAGGCATACCGTGGTGGTCGAGGACGGGTTGTTGTAAGGGGTAAAACTGATATTGAGATGCTTGATTCCAAACGGTCTGCAATAATCATAAAAGAGGTGGAAGCTCTGTCAGATCATGTTGATTGATGTTATAATTTATAGCTCTCTTCAAGAGTTTTATGGAAATTTTTGTTCTATGATTGGATTAGATTCCTTACCAGACAAACAAGTCTGCACTAGTGGAGAAGATCGCCGAACTTGTGGAAAACAAGGTACAAGTATCATTGGTTGGATGACATATACAGTCTCATGAAATATCAATTTATGTGTTTTTCTGAAAGACACATACGTACAAGACAAATAGGCTATTTTTCATCTGAACTGTGGCTTCTCCTTAATCTGCATTCCTGGGAAACTGCCTTATCATTTTGCTTCAAGAGATTTACCATATACATGGGTTGTAGTTAATCTCAAAACCTAGTAATGCTATTTTATTTTTGTACTTTGCCTGTGATTTCAGTTTCTTTTCTCAGCTTTGGTGGCTTTGAATGTCAGTCAAAAGTTGAGTGGAAAGTTAAGATAGTTTTCATGTGATTGGTTGTTGTCACTTATGTGGCTAATTATGAGGTAATTGATTGAGTGCAAAAGTGTGATTGCTTTTGGTATGGTATAAATAATCTTATGTTGTGCACTTTAGTGCAAAAATCTAGAAAAACTCTATATAGTTCCTGATAACTAATTTATACAAACAGGTAACATGATTATCATTCGTAAATCACAATGCGGTATAAATAACTAATTTTTATTATTTTGGTTGATTAGTTTGCATAGCTGTTTCTATATGGATGGTGGTAGAGTTTGGGTGCTATTTTTCATCTATGTTTGGTCAACTGTGTGTGGTGCTTTGGTGTTTGATTGGTATTTCAGATGTCATGAAATGAAAAAATTTAGCACCTAGTAAGGGAGTTATGTGTTCTTAGGTTTCATTGTCTGCAACCTAAGCAGTAAAGGTTAGTAGAGAGAAGTCATGGGGCCACTCATGGAAAGCTGGTCCAGGACTTCTGAAAGCCATATTGTTGTGTTAGATGCTTCTTCTGTGGAGGATTCTTGGGAGAATGTTAAGGGGACCACTCAAAGAATGTCAGTCAAAGAATTTTGTAAGCTATTTGTCTGTCTTGGATGTTTTCAGTTTACTTCTTGGATCGGTCATTCCTTTTTTAAGCTTAAGCTGTTTGAACTTTTTTTATCTTCATTATTGTGTTTCATTTGTAACAAGCCGCAAGCTTTCTGAGATTCAGTTTAAAGGGGAGTGTATGGGTTTTAGCAAAGGCTTGTTGGTTAAAGGGTTGTTTGTAATGCAACCAAAGTCAAGGGTATGCTTGTCTTTCTGTAATTGTATAGCAACTGAATGATTAATGTTGTGTATGTCATTGAATTTTCCACTTTAAAGACAACCTGTGGTTTGTAGATTAAATGCAGCTCTCGAGTTTTATATGTATTTCCACTTCTATGTTAGCTGCAGACTGAGTTTACTATTTTGGTGGGCTGTTTTTTATGAAATGTGCTGTTTGGATTCCTTGGTAAACAATGAGCAGGCCTTCTGATTTTATTGTTGTCAATCTAAACATTGAGTGTTTTGCGGGAATGAGGAGGCGCTATCATGTTCTCACATAACCCTCTAAGGTGTTTTAGTTGAATATTAGAGATTGAACAGCTTTGTTCGTTCTTCATCCTTTTGGTTTTTGCTTAATATGGACCTTTTATATGAGAGGACATCATAAGCTTCTCTCTCTTGCTTCAATATTTCCACATACAATGAGGCGTGCAATACATGATGGTGCCATAACTTCTGAATACTCATGCACACTCCTTGATTCCACACTGTTGTTTTTATTTGCAACAAATTGCGCTCTTCCCTTTTGGGGTTTGCTAATTCCATTCATGAATTAAATTTGCTGCTAGCATGCATAATAAGCAACTTTCTAATTTGTTTCTCTTCTTGTTAACAGAGTTTGGAGGGAATAAGTGATATCCGGGATGAGAGTGATCGTTCTGGAATGCGTGTAGTCATTGAGGTATACTAAATAGTTGTGGTGTTTGCTCGTACATTCTCCTGTTGAAACCTCAAATAAACATTTAAAATGTTGGAAAGAAATTAAAAGAAAAAGCTTCAGAACACTGGATAGTGACTAATATTTTGCCCTTTGCAGCTTAAGCGGGGATCTAATTCATCAATTGTTCTGAACAATCTTTATCGGTTAACATCTCTTCAGTCTACATTTAACTGCAATATGGTGGGGTAAGTTCTTACACTATTCTTTTGAAATATTCAATCCAAAACATGGAGAAAATTGTCTATCTTATTTTTTTAGTGCATGTTTGGTTTGCCTCTCCAAAAATGCTTTTGGGCCCAAAACTATAGTTTTAGATGAGTTTATGGGACTAGCTTTTGAGTGGAGTAAAGTGCTTTTCGACTGTGTAATGACTATTTTTGCTTTTGTCTTTTTTCTTGATCATTTTACCCCATACCTTTTTTGATAATTTACTCATAAAAAAAATTATTCCGGTAATAACTATCCAAACACTTATTTCTTCATAATACTTTTCTTTCAAAAGCTATTATCTATAATTACTTTTCTCTATAAGTTCTTCTCTTGAAGTTAAACCAAATAGGCTCTTAATGGCCTATTGGTAAGTTTTCTTGTATGAGTAATTTGTGTTCACACATGCCACTCTCTTTCAAGAAAGGCCTGAACTCATGTCACTTCTTGGGATGCTAGCTGACTTTTGTGATTGGCGTAGACCTTGCGGCTATTAAAAAACAGCCTGATAGTTTGTGATTCAATAGTGAAATTCTCACCACTTCTGCTCTTTGGACATTTTTCCATCAGCATATTTGTCTGGAAAGTCCCGGAACTTGTCCTTATTTTATCCAATAGTTTCCCATAAAAATTAGTAATGGGTCTCATGTTATATGTTCAGGTAGCCAATTATATTATGAAAATATTTTAGGTTGTAAATTTCACTCTCTCTCCACAAGTCCATTCTCCTTTATGTTGTCCCTCTCCTCCCACTTTCTCTCCACTTTGCACCTTTTTTAAATTATTACCACTTCACTTGTTTCTAACTGCCACATTATTTCATTTTTTACATTAACAAGTTATTTTTGACATGCTCACTTCTGAAGTAGAGAAGTAGGCATGTTACTAATATTACTTCTTGTAGAAAGAAAGCAGAGGCCAAAATATCCTTTGTGAACTCTATTCCATGAAAATAACATTTTACAGTTTGAATAATATAGGCAGAAAAATGTAACAACTAACCCTAATATCTGTATCTTATCATATCTTAATATTTAGATAGATAAGATATATAATCTAAATAATAAAAGCAAAACATACTCTAAATAAACAGAATCTAAACTAAACATAATAAAACATAATGAATATTTAATAATGGGCTTGGGCCCTAAGGCTGCATTGCTCAACACTCCCCCTCGAGCTGGGGAGTATATGTTGATCATCCCTGACTTTGATATGAGTTCTTCGAATCTAGATCTTTTGAAGGTTTTAGTGAATAGATCTGCCACCTGTGAACTTGAGATACTTCGAATACCTTTGATTCAATCTTCTCTTTTATAAAATGCCGATCAATCTCTTATTGTAATTATATATATAATCCATACTATTCTGTTTGAATCCCCTCCCCTTTAATCTGAAGCAGTGTAAGTAAAGGACATAGAAGTGTGAAGTCATATTGATTATATTGCTAGTCTAAGCTTTTAGCTTTGTGGGATTGACATTAATTAGCATGGGTTCTGGTTTTGTTCACTTCTCAAGTTGGTGCTGGACATGATGTTGTGCAGTGATATAAGTCTTATTTTCAGGGAGAATCGAAGAATTCTCCTCTGGTTCATCTTATTTGAATGGCATGAATTAGGTTGATTATCAACTTGGAAATATCCAAGATACTAGAGGTACTCAAAAGTTATCCTAATGGAAAATCTGTCAGCTAACATTCCAACATAAAAGACAAAGACAGAAAATAAAAAATTGAATAAATAATCGCTATGCTGGGTTTGGCACTTTTTTTTTTTGTATAGCAAGGCAAGTACACCCTCATAGGAAGGAATCGAGCCTGCAACTTTCCTGCTGTCAGGAAGGATCTGGTGCCATTATGACATCAAGCTATTGACAATTTGTTCCTCCCATGAATCTACTGATTGAGGGAGTTCAATTTTCTATTATTTCTTGGTTTTGATTGCGGGACTGATTGGGATCTGTTCCCAATCCTTTCCCCTGTTTATGTACTGTTATTGGGCTCAGTGAAATAAGAGAAATCAGAATAACCAATTATGAGTTTACCATTTTCTGTTACTTCATCTATCTGTTTCTTACATTTCATTTGTTGTGCTTTACTTATATTTCTTCATGTTGTCGTTTCTTACTTGCGTTCATGTTTCTATATTTGTAGCATACTAAATGGGGAACCTAAACTAATGGGATTGAAGGAATTACTCCAGGTGACTACTTGCTTGCCAAATTTTCCTACGTTTACTCATATATATAATTGTTTGAGTAAACTGTTTTCCTCTCGTCAGGGTAAGTGACGTTCTGTTGTAGCTTCCATGTCTCTGACATTCATGTTCTTATGCTACAGAATTGAAACTTTAGCATGGTCTCATGAACGCACCTTTGGCTAATTTGATTTGATGGAGAGATAAACAATGGCCCTTTCCATTGCGCAATTTTCCCAAAATCTAAATACATCTTATGCCATGGAAGAGCATGCTTTAGTAAAGCTAAAACATTGATGTTAAGACAAATGATGAATCATATGATGTTATGTTTATATCAGTGTATTCTGTGAAAATGCAGAAGACTTATGATGCGTATAAAAGGAGAAATAGACTAAGGAAAAATATCATTCACAAGACTCCCAATGGATCTCGCTGATCCAATTTATAAAGATTTACATAAATTCCCAAACTACCCTTTCCCTACTATTTTCATAAGTTTCCCCTAATTCCTGATATAACAATTTCTGTATGTCTGCAAACAAGGTCAAATAGTTTTGTGGGAGAATATGATTTAAATATCTTGTGTTAGTCATTCTAAGGAAGGGGATATATATATAGGAGAGAGGAGCCGAGGCTTTAATAACTCATAATGGCAGAATAATACTCTATCCCTATGATTATGGTACATATTACAAATTTACAATATCTATACATTAATGAGTAAATCTTCTAATACCTTCACACTCCCCCTCAAGTTGGAGCATAGATGATAATCATGCCCAATTTGTTACGATGATATTCAGCTTGAGTCCCATATAGAGCTTTTGTGAAAAGGTCACTTAATTGGTGTCTAGTCCTCACATGTCATTTGGAGATAAAGTTCTCTTGAATCTTATCACAACCAAAGTTTCAATCAATCTCGATGTGCTTGTGTGTTCTAGAGATACAGAATTAGAAGCTATGTGTAAGGAAAGCTTAACTATAACACTGTAACTTTGCTGGTAATGGGGTATCAGGGCCAACCTCCTTCAATAATTGATATATCTATACTATTTCACACGCAAATTGTGTTATGGCTCTAGATTCTGATTCTGCTCTTGACTGTGATACCATGTTTTTAATCCTCAGTAAAATTATTGGGAATACCAGAATTCCATTCCGGAAATGGTAGTCTGGGATGGGAAACTTTCATTCTTCAGACCTAACATCACTTGAGGGACACAATGAAGAAGAAACTAGAAGAGCTGACCAAGGAAACAGCCTGCATATTCTGTTGCATTATACCAAAGACACTGATATGTTGGAGTAGTTAATTGATATTGGCCGACAAAAAGATAGCCTGATAACTGCAAAAATTGTGAAAAAGAAGCGACTGAAAAAGAATACCTTTTATAGGACAGAAAATACAGTAACAAAGTCCAGAAAATAGTTAAACCAGAAACTGTAAAATATGCAGAAAATAAACTATACTGTTAGGCCTTTGATATGCGTACTGTATGCAAAATTCACTCAACTTTCCCATGCTCCATCACTCAAATGCGTTCCATTTTTGATCTGAGGCCTCCAAATGATTCCATTGGCATCCCGTCTATACTCCAATAACCCGGTGCCTAGTGTTCCATGTTGTTACACCCATCCTCACGTCATATCTTTCCTTATTAGCATGCCTATATATAATATATACTGTTGTCCATTATAGGATAACTGCTGAAGAATTTAGTTTAGTTTGTAATCCAACAATTCACTAGAGATATTATATTATTTTCTTGATTAGAATTTTATTTATTCTACTGGTTGATTGGAATTAATTGTACTTTTAGCATCCTATATTTCTTTGTAATTTCTGTTTCACGACCAGCATTGCTTTTCATTTTGGTTTGAACCTCTTTCAATGACTCAGTTGCTATAGGTTAACAACAAGCCTTATGTCACTTAGTTATAATAGGTTAGTAGACTAATTTTTCTTTTGTTTGTCCTGTAACGTTCAACCTTTTGCAGGCATTCATTGACTTCAGATGTTCCGTTGTTGAGAGACGTGCAAGGTATAAGCTTTCACAGGCACAAGAGAGGCAGCATATTGTTGAGGTATATGCTCCATTTGTCTGTGCGTAGAGAATTGAAATCTTTTGACAACTCTAGGGTTAGCTATTAGAAATGCTTTTTATTCTCCATTTTTATTGGACAAGATACTGTTATTAAAATATAATAGCTAAATAAACCGTTTATTACACTAAATATGTTATTTTCCACGAGTTATCTGCTAAAATGGTTGATGCTCATGATACCCTGAGGATTTATTTCTTTTATGTGATAAATAATGCCTCACTCTATGCATTGAATTGTTTGTCCATACATGCTTGCTGTCCAACAGTGTGAGTTAGTTTTCTCCTTTTGCTTCTGGAATTTACGTAAACTATTTTGGAGAGTGATGTGTTGTCCATTATTTACTGTGCTAACGACATGCCCTTTTCACTTCAGCATGTGCTCTATTCCCTTGTGAACTGTGTTTAAAAGCAGTTGAAGGCTTGAGGTCAACCATTTCCTTTAAGATATACTTTTTAATAGATGAACTAATATATTTATCAGGTTTATGCTGTAAATAAGCGAGGTTCCATTTATAATTTTTTCATTGAATTATCTGTTCCTTTATTAATTCCATGTGTAATGCAGAAAACATATAATACGGGCGAACCCTTGTTGATTTGTTGAGAGTGAAGTTGGTAGTACATCAAGTAATGGTGTATGGAAGGATGTTC
Source organism: Leucaena leucocephala (assembly GCA_037074615.1). Lineage (NCBI taxonomy): Eukaryota > Viridiplantae > Streptophyta > Magnoliopsida > Fabales > Fabaceae > Leucaena > Leucaena leucocephala. The sequence continues at coordinate 2,610,880 of CM073527.1, read as the reverse complement.
TTTGCCAAGCCTTTGTCAATTTAATGCGGATGAATTTATTAATTAGTCCATATGGAAATCTTCACATGGTTTTCTGTTTGGTAATGTCTTTGAATGGTGGTTTGAGAAAATGTCATGTTTTGCTTTCAGTCTTGTGGAGCTCTTGATCAGTTTTAGAGAATTTAACATTCAACATGGAAGGCAAATTTCGTTTAATATATGCATTGTTTGCTGTGGTTATTGACTTACCGGACATGCATGGTGCTTCAATATCTTGGATTTTTTTTTTAAAAAAATTTGGTTACCCAACTAACTTTGTGAGCAATTACTCATTTGGATTCTTCTTGTTGCTCTGCTTACCATCAGACAATGTTGTCACCCTCTCAGCCTTGTGACAGAATTCTGCATTTGGCTACTCTGTAGTGGTAGCTGTCGACGAAAAACAAAAATAGAACTGGTTTCTGCAAAATATAATTATTGAAGATTATATTGGGAAAATTGTTGAAAAACATAATATTTCTTTGTCGATCTTCCTGCTTAACATGGTTCTGCACACATCCAGGGTATTGTTATTGGGCTTGACAATCTGGATGGAGTTATTCGTGTTATTCGGGAAGCTTCAAGTAATTCAACTGCATCAGCTGGTCTTAGAAGTGGTAATCTCCTAATGCTTTGTTTTATTTCTTCATCTTGATCTCTTGGAAATCACATTTCTCCTAAATGTGTGATTTGAAGGCGTATGAAGAGCATGTTCGCATGACTTTTGATATTCAGACATTCAGTTCAAGTGTTAGATTTTAGGTTGTATCACTATCATTTCAAAAGTTTTATTTAGTGTCGAGGTGCAATGGAATCTGTTACTTTAGATGAATAATATTGTACTTTATTGATATTCAGAAGGGATATATATACATAATAGAGAATCATAGATAATCCTAGATACTAATAAAATAATATTATATCTTATCCTATATACTAATTATAGGATATTTATATATCTCATAATATCTCTAATACTCTATACTCTCCCTCAAGTCGGAGCATAGATGTCAATCATGCCTAACTTGTTACAAAGATATTTAACTCAAATCCTATTAAAAGCTTTGGTGAGGAGATCACCCAGTTGATTATTGGATCTAACATGTTTGATAGAGATGAAATTTTCCTTGAGATTGTCTCGAATAAAATGACAATTGATTTCAATGTGTTTCATGCGTTTATGGAATAGTGAATTAGAAGTTATGTGTAGGGCCGCTTTATTATCAAACCATAACTTTGCTGGTAACGAGATTTTAAGGCCAACCTCTTTCAATAACTGATATATCCAGACTATCTTACATATTGATTGTGCCATGGCTCTATATTCTGCTTTTGCACTTGATCTTGACACCACATTTTGTTTCTTGTTTTTTCAAGATACCAAATTTCCCCATACAAAGACAATATCTTGTAGTAGACCGTCTTGTTGCTTTTGATCCACCATGATCGGCATTACAAAAACACTCAATATCTATGTGATCATGATTCTTGTATAATATCTTACTACCTGGAGATCCTTTCAAGTAATGTAACACATGTTCTAAAGCTTCCCACTGTCTGATAGTTGGCGAGACCCTAAATTGGCTAAGGATACTCAATGGGTAAGTGATATCAGCACAGGTTATCGTAAGATAATTCAATTTGCCAATCAATCTCCTGTACCTCTCTAGGTTCTCAAACGGCTTGCTCTTGGCGTTTTCAACGGGATTTTCAGATGATATACTACCATCAACATCAAGTAGTGTATTGTAAACCATAGGAAAGTTAGTTGGGGCAGTTCCGTTTTCCAGTTTCCTTTAGCAAATCAAGGCTATATTTTCTCTGAGTCAATAAGATGCCCTTCTTAATCATCATAACTTCAATCTCCAGGAAGTAGGGGTGTTCATTTTGTCCCGTCTCGGTCTCGGGCAATTTGGGACGGGTCCGTCCCGTCCCATGAAAGGTTGGGACGCGACATCCCGGGACGGGAAAAGGAAGAGGGTCGGGACGGGACGGGTCTCGGCCTGACCCTCGGGATTCCCGTCCCGTCCCGAATATTTTTTTAAAAAAAATAAAAAATATTTTTATTTTATTTATTTATTATAAAAAATAAAAATAAAAAATAGTATTGGTTATATCATATTATTTATTAGATGATTGTATTTTTCTCTTCCTTATATGTATTTATTTCTTTACAGATGAAGCAGTAACTTCAGTTGGTGAAGTGAAAAAATTGAAAAAGTAATAGTATTTGTAGTATAATTAATGGTATTTATTATTTTAAGTTGTTAATCATAATAAAGAGAATTTAATTTCTTCTCTTATTTTTTGTGTTTTGATTATATGTTACTAATATATAGGATGTACATAAAATATTTAATATTTTATTTTTTTTTTTAATTGGGTTCAGGAATTCCCGAACCTGTCTCGGTCCCGAAAGGGACCGGGATATAGTGGGACGAGACGGGACACGGGACACATTTTGCATCCCGTGTCCTATCTCGGGACGGGACCGGGACGGGGTTGTCCCGGTCCCATCCTGTCCCGTGAGCACCCCTACCAAGAAGTGCTTTAATGACCCCAGATCCTTCATCTAAAAATGGGAGATAAGGAATGCCTTGAGTGATGAGATCCCCGAGGTATCACTCCCCGTAATTATAATATCATCAACATGCACAAATAGTATAATCATGCCAGCACTTGTTCTCTGATATAACACAATGATCACACTTATGTCCTTCACAACAGTATTAAATCTGTCAAACCATGCTCGAGGACTTTGCTTCAAATCGTATAAAGATCTCTTAAGGCGATACACTTTACCATGCTCCTCTTGAGCAACTAATCCGGGTGGTTGCTCCATGAACACCTCTTCAAGAATATCACCATGTAAGAAGGCATTTTTGATATCTAATTGAGAGAGGTCCCAACTATAAGTAGCAGCCAAAGAGATGAAGAGACGAGCAAAGAAGAGTTTGGCCGCGGGGGAAAAGGTTTTAGAGTAGTCAACACCATACTTATGAGTATAGCCTTTAGCAATAAAACGAGCTTTAAACCGTTCAAGAGTGCCATCAGCCTTAGTTTTAGGGGTTAACACCCATCTACACCCAATAGCTTTCTTTCTTGCCGATAAATCCAATAAGGTCCATGTGCTAGCACGATCAAGGGCCTCCATCTCCTCCTCCATAGCAGAACGCCAACCTGGGTGTGACAAGGCCTCATGAAGGAATTGAGGTATTGAAATAGTATCTAAAGAGGTAACGAATGCACGATAAGCAGTGGAGAGGTGGTTATATAAAACAAAAGAAATAGGATAGGCAAAAGTACGTTTACCTTTGCAGAGGACAATGGGTAAATTAAGGGAGGGATCCGAATCTGATACAGGTGTTTTAGAGTCAATAACTGGGTTAGGCTCAGGGTGAGTAATGCTTGCTGTAGGATTTGATGACAAAGCAGACAATGGCGGAGCTGAATCTGGCGCAATAGTAGGATTGATTTCCTTTAGACGTCTGGTATAAACATGAGACAAAGGTTGTTGACCAAGTGCCGGTACGGGAGTTGGGGTAGGTGATGGTGAGGGAATGATAGAATATACCAGAAGAGTGTCCTCCACAGGTGGGGTAGGAGGAATGGAAGTGTTGGAGGCAAAATATGCAACAGATTATTGAAAAGTAATATCTACAGAAACTAGATAACGATTAAGAGTAGGAGAGAAATAACGATAACCCTTACAAACACGAGAGTAGCTAAGAAAGACACATTTGAGTGACTTAGGATCTAATTTAGAGACAGTAGGGCGCACGTTTCGAACAAAACATACATCCAAAAATCTTAGAATTAATAGGAAACAAAGACTTGGAAGTAAAGAGAGTGGTGTAGGGAATGTGACCATTAAGAACAGAGGAGGGCATGCGATTAATGAGAAAGCAAGTAGTAGAAACCGCATCTGTTCGAAAGGGTTTTGGAACTTTCATTTGAAATAAAAGTGCACGGGCTACTTTTAATAAGTGACATTTTTTCTTTTGGCAACACCATTCTGAGGTGGTGTATCCACACAAGAAGATTGATGTAGAATTTCATTTTGAAGCATGAAAGATCGAAATGATTCAGAAAATTATTCTTTATCATTATCACTATGCAAGGTATGGATAGAAGTATGGAATTGATTTTTAATTTTAGTAGTAAAGGCACAAAAGTGAGAGAACATCTCAGAATGATGTTTCATTAGATATAACCAAGTAGTGCGGGAATAATCATCGATAAACGTAACGAAGTACTTGAAACCAGCTTTGAACTCAACTAGACATGGGCCCCAAACATTTGAATGCACTAACTCAAAAGGAGACGAAGTCTGTTTATTGACTCGAGATACTAAAGGAAGATGATGATGTTTAGCAAAGTGACATGACTTATAATCTAACGACGGCAAATGCTGAAACTGAGTATAAACTTTTTTTAAAGATGATAAAGATAGATAACCTAAACGACAATGTGTTTCAAAAGGAGTGACACCATCAGTACAAGCCATCGCATGATATCCCTGATCAGCAAGAAAGTAATGATCCCCATATTCATAACCCCTATCGATAATCTTTTTTGTCACGAGATCCTGAATTAAGCAGTGATAAGGATAAAATGAAACACAATAATTGAGATCACGGGTAAGTTTGCTCGAAGAAAGAATATTAAATGCAAGGTCCGGTACATGCAACACCGAGGGTAATTGAATGAAAGGAGTAAGACTATGCTAGAACCAATGACACAAGAATAAGAGCTATAAGCAATGGTAATACTTGAAGGATTGGCATATGAGCCATATGTTGAGAAAAGATTATGGTTACCTGTCATGTGGTCAGTGGTACCGGAATCTATGATCCATTTAGAAGAAGAGACAAGACATATATCAATATTACTTCTCGCTATAAGACCACTAGTAGACGGAATGGCATGCTTTTGTAAATCGGTGTATTTGATGAACTGGGCATACTCTGCTATGTCATCATTACAATAAGACGAACCACAATTATCCTCCATATTGCTTTTAACAGCCTAGAGACAATACTCAAGTCAAAAATTCTAAATAAGATGTCACACCAAGGACAAATGACCAATAAATATTTAAACCAAGATAAACATATCAAGGAGAATAGCAGCCATACCAAATACCTGAATTCCAACAGCCACACCCAAGGCTCCATAATAGAGAATACCACGAAATTCATTACGTGAAACAAAAAATAACCAACTAGCATAGATAATATCAATCGGGATAAAGCAGCAATTAAAGGTCTCACTAGGGACCAATCAGTGAAGATGTACCAAATAAAAACTAAAAAACTTGTGTCACAGGAACAAAAGGGCTTCCCCTTTGCTAAACCTTCATGGGCTTGATCCTTACTAAGCCCAATCTGAAGCATATTGGACCAACAACTTCCCTGAACTCTCAAAACTCTTTGAAAGCAAACAATCAGCAATTAAGGGCCTCGTACCTTTTTCGCATTTCTTCGAATAGAGAAATGCTTTAGGTTTCTTCAAGAACACCTTCTCGGTCTGTTTTGTCATTGCTACGGGTTCGAGGTGACTGATCCAAGCCATAATGAAACATGAAAGGCTGCCCACAAAATTCTTGCAGATGCGCCGTCGCGTGTGGTGATCTTGTGCTTCTGTCTCGTATTGTCTGCAGCGTTCATTAAAGCTAAAGAAAGGAGTAACAAAACCTAATGTGCCAAACTCATCGACATTGAACTGCTCATGTGATGCTGAACCAGGAAGTCAAGGAGGAGAAAAAAATTGACACCAGTAACTATGTAGGCTCTTATACCATGTTACTTTAGATGAATAATACTGTATATTATTGATATTCAGAAAATATATATATATATATACACACAATAGAGAATCATATCTTATATATTAATTATAGGATATTTACATATCTCATAATATCTCTAATATCTCTACAGAATCCAATCAGCTTAACCATGTGTTCAAGTTCAAGCTCTTCTTATTATGTAATAGTAAATTAAATATTGTATTGCAGAGTTTAACCTATCTGACAAACAAGCTGATGCGATATTGGACATTAGTTTAAGAAGACTGACCCTTCTTGAGGTAAATCAGAATAATGCTACTATGAATGCTAATTTTAAGATTTTTCTTTTTTAAATAGTTGTGATGATACCAAAGATAGAAATAATATGCTTTCTGCTGTACAGAGAAGGAAATTCGAGGATGAAAGTAAATCTTTGATGGAACAGATTTCAAAGTTAGAGAAACTGTTATCCGGCAGGAAAAATATACTGGAGGTATAGTTTCACTCACTCATCAGCATTTCTTTCCTTCATAACTTATTGAGGCTAATCCATGGGTAGTATTTGTTCAGTCAAATACTTGTATTGCTTGGTTGCTGGCATGACAATATATTAATGTTATATTATATGGTTTAAATATCAAACTTTGTTCCTTGAATCCTATTTTTTTTATTGTTGGCATGCATACTGTATATGTCAATGGTGGTTGTCAATGTTTTAACACCTATGTTGATTGGACATTAAAGTACACTGGTAGTCTACCTGGCATCCCCAAAGTCAGACAGTTTTAGATCTTATTTTTTTCCTTTTGAAAATGGTTGTTGTCTGCCAATGTCTTTTTTCCATCCATTATCTTTATCATGTATTTCAATTTTCTCTCTTTCCAGAATTTTGATATGGAATGAGAGGCATGGGAGGAAATGATTTTGGGGGAATGATAATTAAATGTGAAAGATGCATCATCATGGGTGAAATTCTGGTTTTTAAATTTTCACTTCAGTTTATTCCCCAGTTTTACGTTGAAGAAGAGGGTAGAAGCTAATTTTGAACTTCCTCAATTTTATTGCCATGCTATCTTTTAATTTTCTTTGCCTCTGCATTTTGTTCTCTGTTTGTCACAAAAACTCAATGGATTTTTTCATAGAACACTCATTCACTTAATTACTTCTATTATGATTATTTACTGCGCTAAAGGATCATTTGTATTTCTAAATGAACATTTGACTTATTCCTGAAACTTTTAGCTTGTAGAACAAGAAGCTGTTGAGCTGAAAAACAAATTTGCTAGTCCAAGGCGTTCAATGATTGAGGATGCAGATAATGGTCAACTTGAAGACATTGATATCATTCCAAATGAAGAAATGATATTGGTATGTTGCAGTATAAACCTTAATTTTGTGCTTATCTTCTCATTGGTGTGTCACTTCAGGATGCATGTCATAATATTTTGAACTCTTGTCATGATTCTGTCTTTTACTTTCAGGCATTTAGTGAAAAAGGTTATGTTAAGCGGATGAAGCCAAGCACCTTTAACCTTCAAAACCGTGGAACAATTGGCAAATCGGTTGGAAAGTTGAGAGGGAATGATTCGATGTCTGACTTTCTTGTTTGTTCTGCACATGACCACGTCCTTTATTTCAGGTGGCCTAATCTTTTTCCCTATTTTGTTGCCACAAGTAAAAGAACTTCTGCCTTTGGAAACGTATAGTAACCTAACCTAGGATGATGTAGAATAGAGATGGTGAAGCTGGGCCAATAAAGAAGAACAGTCAAATTTATTGTTGATCAATTTCAAGGCAAGTGAAACCCCTAGAAACATTGAACCTTGTTTAGATGACCCAAAGAAGCCTAGTGCTATGAGGGTATGTAATCCCAGCTCAAGTTGAAATAATCTTATTCCAACATTGGTCTTAATCCAACATTCCAACTAGTAAAAAGTGGTAAATAATACTATGCATAAACTGAACAACACCCTTAATTCTTAAGTGACTAATTTAATTTCCAATTCCAAATTACATTTTTATCCTTAATTTTCAGTTTAATATTTGGCATATGTAGCTCCACTTCACTGTTCTTCATAAAGTTTGTAGAACTTGTACTTATTTGTGTAGTTGTGTACTTCCTTCCCTTGAAAGTTCTAAAAATTGCTGATCTTGGGAGCTCGCTTTTATATGGCTTTGCTTTGCATATTGCCAACCAGACTCTTTTCTGGGAGATGGCATAATGATGGCAAATAGGCTTATGTAAGATCTTTGATTCTAGGTCCCAATATTTGTTGAGCATGCTAGTTTATTTTGTGAAGTATTTTGATTTTTTTTTTGCTGTAGCTTATCCTGATTTATTAAAAGGCATAGAGAATGACTTGTGAAATTTAATTTTCAGTGAAAAGGGAACAGTTTACTCATCTCGTGCCTATAAAATTCCGGAATGTAGCCGGAATGCTGCTGGCACTCCACTTGTTCAAGTAATTAGTTATCGTTTTCTCCCTCCCTCCCTCTCGCCCTCTCCCTCTCTCTCTCCACACACACCAATGCATGTACACACATACATATGTATCGCTCACAAAATCTATCATTTTTTAATTTTTGAACCAGATTATATCTTTATCTGATGGGGAAAGAATAACATCGATTATTCCCGTGAGTGAGTTTGCTGAAGATCAATATTTGCTGATGCTTACAATGAATGGCTATATCAAGAAAGTCTCGTTGAATTCTTTTTCATCAATCAGATCAACCGGAATCATTGCAATTCAATTGGTTTGTTCTCTTATTTGATCTGTCTAAATTTCACCTTTTCTCCAATGTTTCATTCTATAAGTGGTTAGAATGCCCTGTATGCTAGTTTTGCTTAGTCAAGCCTTTAATTTAATAGGTTCCTGGTGATGAGCTGAGATGGGTTCGTCGTTGCTCAAATGATGACCTTGTGGCCATGGCTTCACATAATGGAATGGTCACTCTTAGCCTCTGCAGTAATGTGAGAAGTTGTGTGTTTATACTCATCTTAACAATTTTTTATTTTTGAATTCGGTAGACGTTGAAACATAAGGTGACTTAAAATCACTTGTTCCAACCACAGAAAAATCATAGAAAATTAATAGGTTTCTTATTATATTCCTTGTATATATGAACTCACTCTTCATCTGTGAACTAGTCCTTATATCAAGCAATAGGCCCAAGCTTCTGATCCTATAACCATCGTCTGATGAGCCTTTTTCTTTTCCTTTTTTTAAAATAATGGCTTCATATGACTGGTTTGCGGTTGTGTTATCATTGCTTAATATATAGGAATCTTGGCGTGGTTTTGGTTTTGGTGGAATGATGCATCTCTGGTGTTAAACATGGACTTTGGAAAGGGTGTTCAACTGTCCATTTCATTTGTTTAAGAATATCATGGTTTGAATTTAGTTCTCTTAATATAATTGCTATACTTAAAGGTTAGATATGTAATGTTGCCTTTATTTAGAACATTTCTGGATTGATAAAATCCTAGAAGTACAAGTTGACTGTTTTTTTTTCCCAAACGGATTTTTTTGTTTATTCTCCAATTGATCTTTCTGTTTTTAATTGCTTATGATTGGCGTTGGCAGTCCAAAATAGCTGGGGTTGAGATCCATTTTATTTTGTTTCTCACTATCTTGCATGAACTGGGCCTTATTATTGTTCTAATAAACAGCAGCTTTTCTTCTATACATTTTTTAATTATTTTAAATAAAAAATTATTCTGTATGAAAAGCTACCAAAAGATTATAACCTCAGTAATAATTTGGCATTACATATTTACTTGTATTGCTTGTTTTTCATTAATAATGATAAAAAGCTTATTTTATAACCTCTAAAACTGGACTATTTCCTCTTACTTGGACTGCCAAAATAATAACCTAAAAGCAGTACTTAGATACTTTTATTGACTTGTAGTCTGTTGTCATCACTAGTCTTCCGTGTGGAATATTGTTTTTAACATGACTAGCTCTTGCTTTAAGCTCAGATTCGTACACTAAGCAGAAATACAAGGGGTGCACTGGCAATGAGACTAAAAGGAGGCGATAGGATGGCTAGTGTGGACATCGTACCAGCAGCTATGTGGAATAAGTTAGAAAACTTAGGAGCCCCTCGGAGCAAGTAATTTTCCATGATCCTGCATTTTTCAGTTGGTAGTACTTATCATTGATAGGTTTGTCTAAGATTTCTGGTTAATTGATATGATTTGGTTGAGAACCTTGTACTGGACGCCCCTGTTGTTTATGTCTTTTGATGCTTGATTATGATTACTTTTTCTTTCCCAGAACTAAACTTTCCTTGCTCTACCAACATCATTATCTGGTTTATAATTTATTCATATGAGAAGTTTTTTTTTCGTTTCCATTAGTTATACATCAATTAGAAATTACAATGGTCCATTAGTATATTGGCACTTGGAAATTACACTATATGTCCAAGAGAAAAGGAATGAGGGTAGGGAAAAATCTCGATTAACACTGCATATGTGGAAAATTTGTGTATCCTGGCATCATAGACATAATTTATTTTACCAAAATCTTGTACAGTAAGCAAGGAGGATGTTTATTGTATGACTAGTCTCCCATTAAGCTGTATAGGTTTTGAAGTCAGCAGACAATGGAGCTTGATTTAAGCGGGTTAATTTCTTGTAGTAAAGAAAACTATAACCTTAAGTGGGAAAAGGCCCAATTTGCTCAGAAAGTGTTGTCTTCTGCGCTTATTCGAGGGATTGAGTGTGTGGTTTCTTTGACTAGCTATACTATATTTTATAGTGGTACTTTGCTTAAAGGACAGCAAAAATCTGATAGGTTTTAAAATCTGGAACTTTAGAATTTTACAAAGAAAATTTTCCATGGAAATATAACAGTAGTTTTTGTTCATAAAAAAAATAAAAGCCTTGAAATTAAATGGCTTTTAAAATACAATTTTTTTTTATTAGGTAGTATCTTTTTTTAAGTTAACTTTTATTTTAATATTTAATTCTTTAAATCTTATTTTAATTTTATTACTACTTTACACGGCAACGTTATTATTATTTAAATTCATCTTACAATTTATTTAAAATAATTAATATGTAATTAAAAATATAGTAATTTAATTAGTACACCAGTTCAATTATTAACCCTTGACCTAGTGCTTGCACTTCAGTAACCAGTCTGATTTTTAATACTTGGTATATACTATCTATCTTAAAACCAATAAAATAGAAATTCGTAGTTTTAATTAACATAATTTTCAATTATTTGTTTGTCTAATGATTTTTTTGGTCTTTTCTATTTTTATTTGTATGGTGTCTTTTTGATTATATTTCCTCCATCATGGAAAAAAAAGCTGATAAATGGATTGAATGGGTCTTTTAGCTTTTTTTGATGATATTATATATCATATATGCTTAAGTTTTTTAAATATGCCTGCAGTACAAAGCGTCTAAATGGCCCATGGTTGCTTTTTGTGTCTGAAAGCGGTTATGGGAAGCGGGTTCCCTTGAGCAGCTTTCGCCCGTCACCTCTGAATCGAGTTGGTTTGATAGGATACAAGGTATTGTTTATATCATGGGAAAGCCTACATTTGATAGTAATCATGCTGTAGTTCATCTAATGTATTATATGTTTTTATCACTTCTCTTCAGTTTTCTGCTGAGGACCGCTTGGCTGCAGTTTTTGTTGTAGGATTCTCATTAGCAGGTAATTTGGTTGATGTCATTTAACTTGATGTTGGGTACAATGCCGATGATTACCGGCATATCACTGCTTACTGTATATTGTAGTTTTGTTGTAAAATATTTTCTGGTTTTCAACAGAGGATGGTGAAAGTGATGAACAAGTGGTTCTTGTGAGTCAAAGTGGCACTGTGAATAGAATTAAGGTCCGGGATATTTCAATACAATCTCGATTTGCAAGGTATGTTGGCACCGCATGTGCAGATTCTATTAATTCTGGATTGTTATGACTTCATCATGCGAGCAAAATTTAACTGTGCAGAGTATATATATTTGCATGTTCCGTGTTTTGCTTACTTTTGAATTCATTCTTATAAATAATTCCATTGTCTGCCTGATTTAAGGGTTAATTTCTTTTGCCGCCTGATGTTTCCTTTCCACTACATTATTATAATTAGATGAAGGTGATGGCATCTCAGAAGTTTGTAACGTGGACATAGTCCAGAAATAGTGTCAAGTATATCCAAGGAGGATAAAGTTGCAGAAAATAACAATTGGACTGCATTCCAAATTCCAGTTTTCAACAAGCTGAGTTCTATTGTATATAAATATACGTTCAAAAAACTAAATTTGTTGCTTAGATAGATTACCAATGATTTTAATCAGTGCTTGTTAAATGAATGGAATATACTTATTCTGGCATAGATGCCAACGAAAATTTTTCAAAACTCTTGGTTGTTTCCCTGAAACAGCACCCTTTAGCAATTAGACATGAGTATGCAAAATACATAAAAAATATGATGAATAGTAAGGCTTAAAAGGGCGCTCACCGTACTGTGGCTGACCCTCTCATTTATAATGCCTTAAAGATAGAGAATAGCTTTAAGTTTAACTCAATTGTTTTACGACTTTAGATTATGATAAACAATTTCATTAAGAGTCTTGATAAGTTCCTCAGCTCTTATCCTCAAGGGTAGCGTGTAGATTGGAACACCTAGATACTCTAATGACGTCCTTGTTGGACTGGACAAATAATAGCTCCTAGAGTTTTCCAGTTTACTCAAGCTTGCTCTCCTTCATTGCCATATTGTGACGTGTATTGTGAATTGGAAAAACTCTTTCTGCATTGTGAATTGTATGAAACACGTAATGTGCATAAAATGTAAAGATGGTATGTCGTACAAGGAGTTAAGGAAAGTGCTTAACTGCAAGTCTCGTACAGAGTTTCCCAAACACAACTATGCTTAACTGCAAGTCTCGTACAGAGTTTCACAAACACAACTATCTTATTCACATATGGAACCTTTACTGATGACTTCAGCCCTTTATATAGCACCATGGCCCTCTCCAACTGCTATTAACTACCATAACTGGCTCATACAAAGACTGCCTGGAAAACTGCCATAACTACCTTACTAGTATTATGTTTAATAGGATAAATTACATAAAACTGCGTTGAACTTTTAATTATGTACAAATAACCCCTTTAACCTTTAAAACTTAATAATGAACACCCCTGAACTTTCAAGCCTGTGCAGTATATACCCCCTTGAACTTTATTTTTGTGTGTATATAACCCCCTCAAACATTGAGTTACCCCTCAAACTTTGAGTTAGATGTAGATAACCTCTAAACTTTATGTGCAGATAACAATGAAAAAAACTAATAGTAGGGAGTTGTCTGCATAAATATAAGAGTTTAAGGGGGCTCATTATAAAGTTTCAAAGATTAGGGAGGCTATCTATTCATGACAGTCTAGGGGGGTTGTACATAACTTGGCCTATTTAATATCGTCACAAGATTCCCTTCCTCAAAATACTTAACCTATTTAATATCGTAGCAAGATTCCCTTCCTCAAAATCATCCTTTTCCTAAAGGATGTGGTACATAAGAATTGTCAAAATCAGTGCTGTTGAATTGCAGCCAGACTCCTATCTAGCATCTTCAGCGTTTGTTAGCATCTAGTGTACCAAAACCTGTGTCAGAGGCTTCTTGTCCTTCACAGCCTTCCTACCAGACTAGCTTCAGCTCCATGGAAAAGTAACCATCGCCACCTGCCTTGGGCATTTATGGCCAGCTACTTTTGGAACTTTAGAGGTGTTACTTCTTTGCATATGTGGCATCAACACCATTTTTAGTCTTTGAATCACTCAAGACATTTAATATTGCATATGGCAGTTTTTCATTTCAGCCTGGATGTTTGTCAGAGTAAAGGTTTGTTCACATCGTTTAAGTTTTAACCCTTTCGTTAATGTTGAAAACCTCTTGATGACTAGTAAGAATAGAGCAGTTATGACCTTTTTGGGTTAGGAAGATGTTTCATGTTGATTAAGTGTTGGAGTGGGCTATGAAATTACTTGACGAAGAACAGAAAACTGAGGTAAATTCTGTCTTGTATTCATCTATGTTGATACATACATATATACACACTCGGAAGCACAATCAAGAGAGCATATTACACGGAGAGCTATGCACAAATCATGGGATACAGTTTAATGATATAATCTGATCCTATCCCTCCATATTTTCCTATAATCATATCTAATTAATTCCTATAATCACTCCTCCTTAATTCTGAATATTTCCTTCTACGTTAAGCTTTAAAATTTGTAATTTAATCCTTGTCATTTACAAAACTTGGTCAATGTTTCAAGATGCATGCAACTCAGAGATTGTCTTTAAAGTGAACCAAAGTATTGCGTGAGTACAATGCTTTATATTCTTCTGTATTTGATTTTCTTTTTCCCTTGATAAATTATATTCCCAATATTGTTATAGAACTGACGTTGTTATAGGCACCTTTTCTTTTGGCCCATTCATCTTGGCTAGTGAACAATGAAAGCATGTTCTCATTTCCTTTTTTTGGAGGATACCGCTCTAAGCTTATTTACACTAATGTGATGGTTTTGTAGTGCTCTAATTTTTTTTAACTATGATCATAATGTTAGTGAATTGTCTTAATTTCTTTTGACAACTTGGATGAGAAGTCTTTTAATTATTGGGGGCCTTTCATTCCTTCTTTACTGATTTATAATGCTCTCGGTGATTACTTGTTAGGGGCGTTATTTTGATGAGGCTCGATCATGCTGGAAAGATCCAGTCAGCTTCCTTAATTTCATCATCTGAGAGTGAGGAAGAAGTTGAAGAAATTGCTCAAGCCTAGTTGTTGACAATCTGACCCTGTAGTTTTTCCCTTCATGAAATGCAGTTGCTTGATTCTGAAGCAAGTGCATGGAAAGTTAACATTTAAGTTAATATTATGGAAGCTTTCTTCATACTTCTGCATATATAATTTTTTGTGCTTGGAAGGGGATGAGGAAAGTTTTCGAATTACTTTCATGTCTGTAATGTAGGTGGCTTAGGAAAAAAAAAGTTGAAAGTCCCTGTTGTGTTTACTGTTATTTGTGTAATTCTTGTCAGATTGCTATAAGTTATGACCATGCTATGATATTAAAAGTTTCATTATTCAATCACCGAGGAAGAAAGTTTTAATTAAGTAACCCTTAGTTAACCATTTCATTCATTTCAGATTAGTATGTGAATTTAGAGTTGAAGCTATCAATTGTTTCTAATTTCCTGTTTTGCCAGGGAAATGAACAAAACAAAAACACTTCATTATAATTAGGTGGTATCTTTTCGTTGATAGTTTAGAGATTAATCCTAGAGAGATTATTGAAGTTGGTTGACTTTTGCCTCTCCTGATAGATTTTTTTTCCCCATATGCATGGTCTAGCGATTTGGTTCAAATGCAGCACATTGTGTTTAAAGAATTTAACTATTTCCCATTTGTGAGAAATTTTGGTGGTTATGACGAATTGAACAAAAAAAAAAAATTGGGTCCTTGCGGATTGGAAAGTACTGTCTTTAACTGTAACACTTGCTATTTACATATTTTCTGTCCTTTTGAAGCTAGTGAAAGAGTTTGTGATTGTATAATGGACAAGGTTCGCCAGAAAGATACAGTAGTTCTGAAAATGGCAAGGGTTTTTTCCCCAGTTTTTGTACCTGAAGGGATGTTTGCAAATGGATAAAGTTTTATTGGAATGGATATTAGAGCAAAAAGATTTCCTATCTATTTCCCATATATAAAAAAGGAGTCATATTAGTCATCCATTTCATTTAGTGCAAATAGATACTCCGCAAGTCTTTAATAAAATATCTAGTTTGTAGTACAATTTAAACTATAAATTAAGTTTTATATTTATGATGTGAGGAGTATGTAGATTTTGATTTATTTATGTAATAGACTCACAAGAAACATATAGAGAAAACCAAAACCATGAGAACATACAATGATTGAACCTAACTCTATTGAAAACTGGGAATATGTCTTTGATTGATATCTTCAACACCTTATATATTCTTCTTACCATTGAAACTACACGTTGACAGGTTAGTGTTGTCTAACACTCACCTATTTTGTGGGAGTTTATAGGCAAATGTTTAGTGACAGGATTTTTAATCACACGCAATATTGTTGCATTGTTGCTCTTTGCTTTGATACGGAACTTCTGCAATAACTCCACTACATTTGTTGTGGAAGAAGTTGAAATAATGGCATTAATGTGATTGCAGCAACTGAGAATGAGGATGTAATAATACATTCCATAGTAGAAAAACTTACCCATCATGTTACAAAAGCCTGCCAAAGTTTTTGGTATGTTAGCATTTGGTGAAACTTTAATGAGAACTCCTTCATTGGTTCGGATAAATACAGCACTTACCGTACCAGCCATGCGCAGCCATACTCATAATTTGAAGGAGGGCCTGAATCCAGCAAACATTGCAGACTGATCAAAGAAGGATAGGTTTCCCCATCATATGGATGATATATGAGCATTTATATTAAAATTTTCAATTAAAAAAGACAGGCTATTAAGCCCTCTTAATGGAATCTACACAGCATAAAAACTACGACCCAAAAAAGACATTTGTGAATGCACTCACATAATCTATTATACTGCAAGAATGAAATACTGAAACTTAGAATCTAAATCACTCCATATTTGGCCACTTTGCATAACCTAATCATTTTGCAATACTAACCTCATGGACAATATCAGGCCTGAAATCATAAGGATTCTTATTTTGCTTCCGCAGAAAAGTGGCATGATCATCTGGATTCAAAATCTGGTATTTCTGAAAGAAGATATAAAATGTTAAAAAATAAAAATCCATTTATACATATTGGCAAGCAAAAAATCCAGATATATGAATAACAATCTGGCAAGATACAAAGAATTATTCTCGTTCCTTTTCCCTTCAAACTGTTTAAGAATAAAAGGGCATCTAACAATGGCTTGTTTCTGGATATTACCCACAAAAAATAATTTCTTTAAATGAGAATTTTATTCATGAAACAGCTTTAAAAATCTTATATAAGCTAATCTACATCCATTAAAATTATGCTATAACATTTAAAAGAAATAACTAACATTCATAACATAGCATAAAAATATATGACACTTTGTTTACAAAGTCAAATTTAATACTTATATTTTTTTCAAAGAGACATCAAATAATGGCTTTGAACTGCTTTTAATTTTTTATTTATAGCGTGAACATATAACAGTTTTTTGGTATCATGATTCAATTTCTGAGACTAAATTTCTCCAGTTATTTTAAGGGCATCCCCACTATTTAGATTGGAGCCTGTTTTGTGGGAAAGCTTTCTCCATAGAAGCTTTCTCCACTATTGTTCACTTCTTTCATCTTTTTCCTTTCCCCAAATAACCTTTTCACGTACCAAACTTACAGAGGTGAGAAAATCTGTTTAGGTATTGCATAAAGATTCAAAATCATTGAAAATAAAACTGACAAATCTGGCAAAAGTTTGTGTCTAAGTTTTATAGGACTCTTTCTTATAAAAAGAATGATAGGTTTACTAATACCAAGAAGATTAAACCAAGTACATACCTTCCCAACATTAGCAACACAAAGTGAGGCTCTCTCAACAAGAATAAAATAAACTCCAGCTTCGGAGCATTCCGGGCGAGGTGCAGGTCGAATTCCAAGAAGTTCTTCAACGGCCCCATCATTGTGTTCGTCATTCCCTGTTGAGTGGTCATTTCTCTGAACCATCGCTTACATTACAGATTTGAGGATATATCTATATATTGATGAAAGAATTGAAGAAATATTTATCAAAGGATAAAATGGTGAGAGGAAGAAAAGTAATGTGAATACACGAGTATAAATTTGGACGAATTCCTACTTGTTTCTTTTCTTTAAAAGTCACGTTATAAGTCTGTTTCTCCACCCTCTTCCGCTTTAGGCTAAGTTTTCTACAAGGATCATCCATGACTCTTGATTCCACTGGAATTGATATCACTCCCTTGAATAATGCTAATTTTAACAATTGATTTTACTTTTCTCTGAAAATAGGTAAAGAAAGAAAAATACGGGATCAAGGATATTCAATGCTGTCAAAAAAGAATAGAAGACTTTATGCAAAACAACAAAAAATAATCAAAGGTGTTGTATATACCAGCGAATTCAACATAACTGAAACTAATTATAATGAGAATCAATTAGTTGAGTCCGCTACAAAAAGGGGGAAAATGCACAAGCTCATGTCAATATATATAAATTTAAATGGGAAAAAGTACGTACATAAAAAAAACAAAAGGAAAATATAAATCAGTGAAGCATAACGTCAGAAGCACGATTGAGCCGGGCCCCATAAACAACCTAACAACAGTGAAGCACAATGTCAAAATAACGACGGATCAAATAAATGAACAACCAATTTTGTTATTTTTAGAGATTATTCCGAGTGTTAAGCAGCTCAGTATCGTTTAAATAAGGTTTCAGATTTGAGACTTAGCGTATGCAAAAAATTTCTATTGGAAGACTCACCCACCATAATCAGATGTGCTACACGGGTGTAGGAGGAAAATTCCAGTGAACCGGGTGAAAAATAAAATAAAAAATTTTGTTCTTCAGAGAAATTAGAGGAAAAAAGAACAAGGCGGAGCAACAACAGAGGAGAGTGAAGATTATTCTGAGTGGGAGAAGGAAGCGACCAAACGAGTTTCTTTAGTTAAGTAGTTGACAGATTGGAAAACTTTATATAGTGTATACTCCTTTAATCTTATTTATAAATTACTTCTAATTGTTTCACACGGATATCATCCCTCGTGTCGCATTGATTTCCGAACTCAACAGACATTGGAAATGGCTTTCAAAGAATTACGGAGAGCAAAGAACTTTGGTGAAGTTTTGTTGCTTGCGCTTGTGTAACCCAGCCAACAAGACAATTAACTCAGCTGACGCTGACGGAACGAAACCTAGTTTGATTTGTGAAACAAGGATAGTTTTGAAATATAAAGCAGAAAAAGGGAGTAACCAGTAATGTGTTGTATACATACATGAAAACAAACTCATGTCCATATCAAACATCAAAAAGAAAAAAGAAAAAAAAACAAGGATTTGTAAAAATTAATACTGATGATAATAATGATCCTTCTACTTTTAATTTTGATTCCTATAATTAATGATGATAATAAAATTAATAAGGTTAAATTCTAATCAAATCTTAGTACAATTATAAGGATTGATGTTTTGAATGAAAGAAATTATTTTAAAAATAAAATTTAAAATTATAGAAATTAAAATTAAAATTAAAAATTAAATAGATTAAAAAAATTAACAATATTATTAACTCAATTAATCATTTAACTCTTGGATCTGATGGATTGGATTAGAATGTCATGGAAAAGGGATGGGTTAAGGCTGGGTTGTAAAAATTGGTTTAATAAAAAATAATTTAATGATTTTAAAACTGTCATTTTTAATGATAAAATAATGTTTTGTTGGTTTTCATGTGTGTGTTTTTTTTTTTTTGGAATATCGATTTAAATTTAAACAGATTGATATATACATTTTCGCCAAATATATTCCTTCGTTCCTGGATCACGATGGGTGTAAGCGAGGTTATGGTCGCATCTGAAACCTAACCTGGGGCGAGGAATTCACATCCATTATTGCTTGCCTGCTAAATCAATTGGGCATCATTTGACATAGGCATTTTGCTCCATAGAGGTAAGCGACATCATCTATATTATCTATGTCCATAACTTTTCCTTTCCTTTCTTTATCATTTCATTATTTATTTGATTTAGGGTTTTGTGGGATGAACGGAATTTATATTTGTTTGTTGAAGGAATTTTGTGCTGATGAATAGGATATTTTTACGTTTTAGCCTGCACATCGTCCCATGCTTTGTGTTGATCTATATATGTGAATCTGTACATTTAATTTGTTTGGATTTTGCTGTGCACCTTCGGGTGCTCATTGTATTATTCTGTCTTGGGAGAAGATTGAATCTGATTGTTTGAAATTTAAGGTCTGATTGTTGAAGGAAACCTTGCTGTGTTTGATGCAAGGGGATTTATATAATTGTATTTTTAGTTGTTGGAGTATTCTGGCTTTCTGCATGACTAGGAAATTGTTTAGTTTATTTTGATAAGTGATTTTGATTAACTTATCAAAATGAGCTGAAAACAAATTTTCTTCCAACAACCCCTCGGTTAGCCTAAAATTCTATCAACAATCCATTCATGTAGGTTAATTAAAATCACTTTTTTTTTCCGGCTAATCTTGAACTAACGGGCCCTAATGCTCCATTTGGATGGGAAGAAAAGTCGGAGGAAAGAAAAATAAGAGGAGAGAAGATGGTGAGAAGAGAAAGTTGGAAAGAAGTTATTAAGCTCTCTGTTTTGATGGATGAGAGAAAATAGGGAGGAGAGAAAATAGGCAAATAACTGAATGACTCAAATACCCTTACACGTATATAAAAATATATTATGTTTAAAATCAAATTAAATATCACAATGGAAAAGTCATATCAACATTATCATCGTCATACAATTTAAAATCAAATTATTTGATAAAAAAATATATATATCCATGTTGTTATATTTTAAAACCAATATTTTTGTGTGTAATTTATCAAGAACAAAAAAAGTGGATAATTTCTTAAAATTAAATATAAAAAAAGAAATAGATAAATTATATTATTATCCAATATTATTAATAAATATTAAAAATATAATATAAAAATGAAATGGTTAAAGTGGAGTGCAAGGTCATGATTGGAAAATGATCTCTCTCCTCATTTTCTCCCCCACTTTTCTTTCATTATCCAAACAAGAAAAAACTTGTCTCCCTCCCCATTTTTCTTTCCTCTCTCATTTCTCTCAACCCAAATGAGCGGTTTTGGTTTGAGGGGAGGGAAGTGGAGGGGAGCCAAAATTTGGCCTCCTCTCCCCTCCTCAGCCCTTATTTTGGTCCCTTCCAAATTGGTGGTTTTTGTAAGGGGCCATATTTTGTGACTAATTTGTCTTCATGTATTTTATGATATTCCATCTTTGCCCATATCAAAAAAACTCCATTCGTTCACCTCCAAACCCTACTCCCTCTGCTATCTGCATTGTTCTCGCCGATCAGAGCTTGATCACCAGATATTTTCCTTCACCGTCTGTATTCTTTGGTTGCCGCAGTCTGCATGGATCCTGCTCGTTGTTTTCTTCATCATCTGCTTTCATCGTTTGTTTTCTCCCCTGCTCTCATTCAATCTCTGGTAAAAATTTCTTCATCTGAATCCTCCTCTTGTCCTATTTTATTGTAACTTGTTCAGATTTTTATAAATGGTTTATTTAATCCTCCTCCTCTTGTTTTCCATCCATTGCTGGTTTTGTATTACTTTTTGTTACTTTTGGAGTAATCATAAAGGAAGTTTTTAAGGCAACTCAAATAAAGAAAATTGTTTCAAAACTTTTTTGTAATTTAGAAAATTAGAAAGAAAGCCGTTATGGTAATGACTTTTACTGCCATTAGTGGAGTTCTAAATCTGTTGGTTCTCCATTACTTTGTTTGCGTTGATTAGCCGTCCTGGAACAATCAATTCTGGTTGAGCTAAATTTCGGTTTCTGTAGCAATTTTTTTGTTCAAAAGCTCATGTCTGAAATCTTGCTGCATTAGTGATTACTGAGCTTTGCATCTTGCATCTGTGCTTTGGCATCACTGTATTTGCTTCACTCTGTCTGATTAGGGATCAATTTCTGAAATTTTTGCTGTTCTGGTTCAGAATTCAGATTTAGTCATTAATGTTGAAAATTTGAGCTTTGCTAAGCCTGGAGTTTAGAACTGAATTATTGTGGTTGAACTTTGGCCGAGTTTATGTTTCCATTATCATTGCTTTGAATTCTATAGTTGCACTAAGTGTTGGAATTTCAAAAAATTTGCATTGGATTCTGGTCTAAGTTGCTGATCATAGAAATCAACTTGAACTATTGTATTGAAACTTGAAAGTTGAGATTTTGAAAATTTTGTTGGCAAATCAGCTATCAAAATTGGTAGAGAGATTTTTAGAGTTGATCATTTAAGTTGTGTTGAGTGCACACTTAATTGATCTTCTGGAAATTTGAACCTTGGTGAATTGTTTTCTGCTATTGTTCTCTGGGATGATCTTGAGTGTTCTTAACTTTGTGATTGACCCTCATTTGATAAAGTGATTGATGTAGTGTTTCAAGTTGATTTAGTTATATGTAAGTTTATTCTATTGTTGTATTATGTATTATTGCAGCTGAGATAAGGCATTCATAATGGGTGCTCCTAAGCAGAAGTGGACACAAGAAGAAGAAGCAGCACTAAAAGCTGGAGTTGTTAAGCATGGGGTTGGAAAATGGCGCACAATACTTAAGGATCCAGAGTTTAGTAGTGTCTTGTATCTGCGGTCTAATGTAGATCTTAAGGTTTGGCTCTACTGGGATATCTGTGTTTGCTTTCTTTTGTTTTCATTTTATGTTGGAGTTCAGGATGCCAAGGTCGTTTGAATTTTGTATGATTATGCAGGATCATCTATATACTATGCGTGTTGCTTATTTATTATTATATTTCTATGGCATAGGATAAATGGAGAAATCTGAGCGTAATGGCAAATGGATGGAGCTCCCGAGACAAGTCTAGATTAGCTGTTAGAAGGACACATCAGGTCTCAAAACAAGATGAAAATGCTATGACTGGCTCTTCTGTTGTTCCGAGTGATGAAGAACTTATGGATGCCAGGGCTTCTCAAGTACCTAGAGATATGCTTCAGATTCCTGGTCCGAAAAGGTCTATTGTAAGGTTGGTCTATTTCTTTCTTGATGTTTAATTTTTAGGCAGTGTTTCATTTAATTACTCCTATCAACCTGGTTTTTGGCATAAAATTTTTAGGCAGTGTTTCATTTAATTACTCCTATCAACCTGGTTTTTGGCATAAAGCAGTAGTTATGTTCTGATGAATTTTCTTCCAGTGAAGCAGTTTTACTGAGCATGAACGGTTGTTTCTTTAATGTTTCATGCAACGATTTCCACTTAATAATGCAGTTAATTATTTCACTTTTGGGAATTGGTTAAACTACAAAAATAAAAATAGAAATTTATACTATTTCATCACTAATCATTGGGAAAAAAGAGTTCTATTGTAAGGTTGGCATTTTTTTCAAAAAAAAAACAATTAGGGGCTGCCTCATTTAATTACTTCTATCAACTTGAGTTGTTGCTAAAAACGCAATTTAGTTTAAGAATGTTGTTGAATTTTATTCCAGTGAAGCAGTTGCATTGAGCGTTATTAATACTTGTTTCTGTAATGTTTGCATGTGATAATTTCCACTTAATAATGCAGTGTTTTATAGATAGCGAAAAGTGGTGATCAAGAGATTTGAAATGAGGTTCTGTCAATCCAATATATGCTACATTAGTCTCTATTAATTTGTGTTATTGACAATGGTGAATCAGTTTTATAAACAACTTGTGGTCCAGAAGTTAATATTATCAGAAGATTTTATATTCAATGAATTTTTTTGTTGTCAACCTTAAATAAATACACATATGCACTCACTCATTAATATATATTATTGTGCATTATACAGAATGGATAACCTTATAATGGAAGCAATAGCTAGCTTGAGGGAGCCTGGCGGCTCCAACAAGACAAATATTGCAGCTTACATAGAGGTATAGTTAATTGTTGAAGTCTAAATTCTGTTTTTTCTGCTTAAATCATTTGATTCATTGGTAGATGTTCTAGTGTTCTGACTTTCTTGATCATAGTAGGATCGTTTTTTACAAACCTAGGACAACTGTTTATACAATTTCTTTGTTGAGGAGGACGAGAAGCTCTCTTAACCTTGTGGCTTGAATCATAAAGAAGTTAGCTTTTTTACTTTATTATATATCAATTGAAAGAACTATACTATTCTCTGTTGAATGGTTCGTCTTTCATTTTGTTGATTGAGCTCTGATTTCTAATTTATGTTATCTTTTGTGTAATATAAATGGTTATGTTCAACTAATATCAGTTGTACCTTTAGTGAACATTGCTTATTAGGTCATTCAAATTTATAAATGTTGGTTGGGACCACATAACAATAAAAATAAAGAGGCCAGGTATAATTTTGGTAAAGAAATCAATCGGAATATAGAATTATCAGATAGCAAGGAAGCTGAGACATGCTTGTGTTGGAAGGCCTTGTTTTAATATTTTCACTTTTTCCTTCAGTTTTCATCTCTCTAAATTTGTGCATAGTTTTCACAACTACTACCTCTTGATGGTAGAGAAAGTTTGTGAAGAAGGTGAAGAGATGAAATGGTTACAGTAAATGTATTTTGATTATTTAAATTTATAATTTAATTGGCGCTTTAAGAGGCATTACTGGGACAGATAACTGAACATACAAGCTCATTGTTTTTCACATGGCCGTCCATTTTACAGTCAAAGTAAACTGGGATCCATTGTAAACAATCTTTGAATTTTCCTGATAGGCACTGTAATTTTACCTTAACAAGTATGAAATTTTCTATAGTAACTTTATAAAATCTACAAAATCATAAGTATGAAAATTTTAAAATAGAATAGTTGGAAATACTTATAATTGACTCTTTTTACTGCATTAGCTTCCTCTACTTTAAAAGAAAAGTCATGCTTTTAAATAATAGTAATGATTAAAAAAAACTTCAGCTCATTTTTTCGGTTGATCTTGACATCTTTCATTATTTACAAGTAAAACAAAGAATACTTGAAAATTGAAATTCTTTCATAAATCTTCCTATACTTCTTGATTGCTTCATATTGGCAAGGAACAGCCAATTAAGTCATTGAATGCTAAAAGGTGATTTAAATCTGCTAATAGGACTGTAACTTTAAGTCTCTACTATGATTATGTTGAAATTGTTTGAAAGGTTCTGATGAATTCTCTATAAAAGTTATCTAATATTATTGAAAATAAATATCTATTTCTGATTGATATTTATTACTCCCTGTGGTCCTAAATATAAGAGCTAGATAAGAGATTCATTTTGATCCTAAATATAAGACCTCAATCTATTTTGCATAATTTTTTAACCAATGTATCCCTTTGATTGCATATATTAAGATGGCTCCCAATCAAAGAGTATTTCCATTAAAGAGGGTAGTTTAGAGAAATTAAGATAAATTTATTACAAATAACTAACTTAACCAATTTTCTTAAGATCTACAAACTAATGATCTAGCTCTTATATTAAGTATAGGAGGTAGTAATCATTTTTGTTAAAATATGAATATTTGCTTGGAAGCCATATTGTTCAGTGTGATCAATGGAGGATAATTCAAGAAAATGAGACCCCTGTAAAACGTGTATTACATTTAAACATGGAACAGGTTGAGATTCCATGCCTTGGAGATCATTCTAAACCATAAAGCATGGAGCGTTTTGTCATTTTCTCTTAATCTGTTCAGAAGTGTTTGGCTATTGGCCATCATTTTCATTCCTTACATGATACTAACCATAAAGATGCTCCTGAATATGATGCTACTTCAACACCATATATGGGATTTCTTTTTGTTGTTTATAGTGATCCTATGTATATGTTGGTCGTGAAACTCTTGTTTAGTATCCCGTTTGGCAGGATGATGCAATGAATTATATTTTTTATATTTTTTCCTACTTAGTTGTATTTCATTGCAAAATAAACTGTAGGACCAATATTGGGCACCTCCAGATCTCCGAAGGTTGTTGTCGACAAAACTGAAATCATTGACAGCAAGTGGGAAACTAATCAAGGTATATTTCAGATATGTAATTTTTATGATGGTCATTGCCAATGTTCTCTGCTGTTGCAAAACTTGTTTGGCTCAGACGAATTTAATCTATATGCAATTTCTTCTATTATTCTACTGAAATGGGATTTTCCCTTCTGTTGGTATGTAATTTTTGCTTTTGTAATATGCCCAATATCGTGTCTATAAAAGTAAAGAGGAAAATCCATTCTAACCCTTGCAAACTCCTAATTTCAAGCATATTTTTTCCTTAGCTTTTGCTTTTACCAAATGCACAGGGTTTGCAATTTCATTTTCCCTTCAATGAAGTTATTTTACCAGTTTCAATTGTTTATAACGTAGAAGTAATGCACTATCCTATGAAGTGCAAAGGTATCGTAGAATCCCTCTGTTTGGTACTGAGAAATGGGTTGTGGCTCTTGTTCAGTGAAGTATGGTGATTTGGTCTTGAACCTTAAGGAGGATTAGGGGGAATATCGTTTACCCTAGAATTACTTCATTGAAGGGGAGGAAAATGACTTCATTGAAGGGGAGGAAAACATATATGGAACAATGTGATTGGAGGTAATTCTTCGGTAAATGATATTCCTGTGATGATTTGTATCTCTTCGATGAAACAAGAGTGGTTTGACAAATCTTTGGAGAAACTCTATTATTATGGTCTTGCAAAGAGGGGTGGGGTAAAAGATGGTGCAGTGCAGAAGTTCCCATAGATCTGGGCTAGGAAGGGAATTGTGACCGTCGCTAATTTTTTTCGGGTTTTAGCAGTATGGTAAATTATTACGTTTCTCCACTGTGCTTTGGACAGGGAAAGGATGTCTTATTAAATCTAAATTGGGTTTATGTGTGTAGAATTATGAGAGAGCAGCTTGGCCTTGATGTGAGGCTTTGGGATTATTTTTGACACAACCTCATTGTGGGTGAGACCCTGATTTTGGTCCAGCTTCAGCTAGTATTTATCTGTGGCATGTCAATTGAATTTTGGTTGTCCCATGAAATTCTATGATTGATTGTTTATCCTTTTTTCTGATCCACCCACTAACGTGCAAAGGAGATTCCTTGACTCAGGCGAGAAGATTAAAGGCAAAAGAATTAGACAGGAGTAACATAAGGCAGGGCTTAAGACTCAATTGCAGAGGCTCCTTTGGATCCCACTCTACTGGGTCAGGGAAGCTTTGAAGATCTTTAAACTTTTGTTAAGAGGGAGAATATGCTCAGCTGAGGCTTTGGTTAGGCCGATTTGGAGATCCCTATAGTAGGTGACATAATGTTTCTTGTGCTGGTCAGAAGGAAAGCCAGTTGAAAAAAGTTCTGTATGATTTAGGGTTGGATATGAGCTTGATGGCAATACATTTACACCCTAGAGAGAGAGAGAGATGTCCCCTAAGCCAAGCACAGGTACTTACTGGAATTCCTTGGACTTCATGGTAAAGGACTTCCTTGAATATTGATAAGGCAATGCCAGAGGCCTAGCTTCTTGGCTTTCAGCTATTTATGGGAAGAAATGTTTCATTTTGAATTCCAGAAGTGCAGGAAGCAAAGAATATATATATCATTGTTTATTATCATGATGATCATAGAGCTCTCCTAAAAGTCACCAAGGACTGCAGGTGAGCATACAACAACTGCACATGCGCATAGAGCTCTCCTAAAAAATCACCAACCTAGCTATCTAAAGTCAACAGTAGTTTTATGCACATGTGCATACAACAACTGATAGTTTTGTATATAAGTATGTGAGCTTTAAATGCATTGTGGATGCTGTATTTGTTTGTCAACAGGGAAAATTAGTTAACTCGATTGGGGATCTTTTTTGTTCAAATTCAATTTAGAGATCTTACTTCTGTTTGTGTTTGGTTTTACAGGTGAAACGAAAATATAGGATTGCTCCTATGCCAGCATATCCAGACCGAAGAAGAAACTCATCCTTGTTATTGACGGATGCAAGGCAGAGAATCTCTATGAAGATGGACAAGGATGAGGCCAATGTCATCACTAAGTCTCAGATAGATTTAGAACTAGCAAAGATAAGGTCAATGACAGCCCAAGAGGCAGCTGAAGTCGCTGCTCGAGCAGTTGCAGAAGCAGAAGCCGCCATAGCAGAAGCTGAAGAAGCAGCAAAGGAGGCAGAGGCTGCTGAAGCTGATGCAGAGGCAGCACAAGCTTTTGCAGATGCTGCAGTGAAGACAATTAATGGAAGAAACACCCCGAAATTGGTAAGTCCTTTATTTTATCAATCACATTATTCGCAAGTCATGAACAAATGTCTCATTCTTCATATGTTGTAGGACGTGGGAAATATGTCTAGTTATTGATTTTGTGATAAATTTGTCAAATATATATATATATATACTTCTGTCCTTAATATAGGATCTAATAGAAGAGTTGATCTTGGTCCTAAATATAAGATTTATTTCTTATGTTTATCAATTTTTTTTCTAAATTACTCATATTGATACTTTCTCAATAATAATCAAGTAAGAAAAGGAGGGGGGAGTTAAGAAAGATAATTAGGGTATTTTAGAGAAAATATGTCATATTAATTAACTCAATTAACTTTTTTAATCTAATTAAATTAGTTAAATATGTCTTATATTAAGAGTTGGAGGGGTATATAATTCTTTTGCAGACAAGAGGATGTTGAATGGGATATTTTTCTTAAGCTTGGATAGAGTAATTTTCTTTCTAAGTGCCTTTTCCTTTCAAGTTGATCATTAGGGTGGGAGTTTATAATCTTGTCTAAAACCATGCATATGATGAGATCAGACTTGTGGCTTGATTTGGGGAGATTTGATATTACAGATGCAATCTGTAGAGCTGATGCGAGCTTGATAGGAATGAATTAGAAAGGAGCAAAAGACCAATGCTAAGGACTGACAGCTAGATAGATATTTTATCATTTGCTGATTTGTTTATACTGTACATATATTGAAGATCTTTCTCCTGAGTTGAAGCAGGATTCACCTTTATCGATAGGTTTTGCTAAGTTTTTTGTACACATTTATAGAATTCTAGTAAATTCTGAAGGGATGTGTTTGTGTATATTTATTGCTTATCGAACGTTATCAATGTACCATTGTAGAAATTAAACTTAAATGATCAGTTCAGAATCCAGCTGAAACTTGCAACTTGATTAGTTTATACTTTACTCTTTTTTACTGAAATATATCTCTATTTTTTATTTAAAAAAGTTAAAGCAAGGTTGCACCTGATAAAGCCTACTATATTTGTTATGTAATATAAGAGTTATTAGATTTTTGTGAATAGATTAAATAAATAAGTTAATTATTAATATAAAAGTTAATTAATTAATTTAAATAGATTAAAAAGTAATATAATATAAATTTATCAGGGTTAAATTTTAATTATAATTAAATAATTTATTTTTTTTAATTTATTCAAAAAAAATATATTAAGAAATGGGGGAGTAGCTGTTTGGGTTTTTGAAACCTGTTGGAAGCTGTACTTTTATTTTTTTGTTGCGTATGCAAGAGGAAATTATTGTTATTTTGTATATTCAACTTGTGGAGTTCAAGACTAAACTCGAGCAATGTTAATGTGAGTCTACGTCTATATTCATCTCTCACGTATCCCTCATAGAATGAACCATTTCAAAACCAATTTTTTCCCGTGAATTTCATTACCTTGAAAACCCAAGTTTTAAAGTGAATTATAACAATTCATAGTTGGGTTTTAGACAAAATTTATCTTGCTCTAACTTTATCTTATATTTCTATACAATATAAATCGAGAAAACATTATTAATGGTAAAATTCAACTTAAGTTGATTAAAAAATACATCATCTAGATATGGGAAAGAAAAAAAAAAAAGGGAAAATCTTACAAAAATATTATTTAAATTTCAAAATTCCTAATAAAGAATTCCTACAAAAATGTTATTGTTTGCCTATCAAGTATATTCAATAACTATTAAAATGTAAGATAAAATTAATTTAGGATCTAGAAATAAAATGTGAAATTAATTTAGTTGCGTATGGAAAAAAAAAACTTCAAACACATGCAACACAACTAACTGGATTCGAACTGGTTGGAACCATCTTACCAAGTGATCGTAGAAGTCATTTGTGCTCCTCAATACACAAGCAATAGCATATTCTATTATAAATGATGCTCAATCATGTTTTTTTTTCCTTCTATAAATGCATTTATCTGATATCAAATATTATTTAGTCAAAGTACC
Source organism: Leucaena leucocephala (assembly GCA_037074615.1). NCBI lineage: Eukaryota > Viridiplantae > Streptophyta > Magnoliopsida > Fabales > Fabaceae > Leucaena > Leucaena leucocephala. The sequence goes on along the minus strand of CM073527.1, from coordinate 2,581,128 downwards.
TAAGGGATAACTCAACATAATTATTCTATTCACAAAGTTCAAACTCTCCCTCACTTAACAAGAGTCAAGTCTTTTCCACTCAACAACAGTTGGCGAGGCACATTCTTTGTTTTTTGTTTTTTTTTTTTGAACAGAAACATTATTTGTTTAATCTGGACAAGCTCATTGATATACACCCACAATGCACAAAGTAAACAGAACAAAGTTTAAAATGATCAGATCATCTCAGAGAAGAGAAAAATCTTTAATATGAATAGCTGTTATTGTAACCACTACAATACTCTAATTACTAAGCATATAGTGCAGAAACTAACTGCCAACCACAAGTCAATACATGATTTTGTCTTTTGATAATAACAGGAACGAGGAAAAGAGAACATTGGCCATAATAAGCGACATGACATGACATACAAGCAGCATGGAACACAGCAGAAAACTGAATGTTTTCACTTTGATCCCATCCTCCCACTACCTATACTAAAAACTAAACATAAGAGGATTTCATACAAACTTCTAGATGCGGCCATCCCACAAGCAACCTCCCTCAACTTTCCCACCTTTCAGAAGCTTCTCAATTTCTGCAGGAGGGTTTAAACCCAACTTATGAGCTCTTTCCCAGCGAGCTAGTCTGGTCATCCCAATGCATGGTCCATACGCCATGTTCATGTCAAACTGACGCAAAATTTCTTCATGCTCATTGACATCATCTATCAACAAAGTGTATTGGAATATATATATCAGATAACAACTGCCATTCAACGTCATCATGAAAATCAATCTTCTTGTCATGCAAAACCAATTCATTTGATCAAGAATAAACTAAAATCAGAAAAACAAAAAACAGCAACTTTATGATACAGTACCCTTCCCTTTTCTATAATAATCTAGCTAGATTACTGAACATTATGATTTCCAACACACCCTTCAAAAAGATCTATTGGAAAACATTAACATGACCAGAAACATCTCTATTTTGCTTGTTTCTTTCATTTGAGCATTTCAAATAGGTGCTGCAATGGAGAGTTCTACCTATCAGGACTTATTAGGTAATATGGTTTGAGCCTGAAAGCACACCCTGTAGTGAAAACAAAACTCAACCTCTTGACTCATGAGAGATAGAGCACTGCATAGCATTACCTTTTACAAATCTAGCTAAACCTCAAGTCAAATGAGACTTCGGCTCTGTTGTATTTATTCAACATATTTTTTAAAAGACTGGCAAAGCGTTCTCAGTTAGATGCAAAGAATGATGGAAATGTGGCTACATGATGAATTCTAGATTAATTTCCATTACTTTTTGTTTATAAAAAATAATAATTTGTAGAAGGCTGGATCAGTCCGAAAGAAAGTCATGCCCATCATCAATATATCAATATTATACGGAGTCATTCTGTTATTATTCATAGTAATATGACTTTTCTCGAACTCCACGCAATTTTTTCCATATTATTTCAATATTTCTTTACAATATTAGCATTTGTGTGACTTCTTTATTCCTTCAATCTCTAACACATTTCAATTTAGTTTAAAGATATCTAGTTCTCAAACACACTCGTTAACCATTACAAAAACAACCCACAAGTTAGAGAGAAGAACTAAAACCATAACGAATTACAATATTAAAGGCCATTTTCACAGCCAACATCCCATCAAAAGGGAATTACACGGGGGGGGGGGGGGGGGGGAATCATCTGCTGTTAGGTTGATGAAAAGGAACAGAGAAACAAACAGAGACAAGAAGCCAGAAGATATGCCAAGATAAAAACCCTAGAAAGGAGAACATATCGCTATCAAAACGAACGACAGCCCATCAATAAAACCAAACTAGGACGAGTGAATCGACGAACATATGTAGAATGATAGAAGAGAAAGAAAGACCTTTGGGGGACGGAGATTGCGTTACATCGGAAGCAAGAGCGATTGATTTCTTGGAAGATTTGGAGGATGATTTGTTGGCTTTCCTCTGTCTGTAAAAACTCTTCATGCTTCCTGACACTGACGCCATCGCTCCTATGTTTCTCGCTCGCAGTCGCTTTTAAAATTTTGAAAATTGGAAGGTATTAGAAGGATGGTCGAATGAGTTCTCAATCTCCCGGTTTAAAAAGGTTCCAAATCTTCTTTCTATATGAAGAAATCAAGAAGAGGCCCAGATAAAGTTGGGGCAAAAGCCCAAGATTACCGCCTTTGACAGGCCCAATGCTTCTAAAAATTGGGTATTTAATTTTAAGTACGCACATTCACTTTACTTAAATATAATATTTTAAGTTTTATCATATATAAAAAATTACTCATTTAATATAGTTAGATACACGACACAAGTCATATCTAGATATAATTAGGGTATAACTTCTGTAAATTGGGTTGACAAAAAAAAATTAATATTTTGAGTTGAGACTTATCTCTATTTGAGTTGATAATATTTAAATTTGACTCAATCAAATATACATATAAAAAATATGGAAGAAAAATTCCACCTTTGTTCTTTAACTTCATTTAAAGTTTTATTTTTTTGACAGGATTCTATGCCTTCTAATATTGATTGAGACACATTGATGTAAGTGCAACGTGATTTGCTTTTAGAGAAAATTTAATTTTTTTGTCTTTTATATTTATAATTAGATTTTTATAATTTTTTCTTTTTATTTGGTGTTTAAACTTTTTTCAGTTATATATATTTTATTATGTGGATCCTGACTAACTAACATGTGAATTGCCACAAAATACAAAAAGAAGTCTTTTTTAAAAAAAATAAAATGGTGAAATAAAAGTTTATTTAATATCGATATAAAAAATAAAAAATAAAATATTATGTATGTGTTACTTTAGTAACGTTTTCTTTGAAAATGCATTAGGGAATCTGTGATAACATCCAATAAACTTGTTGACTTGTTACTCAACTTGCCAGTTGACTAACTTTTTACTTGGTAATCTACAAGGGTTAGTTGTGAATTGGGACCTAAGTGGACTTGCTTTCTTAAATATTGAGAAGTTGTAGCTCGAATTTTGACTGTTTTTTAAGTGGCTTTTCAATATTGCCAACTTATTTCTAAAATATTAACAAGTTGTAGTTTAGATCTTGACAAATTAGTCTTTTAGATGATCCGAAGTGTATGCCAACTTTCCTTAATCTTGTCATTACTATACTAAATTAAATAAATTAAATTAATTAATTAATTATAATTAATATAATAATTAATTGATCAATTTATTTATATTAATGAGTATATATATAATATAAATTTATCTTAATTTATTTAATTTCTTTAAATTAATTAACTAATTTTTATATTAAGAATAAAAAAAATATTTTATTGTACCTCTTCATGATAAACAATCGACCATTTCCAATTTTCCATAACTTGAGAAGGGGAGATTCACGCTGCTTCATATGGAAAGATATCTAGGTAAGGCTTTTACTCAAAGAATAAAGTATTGTGTTTTATGATGTACTTTGAATGGTTATCTTAGCCCCAAGGCCACACTTGCATGACTTAGTGCATGTTTAGATAGTCAATCGAGATTTTAAAAAAGTAGGTGACCTAAATTTTTACTTATTTTTTTTAAAATAAATAATTATATTTGTCTAAAATATGGGTCAAATTATAGTTTAAAACTTTTTGATAAGTTCATAGGAATAATTTATGAAATAGTAGAAGAATTTATAAACTATTTAATTATTATTTTGCCCATATTTTTCTCACTCTCTCTCCTCTCCTCCTATCACTTGCCTCTTCTCCTATCTTCTATCTTCTTTACCATTGTTGTTGTCGGCATTGCTCCTCTGTCACTTCTCTAGCCATCATCGTGAGTTGCGCTCCTCCCTTCAGATATGGAAGTTGCTGCGGTAGTTGGTTGTGGATATAAAATTAGGAGAAATGGATGATGGAGGAAGACGAAGGAGAGGAGAAAGACAAAGAACAAGAGTCAGCGTCAACGCTCACTAGCAATAGTGTCGTGGACATTGTCGTGGCAGAAAATAGTATTGACACACAGAGAAAATATGAAAGAGAATGGAAAAAGATAAGAAATTGATTGTTTTTTATAAAATCACATTCTTTATATCAAAATACTCATTTATTCATAACTATTTTTTTTTCATAAGCTATTTTCAATAATCTTTTTTTAAAAGCTGTCAAAAAAATCTTTTTTTTTCATATGTTATTTTTTAAAAGCCTATCCAAACAAACTCTTAATGTGTTTTTTAAAGTCAACCTTGTTTCAATTTTCTGTTTTCTTGTAAAGTACTCATTGTGTAAGTTCAATGGATTTTTTTTTGTGTTATTGTTAGAAATTGTTTAAAGTTGGCATCCATCATTCTCCTAAACTATCTTGTGGTCCCATTCTGTTCAGTTATTTTTTCAATAAAATATTGGAGAAATTGGGGTTACTATCTGTTTCAGCCTTTCAGGGGAAGGTAAGGTTTTCTATATATGTAATATTTAAGAATATTTTAAGAAATCGTTATTTTTAATGAAATTTTAGCACATTGACAAGATATAAGATTGTTCGTAAAACAAAATTACTGAAACAATAAAAAAATTATTTACATAAATCAAATTAAAAAAATATTTATTTTTGGGAATAAGTTTAAAAATTTAAAAATTATTTACAAATGTCCGTTCAAAAATCATGAATATATGCCTTAAAATGTACTGGCTGCTTAATTATTTGGCCATTTGTTAGCAATTAGGTAATTATCTCTCTCTAACACTATATTGGTTATTGGCCTCTACCGTCATGGGGCCATTTCTGTAATACCGTTCACATTACTCCTTCATTTTGAGGATGAAAATTCAAATTCAAATTCTAGTTTCTCACCAGTAGGGTTAGTCTGAATGGTAAATGACTCGGTATCGTTTAAGCGAGGTATCGAGTTTGAGTATTGACGTATGTCAAAAATTTCCATTGGAAGACTCACCTACCATAGTTAGGTACGTGATGCAAGTCGAATCCGGATGTAGTCAGGGTAAAACTCTGATAAACCGGATGGGTAACAAAAAAAAATTCTAGTTTCTCAAAAATATATCTAGTGATAAAAACAAATTTACGGATAACTATAATAACTATCACGATAATATTATATTTTCTCTTCACATTTGAGGTCTCTTGCTATTACTGGGTGTACTTGAGATATAATCATCTTATAACTTAGTTTCTTAGTTTTTTTTAGTGTTTAGCCCCCTCTCATAAAAAAAACATTCAGTTTCTCAATAATAGTGCACCTTGCCATGGTATGTTGTCCAACTGCCTATGTTCATTAATACATTTAAGAATCCATTCGATGCCCACCAGAATTTATCTTCCCAAGCTCTCTATGGCCATACAACAACTGCTCCATAAGAATTACTCCCTTGATTAGTGTGGCCACTGTGAACCAATTTTGACATTTTCCAGGGGAGAATAAATTCCCCCTAGTGCTGTTCCATCCTGTCCTTCTTCATGTTATCTTGGTTCCTTCACCTTTCCCAGGCAATATTGTTATTTTGATTTGAGATTCCACTTTCTCCTGCCATGGCATGGCGTTCGTCTTTATTCTCCGTTCAATTATGGACCCTGCGTGTTTTATCGTTGTAATAATTCTAACTGTATACCTTCACTTGCGCAGAGGCAGCACTTTGGCTGAGTTCCTCACCAATGGAGATCCCTTCGGTGAAGGAGTTGGAGGAATATGATGCCAGAGGAGTTGAAGAAAGCAGAACAATGGCATTTAATTACTCAAAGCAACTTTTTGAAATCTACAAGAACAAAGAAGTTATTGGGGTTTGAGAACTCATACATCTCATTCTCTCCCTTTGTGGATGTTGCCCGTGATTTGATCACAAAGAATTGAAAGGTAATTTTTGCTCTGTGTTTTGTTTGAAGGTTTAAGGTCCCTTGGAATGTAGGAGCTTTAATAAAAAATTTACTTCAAATATTACAGAAGAAAATGGAATGGCTAAGTTTTTCAGGAACATACGGTGACCTCCAATAAGTGGATGGTATAAATTAAACTCCGATGGAATGGTGTCAAGCACAAGAGCTGGAGGGATTATTAGGCAAAGCCAACAACCAAAATCGCTGCTAAATTAAATACATGATAACTACAATGTCTTAACTTGGGGAAGATGAAGTTCCATACGATGGATCTACTATTTGTGAAAAAGTTTAGGGAAAATTATATCTAAGTCCCATATAAGAAATCTAGTTGCAGATAAGTATCATAAAATCATCAAACAACTGTGAAGTCTCATGGGACTTATGATTAATTTTTTTTTGAATTGTGAAATGACAAAAATATCCCTAACAAAAATTATCTTAGTTGTTATTCTTTACTCTAATCAATGAGTTGTAATTTATATTGTTTGAGTTGTTATTTTGCCCCAATAGAATTATTATTCATATTGTTTGAATTGTTTCTTCCGAGGAGTAGTTCTGTGATTTTATAATTTAAACAAATTAATCCTAGAACTTTACAATTGTTTGATAAATTTGTAGAACCTTTTTGCAATTAAATTACTTATATGGGACTTTAGTGCAATTTTTTCAAAAATTTATGGGGTCCATATAACATCCTCCTTTTCTTGCATCTTAGGGACCATTCAGTAGCATTTGGAACCACTTCTAGGGCCATTGAAGTCAAATCATACAATCTGGAATTTTACTCCAGCGAGTACTGTTCACTGTGTAAATTCTAGCGGAGTGATTTGACTTCGAAAAATCATAACTAATTCTAAAAAAATCGGAATGGAGTAGTTCAAAAAGATACACAAAGATAGATTGATGATATTTCAAGGAAAAATGACTCATTGACCACGCCTTGACCAGGTCAACGTTGGTCAACGTTCTGAAATCACTGTTCATCCAGCGTCCTGTCTCTAATTCCAGCATCTCTGGTCCCAACTTTGATAAATCATATCTTTATGTGTAGACATCCAAATGACATGTTCTATATATCAAATTGAAGCTTGGCATGTCTACTATTTACTGGAAAAATATCATACATTTATTCAATCATTTACTATTTATAATTACAGCTCAAATATCACTTCCTCCCCACGAGTTACTGTTCACAGTGACAATTTCCAGCATACATGAATCACATATCAATCATGCTAAGCAATTAACATCTCTTCATGCATCTTTATTTCCTCTATCTTGAGAAGACCTGTTGTAATTGGATTGATATGGAAGGGGTGAGATTTCTGGGGAAATCTCAGTAGCAAACAACACTAAACAATGCATACATTAATGTGAATACTTGTGCTTGCTTGTGAAAGTGTTAACATTGCATAATGTGCATACTTCCATGTTACATATGAAATACAATTAGCCAAAGTAATCATAGGAACAGAGCTTCATACATAAGCACATGTTCAACACAATTCAACAAAGCCATAGTACATCAAGCATAACATTCAATGCATACAAGTTTAGGATTAGTTCACTACCTGACATGTAGCTTTCCTTCTAGCTCTTAGCCTTTGCTATAAGGTTCATTCTTTCCATAGGTTAAAGCCTATACATAGCATAATAATATCTTCATTATTTCTCTATCAGTATAGCTCTATTTAACTCATGCATAGCTAGGGGTAATATCCTTACTCCGACATTCCCCTGGCTTTCTCTCTACCTTTAGCTACCTTTATTAATAGAGATATTTCTCTATTCTAATCATTAAGAGCAATCCTCTACTTTATTAGAGCAGGGGCTAGATAACTTTCTTACCTCATTCCTAAGCTTTGTCCAGTCCCTCGACTCCTCAGACTGCTCCTGGCTCCACCAGAACTCCTTCCTTTCTTTCCTTCTCTTTTTCTTTCTTTCTCTTCCTTTTCTTGTTAGATCCGTGGTGTGCCTTGAAAATGGAGGGGAGTGGCCTATTTATAGGTGAGAGGAGGTGGAATGAATAGTTCAGATTGATTCGCGATGAATGGCTCAGATTGCTTGCTTCCTCAAGAAGCTTTGCCTGCATCATCACGATGATATCACCCTCCCTGATGACTCACCACTCATGACATCATCTAGGACACCTCAAGGGACACCTCATGGGTATATGTGGCAAAATGTGGGGCCCTTGGGACACCTCACCAGCTGACTCAGCCTTTCCAGAGAGTTCCAGAGTCTTTTCCCTGAATGAACGGCCGAGATCGTGCTACATGTCCTCTTGCTTTTTTTCCTTTTCCTCTAATCATGCCATGTGTCCTTTGCTTTTCCTATTTTACTATAATCATGCCATGTGGTGCATTGTGGGCCCCATTTATGTCCTCTCATGATTCCAGATCACTTTACCCAGTTCTATCTTGGATCGGGTCACTTTACTTTATTGAAAAAGCACTAAAATATTATTTTAATGCCTCTTGGGCACACATTACTCTTGGGTTACGTTTTTGGGCCTTTAAATATCATCTTGGGTTTCTAACCAAGTCCAAGCACTCTGGTGGCTCGGTTCCCAAGGAACATCCTTAGTAAATTACCAAAATGCCCTTACTACATCTTTAGTACTTTTAGGGCCATTATTGTCTTTTCATACCTTACTAGAGTATCTGTTGACCCTGGTCAACTACCCAGATACCCTTTTTTAACCATCTAACCTTAGTCAAATGATCATAACGCCCTTCGTCTGACTCTAACTTAATGACACAACACAGTGGCATACCTTCAGTGGCATTTTCGTAATTCTTTATTTTTCTCGGTCTTTATTAGCCCTGACCCACATATTTATCTGAAAATATCATTAGGCCTATAAGGTGCCATTCTGGACCCTCTGTATGATCCACTATCTTCATGGGCTCAATTCCCGAGAAATTCCCCCGAAACCTATTTATCGGGTCTTTTAATCTACTGTAAATTTTGTAATAAATTCTACAGAACTCCTTTTTGAGTTCTGTCAGTTTCAGAAATTCTTATATTAATTATAGGAATTTACTGCCACATTTCATCTGATTCTGAGGTCTGGAGAATACTATATTAATTTCCCTTCTCTTCAAAAATTAATATAAATCTTTCATGACCTCATATCAAAACTATGTGTTGCATCAACTGATCAATATAATTTTCTCTATTTACTGAGACCTCTGCTCAATAGGGTCTAGTAGCATCCCTTTTTCATGCTATATACGGGGCTTTTAAGCTTAAAAATTGAGATATGACAGTCCATGAATGTACCCTATCTTGCATATCCATTTCAAGTAATCCCAACCTATATTTTGCATTGTAGTGTTTATTGGATGAATCGTGCAGCCACCTGAATAACTTCATTTGTGGAGATGGAGGTCCCAAATGAATTATTTTTCTTTTATAAGAATATGTTGAAATTTGTAGAATTAATTGTTTAACCCTTAAAATCATTAGAAATAAATAAAGTTCTAAAATTTGGACTTCATGCAGTTTTTCTCTTATTCCTTATTTCCATATTTCTTTACACATTTTATTAAGATTTGTTTGACTTCTTTATTCCTTAAATCGCTCACACATTTCAATATAGTTTAAAGATATCTAGTTCTTAAAAGTACTTTCGCTAACCCATTACAAAAACAACCCATGTTAGAGACTAGATCTATGACCATTGCGAATTACGGTAGATGTCTTTAAAGGCCAGTTTTATAGTCAAATATATGGGTGTATATAGGTAGGATAGCCTCCCACCACTTGGTGCTCTACTCAGTATAAATTCTAACTATTTTAAGTTAGATATATGTGAGTTAGGTATGGGCATATTAGATATGTCTAAATAAGATGCCATATTAATGTTGTAAAAAAAATTATAATTATAAACTTCTAAAATAATACAGTATTAATATATCTTTAAGAGTTAAATAATATATATAATCTACTAAGAATAAAATAACAAAAAATAATAATTAAAGTCTTAAAACCTATTACATATAAAAAATCTTTAAAATCTAAATAGTTTGTAATTATAATTTTGCATCAATTTTTTCAATATTAACAAAAATGGAGCATCTAAAAAAATAAAAAAATAATTATAATTTGTAATGTAATTATATAATAATTAGTAAAGTTAAAAAAAGAAAAAAATATAGTTATAAATATTAAATGATGCAACTTACCTACTTAATTACTTATATTTCTAAAATGACCATTTAGCCACCAATAACTATTATATTCTCTCATCTAAGTGTAGCATATAGGAAAAAAAATAAAATAAAAGAAGGGGTACTTATGGGCAAGGTATGACAGTCCCTCTACCCAGTGCCCATCTTAAAAAAAGTATAGGTTGTATTTTATAACTTGATGCCCCCGAACCCTCAATAAATAAGCTATATCATATATTTATCGAGTTAAGTAGGAATTGTTTATTGTGGATTCAGGTGAACATATTGAGCTACGGGCTTTATGTATGCCCTTAGTCAAACATCATCCTATCAAAAGGAAAATTAAGTGAAAAAAGTAATATTTTAATTATTAATATAAAATATATTTAATTAATTTGATTAGAATAAAAAAGTTAATTATATTAATTAATGTTAGATTTTTTTTTAATAAACCATAACTTAAAAAACCGTCAAAATGGGTCGAGTTCATCAGGCTATTCGTTTAAGTGGAGGCCAGGTTTAAGTTTTAAATGGTGAAAAATGAAATTAAGCTTAAAAGGCTAGCCCTTTAAGACTAAAAAATAAGAAGGCCAGCCCACTAAGGAAGAGGGTAGGCATTTTTAAGCTCTTTTAATTTTTACTGTTAAAAATTTAAAACTTTATAAATTAAGAATTATAAATTTATTTATGATGATGAAGATAAAGAAGATAATAATCATGTTAATGCTGCTAATATTTAGCTACTTACTTTCTTTCTATCTTTTTTATTTTTATGCTTTATTTAATTTTGGTCATTTTTTAGTTTAGACAATAGTTTATTGTTAGTGCTTGCGATGTTTTTTTGATACATAATGTTTGAGGTTTGATATGTATTAATTTTGAAAGTTTCAACAATAGTTTGAGATTTTATTTAACAAATATTTATTATTTTATTTTTTTTATTTTAAAATAGTTTAAAAAATAAAATTTAATAAAATAATATAAAAGATTGGTAGAGTTGGACTTGAGTTCACACCTTCGAGAGTTGGGCTTTAAAAATAACATAATTTTATAATATGCAAGCTAAGGGGTTGACCCTTTTAGGCCCTAGCCTTTGATGAGTTTAGTTAATTCTTATTAATAATTTAATTATTTTCTTTAACCACTCTTTTTCTCTTACTTAATTATTATTGTAGGAGTGTAAATATAGGTAATTTAAAAAAAATTAATAAATATAAAAAATATATTTTATAATTAAGATCAAATTAAATTATATATTAAGGACTAATAGAGTATATAGTATAGTTAGGAGATCAGTTGATATTTTTTTTTAATGTGGCTTATTGATGAAATGTATAAAAAGGCCATCAAATTGGGTAATATTTGATGAAATCATGAGGGAGAAAGTGTGGAAATAAATAGTTGAAGGGATCGTGCCAATCAAATTAGATAAATTAGTTGTCATTGTGTTAACATTGTCATTTCATAAGTTAAAATTGTTATTTAATAAACTACTGTTGTCATTGTTTTAAAAAAAAATTATAAGCATTTAAGTAATTTCACTACAAAAACTTCAGACTGGCCCCTAACAACCTTGCTGACATTGAGGATAAGTAGGGCCAGGTCCATCCTCTCTCTAAACTGTGTCCCTGCCAAGTTTTGTGGATTTAAAATTTTTTGGAGAAGTTTAATTCTTAAAAAATGGCCTAAATAATTTTGAGAACTACCGAGTTCCTTATATTTTCATGATGTTAAATTCTTTAATTCTATTTTATTACGTGTACTAGTTTTTCATGTGAATTTAAATTGTATATATATTAAAAAAATAAGATATATAGTAACATGATATTGGAAAATTTAATAAAATAGATAAAAAATTTGATCTAAATTTTATCCTAATTTTAAAACTATTTTTTAGAAATTAAGGGTATATTTTATTGAAAAATTTAAGAAAAATAATTTAAACTTTAAATTTAGTCTAAAAATTTTAGGAAAATTACTTTCTAAGGTGGAACAAAATCTATTGGAATTGTTTGATGATTATAGTGCAATAATCAAAGGATGAAATTGTAAACAAAGATTAGCGGGAGGGCAAAATGGTCATTAGGCCATTATAAGCTACAGCCATTCTCACTTGCTCGATAGGATATATCAAGCAGAGCGAGAGGGAGAGGGGGAGAGAGAGAGAGCCGAAGCCGGAGAAGACCAGAGGACGTCGGAGAGGAACAAGTAGAGGAAGAGAAGGCTGGAACTCACATGCAATCGACGATCTAGATCAAGGTAAGTCACAAAAGTTTTCTCCCAATCTCTATTTCTTCGATTGGGCCGTGCTCTGTAAATGGATGGTGACTGAAATTTTTGGCTGGTTAGAGAAAATTAGCGATCAAGGGAGATGATTGTTGATTGATGAAGATTGAGGCTTAAGAGGGGATATTGTTGATGTATGTGTGTGGGTGTGGAACTGAACAGGAGAATCTGAAATTTTAAGCATGATTTCGAAATTAAATTTGTTATAATTGATATTCTATGCTTGATTAGTAGATATAGATGTTTGGAAATTAGGGTAAGTGCATGAGTTAAGCCCTGAGACTTACATGCCAAAATTATAGGTTTAAGTTTTGATTGACGGATAACTTCGATGGTTTTGACTAAGTGTGATGAAAGTATAGAGTTATAAAATAAGACCTTGTAACCTGAAAAGTGAAAGAAGGTTTCAGTTTAGTGAGTGGATGTTCAGAATCTAGTGAAGTAGTAAAGATGTTTTTATTTATTTAGAAGTTTTTAAAGATGTTTAACGCAAAGTTTGAACCACTGAGTTTATATTTGGAATGAGTTAGTTATGGATTTTCAATAATTCAGAATAAATAAGTCAGGAGCGAACGACCGGGTGACTTACGAGCAACTCCCAGTTCAGCTTTTAGTTCCGCCTGATCGCTTAACACAAAAATCTTCTTTCGTTACTTGCAAGAGAGACAGTTCCCATCTCAAGCATGGCGATGACAGTTCACGGTACGCGCCCTGAATTTGTACTTCTACTCAAAGTATCTATTTCGTACTTATTATTGATCTCTTGCCTATAACCCAAATCATGTCCCCATTGCTCTCAATGTTTGGTTAGTTTGAACTTTAATTGTTCCAGTGTCTTGGGCTGAAATCATTGAACAGAAAAGGTCGAGCTGAATATCAATAACATTTGCTAATTGAATTCGGGTTGTGAATAGCAGAATTCAATGGGAAGGAACCTTTTATTTTCTACTAAATTTTGACGGGGATTAGTTGTAGCATGAAAGACTAATCTTTCCGTACGGTTGGTCTCGTTTGAAAGGTATCTTACTCGAGGAATGCAGAATTCATGAAGTTTTCTGAATTTATTTTAGGGTGTTTTTAATAGGATCAAAAGGGAAGGTAGATGATGGGAGAATAAACGTAAGGAATGAATTTAAATCTCAATCTGAGACAGTCGAACCACTTTGAGATCCATAAGCATATATCTTAGTCGAACCACTTTGAGATCCATAAGCATATATCTTAACTTATTTCAAATACAATTAAGTTGTGTCTAGAATCCTGAGAGATGCATGTTAACCGTAGATCCTTCACTAAATTCAAGAAAAGTAAAAATGAACAGGTGTCGTGGATCAGCCTCTTCACAAGACATGGCTGTTAGCATACTATTTTGTTATTTTGTAAGAGAAGGGACTGTCACATATTACCCGGCAGTGTTATCGAGACTAACTGAAAAGGAGTATTCTGAATCAAATTGTTTTATATTATACAAGTACAGATGATAATTCCCACCCCCCCCCCCCCCCAAAATCCAGTATATATGTTATAACTGTTATGGCAGGCCACTCATTATGTTTGATATCATGCCATATATACCTGTAAATCATATTACTTTGATGAAATATATGCTGTGTTTCTTGTTAAACACTTATACTTAGCTCAAGTGATTTGTCAATCTACTGATGTTGATTATGTCCTGAAATCTGGTGTTACAAATTCGTGTGCTGGAATGTGCAAATGGTTCTCCTATTTACAGTGTAAGTTTGAACTGAGTTCTATGAACTTGGCATTAATTTGCATACGAGTAAAATTTCTAACTATATTTTTTCTGAACATGCAGCCTTGCTGGCCTGGCATTCATGTTTTCAGCTAGCATTTTGCTACAGATTCTGGTATGTTTTCCATTTTCCACAATGATACTCAGTGAGCATGTGCTAGGGCTAAATGCTTGAAATTTATTGAGCAATAGGCAATGCTTGCCTTTTGTTTCTATTGAGCGTGTGTTGCGAGTGATTTATGGTTTCATTCTGATTCAAGTTTTGTAATGTACTTAATGATGACTTCAAAGAACCACTTGACTTTAATCTGGAGTTTTGAACAAGAGCCTCTCAATTGTTTTAACACTTAAGGTTCTCAATCTTGATTATTAGAAAGCGCACTTAGCTTGAGGTGTAGAGCAAACATAGTCAGTGCTTACTTCAAATAGCTGACTTCTTAATATGCTCGCAAATTTGGAATCAGGTTTGTTCTGATATTCTTTTGGTTTGGCATTTAGAGTGAATGCTACAGAATTTCAGGTGTCAAGGAGCTGATCGATTTTTTATTCTTGGATTTTATTAATATTTATGATACAGTCTTCCTTAGAGTTTCTAAGCTTTTCTCAGAATGACTAGGAGAGCTATTCATGACATTGTTATTATTTTGAGGTTTTTATATCAATTGAAAATTCTTTCTTCATAGGATATATCTTACAGCCTTCCAGACAGCACTTAAGAATTGAGGTTTTACAGCCTTATTATATATAGTTGCGAGTGTTTGCGGAGTTGTATGTGGGGTGGGAGTGTGCTACGTCATTCCATTGTCTAAACCAAGATAGATAAAAGGGTTAATAAAATCTTTGGCCCCTCAAGTTTACACAAGTTTTGGTTTTAGTCCTTTAAGTTTAAAACCATAGGTTTTAGTCCCTCTAAGGGCAAAATGGTCCAGGTTTTTCTTAAATCATAGGGACCAATGTCTTAGATTGGAAAGAGACTTGAGAGACTAAAAATTATATTAACGATAAACAAAATGGGGAAAAATCATTTATTCAAGTGGTGCTTTTTGTATCCTTGCTATTTTCTACTCTTAGAAAGACTTATTAGAGCCAACACCCTATGACGTTTTGGTGCAAATAAGGATCAGTCTTTTCCTATTCTGTAAAGAGAGTAGATGAGGGACATTATGTGGTTGTTCGCTATAATTCACCAAAAAACTTCACATTACCTTGCTAATGGTAGGTGTATTGTGTTTTGCTTTGGCAGGCTTGTGTGATATACGGCAACTGGTGGCCGATGTTGTCAGGTGAGTGGCATTGTAGAAGCTCTGAAGTTCTTCCCCTCCAACCCCACCTTTTTTCTAGAATTGGTGCCACTAGAAAAGTTGTGATATTATTGTGTTGCTTCTGCAGCTCTCATGTATGTGTTGGTACCTATGCCTTGCCTATTTTTTGGAGGTGGATCCACTCAATTTCTGATAAGCCGTGACGGTGGGGGGTTAGTTCTTTTGTTGACCTAAACAGCTCATAGATTTTACTTTATCTTCTGCTTTTTTTGCCACTGCCCTATCCCTGATTTCCATCCCCTTTTTAATTAGCTTCTACAGTTCTGTATGGCTTTAAAAACTAAATGATCAGTAAAAAGATGAAACTGACCCATTATCCATGGGTCAAGCTCAGTAAGCATATATATATATATATATATATATACACATACATTACTCCGTCTAGACATAGATATAAGAGCTAGATAGAGGGTCTATTTTAATTCTAAATATAATATCCCAATCTATTTTGTATTCTAAAATTATAATTTCCCCCTTCAAAAGTATGTCCATATGATTGCACAGGGGCTTCTATTGAGGGTAGTTTAAATGCATGTGATTAATGAGGGTATGTTTAGAAAACTAATACACTATTATTACAAATAACTAACTAAACTAATTTTTTAATATACTCAAATTAGTTAAATAGATTTTATATTAAAGACTGGAGGTAGTATTAATGATATCTGGATGTTGACTTGCAGCTGGATAGACGCTGCAAAATTTATGACAGGAGCGTCAGCTGTGGGAAGTATAGCTATTCCCTTGATATTGAAGCATGCCCAGATGATTGAGACAGGAGCCATGCTCATAGAGCTTGTTTCTTTCTTTATATTCGTATGTACAGTCCTGTGTTTCCATCAAGCTAACCTTGATGATGATTGGTAACTCCAAATATTATAGTCAATGGGACATAGCTAACTAGCTAGAACAGGCCGTGGCAATTTTAGCAACATATGGGAGAAATGTAATTGTAAAGCTGTTTAACGAATATCTGAGACCCAATTTGTAAAGCTGTCATATTATTTGCGTTCACGTTTTATCTTGGATCTCTAATTCCCGGTGCTTTATTTTTTTACCATTTTTTTAAATCTAACTATTAGATGCCTGTTGTGTAATTGAGAAATTTCTTTCTTTTGAGTCGCTGCAATGCACCTAACTATGTGGAGAATTACTCTGAAGTAATCACATTACATTGGTGGGGTTCAATGGATTGGACTGAACTTATTATGGGAGGGAAGTCTAGTTGATACTCATTTTACGGAACAAAGGAAATGAAAAACTTCTGTCACGTACTCCCTCGTAACCTTTTTATAAGGAATAACTACTAAAATTACGTTGTTTAAAATCTTAGTTAAATAAAAAATATATATTATTTTTTTAATTATACTTTTATTGAAAACAAAAATACATTAGTATAATGAGTGGAAATTTCTTGTAGAGATAATAAATAATATATATATTTAGTGGGGGTAAAAATGAAAAGCTAAGTTCAAAATTTGAGACAGAAAGATTTTGTTCCTCATATTTAGGATCGCCACATGAGAGAAAAGATTGTTGCTTGTAAGAAGGATTGGAGAGAGTATCTTATATTTGATATATTCATTATCTATTATAGATTTATTCTTTATTCAATAGCTTGAAAGATCTTTTGTATTCATAAAGTTGTCTTACTCTTAGGATGTTCATATGGAATTTTATTTTTGAGTGGGTGCACTTATAGATTCATGTGAATTTTCACCATATAAGAGTAAGTGTAGTTAATTTTTGTTGAGTTAATCAAGCAAATATTGCTAGAAGTAGTGGTTTAAAATATTTATAATTAAACTTTTGTTTAACGCTTCGAATTCACAAAAATTTTGGTTATATATATATATATATATATTAACTATCTTATTTTTATGGTAGAATATCTTATTATAAACGCATTTTTACTATATACAAGGGCACACGAATGAAATTCTCTTGGTAGGACGAGGAGGGAAGTATTTTTCTTTTTTTGGGAATTCATAAAAACCCAACAAAACTTCTACTTCTATAATATACTCATCTTCTCCTATCACAAAAAGATTCAAGGCAATGCCCTTCAGTGTGCCCTTTTCTTTCCTTTTCCTTTAACTCTCTTTTTTTCCTAATTGGTTTAAGAAAGACTGAAAGGAAAAAAGATAAAAAAAAAAAAAAGGCTTATCCTCATATTCTTCACAAAGCAGAGTAAAACCCATGGTTTTGAAAAAAAGCGAAGCCGAACACTTTTTTTGTTTTTTTTTTCAAAAAGCACTTTCTAATTGAAAACTATGATTTTCAAGAAGCCCAAAGTTTTAGCTTTCTCAAAAAGTATTCCCTACTAAAATCACTTTTTTTTTTTTAAAAGTTATTCATAATCTAAACACACTTTAAATCCCATGGTAAAAAATTAAGTTTATAATGTACAATTTACAATGTATCACTCAGATATTTGATGCCCAAACATACAATATAGCTGCAGTTAAAAATCTGTAGCTTGTATCTGCTAGCTGACAGATGAATACAACAATGAAATAAATGGAATATAACTTCTGAAAACACCCTTTACTATCTGCTTGTGACACTAAATTTTCTAACTAAAGTACGGTTTAGTCTTTTTTCTTGCCTACTGATTTTACATCATCAGGTATGCAGGATGACCAATAAACTGGCAACAAAGTGCAAGCAGCTTGTATCAGAAGTCCAAGGGGAAGTCCTGAGAAGTCACTTGCTGTTACCTTAATGAAAGATGTGAGCGCAACGCCGAGGTATCCACTTACAATTAGCGAGAGGGCTACGGCAGACATGAGAAATGCCATAACAGATCCCTCACAGCCTGGTGGACAGAGCTGTGCTAATAAGACCATGAATGGCAGGATCTTGAAGAAGAATAAAACCTCCAAGAGTCCTGAGAATATTATGACATAGAGCGAGTCAGGCATGCCCAGTTGTCGATAAAAGCCTTGTACGAACAAGAAATCAGAAAACATGAAGATTGCCATTGTAACTTGAATGGCTGATATGATTTTCCTATGGGGGACTGATTTCAGACGTTGGTTATAAATGATGCCCCATAAAAGCATTGCTGCCTGGCCGAAAACCTTGGATATACCCAGCACGGATGAGTGAATTTTCAAATACTCTGTCTGGTAAAAGAACACGGTGCCTGTAAGTGCAGGAATGACGGCATAAGATGCTGCAAACCATGATATTGAGAATGCAATCTCAGGTTTTCTCACTGCAACTGATAATTCTGAAAGTTGTTTTTTTATCCCGACAGATGGACTCTTGGAAAGCCCAAGAGAGCTCTCATGAACAGAAATGGTCAGAAAAAATTGGAGAGCAAGAAGAAGGCCAAAATACATGAACAAAGATTTTGAAGAAATCCGGCCAATTGCTATGCCTCCAATGAGGTTTCCGAGGACTCCTCCTAAAGAGGAAGCTATCCAAACAAAGGACTGGAGACTGCCTGATGACTTGGTTGAGGATTGTGGCTTTTTACTCATCTCTGCCACAATTGCATCATTTGCTACCTCAGCTATAGATGCCCCGAGGTTACTGAGGAGGAGGAATAGGGAGAAAGAGAGAATCGACATGCTTGGTGGTGAAATTGCTATGGCTACCCATGACAGAGCCTGCAAGAAAGCTGCAAATCAGATATGAGAAAATAGCCATGCCATTTGTAGAAGTTTGAAATACAATGATATAAACAAAACCCAAAATAGCTTTCATTTGTCAATTGTGATTTGCCAAAAACTTCTTGGTCAACTTTTTTACTTATGAAATATGCTGCTCCTTCCTGACATGGGAGAGGGGAATTTTAAGATAATATATTGATAAAGGGATTACTAGATTACTAAGAATTCAATGCTCTAAGGAAACAATATGATCGAATATAAGAATGATATATACTTTGAATAAACCACCTATAGAAGGAAATCAATCTTAATGTTATATTTTATTACTTTTTATTTATTTAATTTACTTAGCAAGTGATGTATTTAATCATTACACGCATTAAATGTGCTGCAAGTAGGATGTTTCCTTCATGAGAAGGAAACCTTATATTTTATTTTGCTTTCATGTTTCCTTCATAAGAAGGAAATCTTGCAGAGGCTTCTATAAATAGCCATCATACTGCACATGTAAGGTAGACTTGAATGATAATGAAAATAGATTTTGCTATGGTTTAGTTATTTTCGATCCCCCTCAAGTTCTTCTTATTCCCCCACCTTCGAGTCTTATCGCTCCTTCATTTCTCATCCTAATATACCCCAAGGTTCTGTCTATCCTCTCCCCCCATCATCACTTTTTTGTTGCCCCTTTTTTTGTTTCTCTGTTTTATATATTTCTCTCCCACAATCCCTCTGTTCTCATCTAAAGAAGCGTGTGTGTGTTTTTGATCAATTTTGTACCAGAGCAAGGCTCTGAACATTCCTGGGTTGCTTCTGTCACCGGAGAAACTTCCCTATACCCTGTTTCACGCTGTCAAACCTATGACAACACCTGCCATCGTATTCGAAGTGAAGAATTGGCCCGTCCCCAAAGCTTGCTGCTAGATGCACCTCCATGCATTGACGAAGCTCCCTGTGTATGGGCATAATGCATCATCCATACAGTGCTTCCAGACTTCAATTTTCAAGTTTTTTTGATATGTTTCGCAAATTTCCTTCAGTTCTGGCTGCCCTACCCTAGGTGTTAAAAAAGCATTATTGGGAGCTTAGTTTGGAACCATCACGTCCAAAAACATGGAAAGTTATCTTGAGGAATTCCGTAAGAATAAAAAGGAATATGTGGATTGACAGATTGTTGAGGTTTGATATGAGATGAGAGAAACCCCCTAGACATTCAACCGGATGATGAATAATAAATTTGATGAAATCTTTAAGGCTCTTAAATCTTTTGGCAAACAAAGTGAATGATGTTGTGACTACTGAAGAAAATGATATTGTCTCCAACCTGCATTCACCTGCATCTGTTGTATCACTAGGAAATAATTACACAGCCCTTAATGGTCCTGAAGTTGGGTTTCCATTGTAAGTGGAAGCATAGCTATGGAAGAGGCTGAGGCAGTAAATGAAGCCAACATAGATGTTATTAAGAAGCAAGAGAAGAAATCTCTATGAAATATAAAGGCATGAGTCTTGAATTGAATCAAGATTTCGCATTGGTGGCCAAAGATCGTGAGTTACAAACCTTAGACTTATCACGTTGGAAATCTTGACACAACAGGTGTTCAAATTCATCAAATTTCTACAGCATATTGCCCTCCTATTCATCAAATTCATACCGCACATCATCCTAAAGTTGTGGTTAAGAAATAACATTGTTTCCCCATTTGATGATAACCTCAACAACGACCTTGTTCATTGGAAAGATTTTACAAATCAATATGAACAGATTGTTCACTCCCCAGAGTCTCATTTTTCACTACCTTGTCAGTTTGAAAGGATTTCCAAATTAGACACCACTTACTGGAATTCCCCGCATTGTGTGTCACTGGAGTTATATCATCAACTTTACTCTTCGGAGGATAGTTCCATCAAGCAGGGAGATATCATAGAATATAAGAATGATATATATATTTTTGAAGAAACCTCCTATAGAAGGAAATCTATCTTACTTTTATATTTTATTACTTTCTGTAGCAAGTGGGTTGTTTAATCTTTGCACGTATTAAATGGCTGCAAGTAAGAAGTTTCTTTAATGAGAAGGAAACGTTATATTTTATTTTGTTTTTATGTTTCCTTCGTAAGAAGGAAACCTTAAAAGTGGCTTCTATAAATAGCCACCATGTAGAACATGTAAGGCAAACTTGGATGATGATGAAAATAGATGTTGCTATGATTTAGCTATTCTCCATTCACCTCAAGTTCTTCTTATTCCCCTACCTTTATTTCTAATCTTAATCCCACCCCACCATCGTTTTCCATTGCCCTCCTTTTTCTTTCTCTCCTTTTTCTATATCTCTCTCTCTCCCACTGTCCAACAAACCCCCTCCCCTGTTTTCATCAAAGGAAGAGTGTGTGTGTGTGTGTGTGTGTGTGTGTGTGTGTGTGTGTGTGTTTTGCATCACAATCCTCTTCTCTTTGCAAAGAAATTAAAGAAAAAAAGAATAAAGCCTCAGAAACCTCACAAGTCAGGAACGTAGCACCACGACATACATGTTTGAAATAAGATATGAAAACTCAAATTCCATATGGAGAAAGCTTTGACGCTCAAGTCTCCTCATAAGCCAAGTGAATAAAGTATAGCATGACATTATAGATAATTATGACTTGATTATCAGTAACAGGCATTGAACTTGAACTGATAAAGAAGTGATATATACTTTAAAATGATTATCTGACAATCCTATATATTCAAATAAATTATATGAAATAAATAAACTCGTGATTTATATTTTATGGGAAAATACTAAAATTCTGAGGTTGGCAAGTTGAATTCATAAATTCATAGCAAAATAATTTGTCCATTTAATTCGAATATAAGCTTATATAAGTGAAAAGTTTAGCTCAGGCAATTAGTAATCCTGTTTTGTTTTCATAATATGAATACTTTATCATATTAAAGTTATGCAACTTAGACGCAATGTTTATAAAGTAAGCACTGAAGATATAGATAATAAAATTGACTCAAAATACAACAGGCTAGACATATTTTATAACTATATTTTGTTTTTTTCTTCAGAAATTAAAACTTCTCCAGGACAAACAGTATCAGATACAAGTGAGATTTGTTTCAACCAGCTCACCATTGTTAGCATTGTTACAAGGAATAAAGGCACTATATAGCGGAACTATGAAAATAAAGAGCATGAAAAAGCTAGAAGGGTGCCAGTATAAATATGCTTATAGGGTTGGGTTTACTGGGGATAATTTTGCAATTGAAACTTTTACTCACAGCCATTCCATCCTTGACTCACCAATTTGGGGAGGCCAAAGAGATGACGTTTTGGATGGATAAGAATGGCTTCAAAGGCTACTTCTTCCCTCCTACTCACACTTAAAAATACACTTACAAATAATGGCCCAAGCCCTCAAGCCAACCCACTGCATTCCATTCCCCCTAAAAGAAAGCTTCCAGACACTGTCAATATGATGACCTCTATGCTAAGGAATGTTTAAAGTCTGTTCCAGAGCTATGAAGCATCAGAGCATTATGTATTGAGACTTGACTCATAGGCATCATGCATATATAAATTATCTAACCCACATTCATACAAAAATCTTCAAGGTAAATCTGCATCGTATAATATTTAACTTGTTGGTATGACAAAGCAAACAGAGTATTATCATGGATGTTATTATCTGAAAACTTGCAAACTTTAATCCCGGAGATCAAATTAGAATCTGTTAAAGCAGAAAAGATAGGTATAGATTCCGGAATCTCACATCTGCTTTATGTTATTTTTCTTTATGCCCCTCTAAAGCAACCCAAAGCCAACGCATTCGGAAGGTTTCTAAGTCAATTATTAAAAAAATAGCATCTATCTAAGAATTCACATTTAAGCGTAAACAAAGTAAAGACATACAATATCATCGCCCTTAGCATTTAGCAACAACACATATATCATCGCCCTTAGCATTTAGCAACAACACATTATGAACTATCCAATCTAGGGAACTCGATCAAATCAGAAATGAATTACCTCCGAGGGCGATATAGGGAACTCGATGCTGACCGGAGATATAAACAGTATCAGAAACGAGGCCATAAATAGGTTTTCCAACCATGGGGAGATTCGCAGAATTCTGAAGGACCTGAAGAGTAGAAGGATCCACATTGATCCCATCCTTGAGGAAGAAGTTCACAATGAGCCATGGGAAGCACCTGAATCCCTGAACCCAATAGCCCAAACCCAGAAGCTTTCTGATCAGATTTCCACCGCCATTACTACTGGTAGCACTACCAGTATCCAAAGAGACCATCATCTTCCTATTTGTGAGCATAATTGAAGGGAAGAAAGAGAAGTTTTGAATCTGATGTTTCAGGAAAATTTGAATTTGACGTGAGAGTGTTTGATTTTGTGGTGTCAATGAACAAAATCAATGGGCCTTCTGCGTCAAGAAGTAAAGGTGTTGCCTTTGCCGCTTGTCGTGTCTTCTAAAGAAGACGACGTTAAGAGCGATACTGATGCCTTAGGTGACACGTAAAATACGGAAACTATTAATGGATGACACGTGCTTCCTTCTGGGCATCAGTGACTTTTTTTAATTTTTATATTAATGGTAACCTTTCTAAAAAAAAATAATAAAGACTATGGTAAAAAGAGTATATAAATTTTTTTAAAAAAATAAATTGTACATAAATTCTAATATATGCTTTTAAAATTTGAGAGGAATAGATGAATTTGCTCATCTTTATTTTTTTTTCTCTCTTTTATTGTCGATATTTTCTTTCCATTTACTGTTAACTTGTATGTCAAGAGTTTTATAAATCTATCTTCAAAAGAGAGGGGTAAAAAAGTGGAGAAAGAGATAAGTTGAGCTCTAGAGAAGATTGTAGGAAAAAGGCAAATGCGATTAAGATGATGGTGAGAGGAGAGAGAGTAATGAGCAATGAGAAGGGAAAACAGGTGGTGTGAGGTGTAAGATGAGCAGTAAGAAAAAAGATGAATAGTAATAAAAATATGATAATAGTCAAAATTATTACTTAATTAATAAATTTTATTATAGAAATAATAAAAGATCAAATCAATTATTTATAATTAAATTATTATAAATAATAATAAATATCTTATAAAAAATTGTTAAAATTATTGATCAAATAGTAAATACTATTGCAAAATAGTAAATGACTAATTATTTACAATCCAGTTGTTACTGTGAGTAATAAATATTTTAACAAAAGTAGTTAAAATTATTGCTCAAGTAATAAATCACATTATAAGAATAATAAATAACTAAAATAATTATTTATAAACCAGTTGTTATAGAGAGTAATAAATATATTAGAAAAAGTGATCAAAATTTTTGCTCAAATGATAAATCCTACCATATGAGTGATAAATTATCAAAATAATTTCCTTTTTTACCTCTAAATTTTGAAAAGATAAATTGAGATTTATACCCAATTTATCATTTTTAAAATTTAGATGTTTCTTTTTATTTTTTAAAATTTCAAATGATTTTTTCTAATCTTTTTTCTATATTTGTAAATCATGCCAGATGACATAGGTAAAAAATAAGCCTTTTTTGTTGTAAGCTTTTCCCACTCTTTTATTTTTTTTATTTAGAAGTGGAATGTGCCTCATAGATGAAAGAATATACTCTCATTTTAAATGAAGACCCGTCTCAAAGAATGATACTCATGGGCTTAATATAAATATAAAATATATTTAATTAATTAAATTAAAAAAAATAATTTAGTTAATTAATATAGTTTATTTTTCTAAACCACATTTCTTAATTTTTTTCCTATATCTCTTACTTGATTGATAGAGTATTTATAAGGTTAAGTTAAAAAAATAGATAAATATAAAAAATAAAATTTATATTTAAAATTAAAATTAATTTCCATCACATAGGACTATTTTCTAACTAGACTTTTAATATGTCTTATTTTTTTTATTTTCCTAATTTATTAAGGGTAACCAAAACATTTAATGCGGAAACAATTCACCATAAAATCACATTCTCTTCCAATCATGGAATTCTTAATTTTTTCCCATTTCTACTCTCGTTTCAATCTTGTAATTTTTTGTCATAAAACCTATTTTTGTCATAAAACATTGGCCAATTACATGGCTCTATATAGCGTGGAGATAGGGGTGTGTATGGGCAGTGCTTGATAGGAAGGCCCCCTACCTGGTGTCATGCCCAAAAAAAGTATGGGCTATATTTTGCAGCCTGATACCCGGTCCTGCTAGGTTAAAGCCCTAACAGTTTTGGGTTGGGAATAGGCGGGTTAGGCATGTCCAAGTCGTAATGTTATGCTCATGTTGTGAAAAAATCTACAATTTTAAACTTATAAAATAATACCATATTTGTAATGTCTCTGGAAAGTCCAAAAAAAAAAAAGAATTTAGCAAGGAATATATGCATATTTATTACTGAGATTATCAATGAGTAGGAAGTAGTCAAGTGGGCAAAAGTTTTGAAGTAAACCGTGATGTCCTGAGTTCGATACTTGGTAACTGCAGGCGTGCAAAATTACAATTTCACCCCTCATTTTTTTTTCTTTTCCTCTATCGAGCCCGTACAATGTTCTTCATTTCCTCTGCGATTTCTCAGCAGCTGCAGAGGAAGGGGCGGCAGGCGAGCGGTGGGGGAGATGTTTGCACGCCATCGTTGCCGTGTTTACTTCAATTTTTTGTCTGTAATTTTGTGCTGGAGACGTTGTCAAAAATTGCTGAAGCAGTAGCTAATAAATGGGCAGAGAGGTGTTTGATGGAAGGCAGTGGGAACGTATGTGAGGTGCGAGGCTGAGCAGAGATCAATATTTGGCAAGGATAAATCTGTGACAAGGCCGAGAGCGTGACGGCGAGCGAGACGGAGTGAATAGAGGATGTGGGTAGTAAAGCTTTGTGTAACAGAGTTGCTGTTGGGATATGAATGCGGTTCTCTACGCTTGAGTTAACGTTGTTATGCAGGGTAGAGCTCTGTGCGTTGAAGAAGCTAGTGAACGAGGAAGTTGTGGGTTGAGGAAGCAATGGTCGTGGAGAGTGATGAAGCTCAGATATGGCATCGGTAGCCAAGGTGAGAAATGTGGGTATGTTCTGTTGATTGGTTTCACGATTGTTAGTTAGAAAATTGTTTCCATTGATCTTTTCACTGGCTGCTGTGGGTGGAGTAGGAGAAATTTCCAATTTCTGTTGATTATGTTTTAGTCAAGCATGCGTATTATTCTATGTTGCAGTCGCCACACTCTTCCCTTGTTCTGTTCTGCTTCTGGTTTCTTTGATCAGTGCACTGTGTATTGTGTTTGTGGATATCCTGAGGGATCGGTGAAATCAACGGAAGCTATGTGGGTATATGTGTATATGATGTGTTACTCTGTTTGGGAAAAATTTTAAAGCTGGGTAAGTAAATAACCCCATTTAAGCTATGTGGTGTGATGGATTGAATTGATTTTTGTTGATTTTGGGTATTATACTTGTGGATATATGATGTTGTGATGTTGGTTGGCAGTCCTGGGGCTCTAGTTAAGGGAGATTGATATGTATACGTATGTATAATTGAGCTTTAGGTGCACTATGAAGGTGTATTTATATGTGGGTATAGTTGTTGTGTGAATGAGCTGTGAATGAATATATATATGTTCAGTGTGTGTGCTGTGAAGAATATATATGTGTTCATATGTGGGAAATGCAATTGGATGAAGGAAGAAGAAGAGCTAATGGATGTATCTGTTTTGACTTAGGCATAGGGTGTTGCTGTAGGTGAACATGTATGTGTATATGCATATTTATCGCTGATCCTGGAAATTAGGCTTGTGGACAGATTTATGAATGCATAATGGATTTGAGGAATTGACAGCAGTGGATTGATGGAATTAGCGAATGAAGAAGAAATTTGGAGCAATAGTTGGTATTCTTGGGAATTTAATTCATGTGTAGCATATATTAGTTGAAGGAAAGAAAGGGGTTCTGTTACTATGCATGTGCGTATGTGCTATTGTTTTGGCTTAATGTATAGTTATATATATTGCTGTTGTGTGCAAACTGAATTTGGGTTTAAGTTTTGGAAGGGAAGAAATATTAGGGGGGAAAAACAACTACTATGTTTTGGTATTAAGTGAAATGTGCTTAAATTGAGATTGTTGCTGAGTTGTGAATTGTGGTTCAACTGGTTGGACATTTAGGCAATTGTTGGGATATGGGTGTTAAGTTGAATGGAAGAATATGATATTGGTCGGAACTTTTAAAATTAACCATGGTTATAAAGTTTGGATTTTTTTATATTTAAAGGCTATGGTTTTCATATTTCAAGCGTTATAAAGGAATAGGAATGGTGATGAAAGAAATCGTTGGAATATTTCTATATTAGCAAGTGTATATAGGATTGATGTGATGATGTCAAATGAATATAAATTTTGATGGATATATATGTATGTGTGCGTATTCACAGAGATGAAGTGTGAGAGTTATAAAGTTGTGCAAGGGTTATGTTCAAGGATTAGGATTGTATAAGTATTTGCCTTCATGATTGGTTGTGGTTTAATAATGATGAATTTTTGTTGCAATGTTGATTAGAATGTTAATATATTGTTTCGGGATATCAGGGAATTGAAAAGTGAGAATAATTGAAAGTAATCGACTGAAAAGAGTAACTGTTTAGGAGCGGGACAGGTGAGTGAATAACGTTCCCTAAAATTTACATTTTTCAAATGCATTGTTATTTCAAATGATGAATTTCAAATATGGATTTTGAAAAGCAAGTTTTACGAAAGTATGGTTTAAATCGTTAGAAATGATTTTCTTTCGATCGATTTACAAAAGATTACGATTATGCATGAAATTGGATAAAGAGGCTTTAGAAAAAGATTTGATAGTGAACTGATGTTATTCATGAAATATTCCTACGTGAATTGCATATATTTTTACAGTAAATTGATTTTGAATGTTCATGCTGGGGTTTTTGAAATTCAAAGTGGCTTTATCAATGATTATGATATTTGAAACGATTGAGATCTTTACATGTGAAAAGGACCCCACGCATGATGGAAACGTTTTAGGATGAAATACAGAACGCTGGTTGCTAACAGCAGTACTGTTAGTCCTTGGTGCACCTTGGTTACCCGAGCTCGACAGATTACACCGTGGGTTTCATACTCGCGAAGGGTAGTGGTTAAGCTACCAGATTACACTGTGGGTTTCGTACTCACGAAGGGTAGTGGCTGAGCTACCAGATTTCACCGTGGGTTTTGTACTCGTGAAGGGTAGTGGTTAAACTACCAGATTTCACCGTGGGGTTCGTACTCACGAAGGGTAGTGGCTGAGCTACCAGATTTCACCGTGGGTTTCATACTCGCGAAGGTTAGTGGCCTTGAGCCACCGACAGTTAGTAGCTTCGAGCTGCCAGAATGGTTAGTTACCCTCGTGGACTGTATGTCCACGTCTGTTCTCATTTTGTTAAAGTCCGACGGAAAGATTATAGTTTTGGAAAGGATTGTTTTACAATGATTGATTTGAAATGGTTATTTTAAATTGTATCTCTGAAACAATAATGTTTACGGAAAGATTATGGTCTGGAAAGGATTACTGATTTGAAATGGTTATTCCAAATTGTTTTTCCTGAAAGAAAATGGTTACAGAAAAGTTTGCATTGAAATATGAGATGTTTGAAACTTGTTTATGCATTGTTTATTTCCGCAATCTTTTAAATCATGTTTTTGGGACGTTATTCACGAGTAGATTATTTGGCCTCAGATAATGCAGGTGACTCTAACCCTTTTCGCTGAGCAATGAAGAGCCTCGTTGTAAATCCAAAGCGTTATTTTTATAAAAACTACTTTTGATATAATTATCATTTACAAAGTGCTTGTATTATTTTGAAAAGAAGGTAAATGCTCCACATAGTTCTTAGAAAATATTCTAATTATTTTGGGAAAACGTTATGGAAGTTTTTGAACGTTTGTAGTAAATGTAATTTATTATTGTTTCATTTCAAACGTTTCATTTGAGGTTTTAGGCTTTCAGAATATGACGTTGTTCATATTCTGTGCCGGTCACGGTTCAAGTTTTAGGACGTGACAATATTCATGTGTCTTCAAGAGTTAAATAATATTTATAATTCACTAAGAATAAGTCAATAAAGATAATAATTAAAATTTTGAGATCTATTGCATATAAAAAATAAGTGTTGAAGTCTAAGTAGTTTGTAAAAAATAAAGCATCTAAAAAGATAAAATAAATAATTATAATTTGTAATGTAATCATATGATAATTAACAAATTTTAAAAAAAATTAGTATAGTTATAAATATTAAAAGATACAACTTACCTACTTAACTACTCATATTTCTAAAATTACCTTCTAATCACCGGTAGTTATCATATTCTCCCTTCCAAGATAGAAAAAAATAAAAAAAGGAGTACTCATGGGCAGGGCAGCCCCTATGCCTGATGCCCATCTCAAAAAATACATGGGTTATATTTTGCAGCCCGATATCCAACCCTACCCTATATTTATCGGGTTAGGTAAGGCATTTTTATTACGGGCTCAGGTGAGCATATTGGGCGGCGGGCTTTATACCCAGCCCTATGTGGAGATATCCTTTTTTACTGAGAAATCGAAGAATTGACGATATGTTTTCTACTGGTTAGATATCTCTCTCCTTCCCTTTTTTCACCCCATTTTAAGGTATTTCAATCACTAGCATTTCAATATATTTGAAATGAATTCCAGTTTCTCGAGTCTAATTGCTTTAGGTCGAAAAAGTCATCGTGTGTGTTTAGGAAGAGCCTAAATTCTAAATTTTAATTTTTTTTAAAATAAATAGCATATTTTAAACAGGTTTTTAGATTAAACTATAGTTTAAAACTAAAGTTTTAAATAAGCTGATCAGAGTAGCTTATGAAACAGTAAAAGAGCTTATGAACTAACCAATTACAATATTACCTTTATTTTTCTTACACTATCTCTCATATTTTTTTATACTCTCTATTCTCTCTCTTACTTTTTCTTACACTCTCTCTCCTCTCTCATATTTTTTCTTACACCATCTTTCCTCTTATATATTATCTCTCCTCATTTAATACTTATTATTTTTCATAATTTACCAATAATAAAAGTACTTTTAGAAATAACTATCCAAACACTCATTTATTCAAAACTATTTTTTTCATAAGCTCTTCTTTAAAAATTCTTTTCTAAAAGTTGTTCAATTTTTTTTATAAATCCGTTTTTAAAATATTATTCAGGCCCATATTAAAACGTATTTGGAGATCAAGAACGTGTTTTCATCCGTCCTTATTAGGAAAATCTAAAAGCTAAAACTAAATACCGGGGGTCAATATTTTGATCACTTAATTAGGAAAATCTCAAAAAGAAAGAATTCATCTTTGTATTCATCAGTCATTATTACTTGGCTAGGTACAATGCATCATATAAGAGTCCCTTTAAATAAATCATATATTATGTTAGTGTTCTTTTTCTGTAGTTTATAAAACAAAGTGGGGAAATAATCTAATGGGGCAAAATTGTTTAATATTCTGACCAAGAATTGTGATTTTGTGTCACTAGATCGCATTGGTCCAATGGAATCACCAGCATCTAAAAGCACTTTCATAAGAAATAAATGCAATTTCAAGAGATTTTGCGCTATGTTTAACATAGCCACATACTACTTCCTCGATGTTCTTGTAAAACGCCCCCAATTTCATGCTAACTGTCGTGGGTTCTAGTCAATGTTTCGTTGTCAACATTGGATTCAGAGCTACAATAAATACCATCAAATGGTCCTCGTTTCAAAGTGAAAAAAACAAATGAAGCCAAGCCAGCCCTCCCCTCTGACTGCAAACAACCTCTTTAGTTTTGACGCCCTCCAACACCCTTTAGCTATCCTCCTCCTCCTCTTTGTTCATTTTGGCTCTCTAGTTCTCAACTCGTCTCAATTCCCTTACTTAGAATTTAGAATTTGTTTGCAAGAGCAAGCTGTTATTTGTTTTTCCTCTTAGTTAAGTTTTCTTAGGTTGATATATAAATCACTTGTGTATCTATTGTAAATCATGGGGACTTCAGAGTTAGGCCCTTTGATCCCTCCTAGCACGTCTACCTCATCCATCTCATAGTTCATGATGAAGAGTTCAATGACGAAGCCAACATCCGTTAATGTCAGTTTAACAAGTTCTTGTTTCATAAGCTTAATGATATCACGAACTTTTGGCTCTACATGTTTTTCACAACATGCCAAATCGTCCGAATTTGAGTTATCTCTGAGTAAATCTTTTGAACAATATTTGTTGATGTCTTTCCATGGCTTGTAACCTCTCATTATTATAATAAAAATGGCCAATCGAAATAACTTTTGGAGTGTAAACGTCTTCTTTAAGTAGGTGAATCTTAGTGGGCACCCTATAAATACAACAATTTGGTAACAAATTAAAAGACCCTCTCCTCAATCTTAAGTATCTTTGATGTCTAGAGTCACCTCGTCTTCCAACTATGAAGTTTGATTTAGAATGCAACAAGAATTACAGGAGAAAAATATATTTATATATATTCCAAAAAAAGAAAGAAAGAAAATACTACTATAAAATAAGCTTTCTTGTTACAAAAATTAATTGCATACAAAAACGTGGTATAAAATGAGACGGAGGTTAGGGGAATACTTAATTGACGGTTATTGATTTGACTGTTAAATTTGTTGACAAAATATTTGACGGTTAATTAAATAAGTAAATAACTATCAAATAGGTAAAGTTTTTTTTTTAATTTTTTTTATTAATTGACTGTTAGAAAACAACAATCAAATAGTTGATGAAACAAAATTTTGAGAGTTTCTTTTTATAAATAATCGTTATACCTTCACTATTTGATGGTTTTTTTTTTTATGATTAACTATTTTCCATTTTAAATTCTAGTTTAAAAACCCATTTTCATTTCAAAACTTCGCCTTCAACTATATAATAGTCTATGACATTATATTCAATGTAATTTTTGATGATGATAAATGATAGAAAAGTCAATTATAACTAAACTTCATTGATTTCATGTGTATTAATAATTATAACTAAGCTGGAACTGTTTATTTGATTATTGTCTTTAAAAAAATCGTCAATTTAGTTCCACTCTTTATTACGTTTGAATAACGGTCAAATAAAATGACGCTTCAATACTTATTTGTATTGGTAAAATAATAATTAAAAAAAAAAGACAAAGAGCTTCTGTTATCTAAATTGTGTTCTTGATAATAATTGATTTGCATATTCTCATAAATTGTTTAGGACTAAAACCAGGAAAGGGTTTTAAGAAAAAGGCTACAATGGGGTATTCTGTGAGCAAATTAAAGGAATGTAACGAAATTAAGAAAATCCATCATAATTGAAAGGCAAAGGATGCATACTTGCAACATCACAAAGAATCTTTGAAAGTGAACAAAATACTCCTCATCCAGTTCTTAATATATAACATATTTAACTAATTTAATTATATTAAAAAAAATTAGTTAAAATAGTTAATATGACATTTTTTTCTAAAATATTATAATAATCTTCTTTAATTATCTCCCTATCTTATTTGATTATTATTGAAGAAGTATTAATAGGGATAATTTAAAAAAAATAATAAATAAAATAAATATATTATATTTATGATTAAGATAAACTTTCAAAGCAGAGGAAGAGTATTTCAACCATTATCATCTTGATTTTTTTATCCATTATCATCTTAACTCCACTTTTTTTAAATTCAGAACACATGTTTAATTTGGATTAAATGTCTACTTGCATGATTACACTATATAATGAGTTAATGTCGACTTATGGTGAGTCATATTAGGCCAAACATAATTAGCTTAAATTATGGATTATTTAATTAAAATAAAAAATCTTGAAGACTTAGTTTCCAACTCAAGTCAAGGATGAACAATAAAGAAAGGACAAAAAATTTAGAATATATGTAGTGGTAGCACATGATTGTCACTAAGAAGACTAAACTGACTAAATAAAAAAAAGACTAAAAATGATAAAATTACAAAATTTGAAATAATTTTTTTCTAAATTACTTTTATTGATACCCACCTTGCTGTCAACATGCATGCTAGATTTTATGCCGTCGCTGCTGTAGATTGTCTTCCTCGTCTTTAAAATAGAGAGAGAGTAGCTATGCGAAGAGAGATAGAAGGAGGGAAGCATATCACTGAGGTCATCAGAGAAGATGACCAGAAAAGGGTGAGGGTGAGCAAGATGGTGGCAAGAATGATGATCTGATGTTATGTTTGATGGCTGATAAACAGTGAGAAAGAGGGTCTAATAGTAGTCAAAATAGTTGCTTAAGTGATAAATCCCAATACAGGAGTAGTAAATAACTAAAGTAATTACTTACAACTCAATTGTTATAGGAAGTAGTAAATGTCTTAGTAAAAGGAGTCAAAATTATTACTCAAGTAGTAAATCCTATTGCATGAATAGTAAATGACCAAATCAATTACTTATAACCCAGTTGCTATAGGGAGTGGTAAATGTATTAGTGAAAGTGGTTAAAATTATTGATCAAGTCATAAATCACATTGCAAGAGTAATAAATGACTAAAGCAATTGCAACTCAGTTAATGAGAATAGTAAATATCTTAGTGAAAGTGGTTAAAATTATTGCTCAAGTCGTAAATCTCACTGCAGAAGTAGTAAATGATTAAAACAATTACTTACATCTCAGTTTTTACTGAGAGTAGTAAATGTCTTAGCAAAAGTTGTTAAAATCATTACATAAGTCATAAATCCCATTATAGGAGTAGTAAATAGCTAAAGAGCAATTTCGTCTTTTGCTTCCAAATTTTGAAAGGACAAATTGGGACTTATATCCAATATGTCATTTTTAAAATTCATAGGTTTTTTCTTTATCTTTTTGAATTTTAAAAGGTCTTTATGCGTCTTTTTTCCCTTTGGCTTTTATGGTAGTAAGCTCATTTCTACATCTCAAAGTCCGGTTATTTTATTTCGGTAAAAAAAGTATTCACCACTATAAAAAATTGGCCTTTCACTACGTTTTTGTGAGGGCAATAAATTATACTGATATTGTAAATTTACCTTTTAATAGCCATTTTGTAACCGTCTTTAAAGATAATTTATACAAAAAAATCCCATGAAAGGTAAAACTATTAACCACCGTTACGAAACAAACTGTCATTATATTAATGGCTTTCTTTCCAAGAATAATAGACAGTATTGTCGTTGTTGGAAAACTCACAAGCACTCAATCAGTTGTGGTAGATCACAATTGAAATTTTAATTATTTATTATATTTTGGGGCAATTGAAACCTTAAAATTCTCTTTCTCCTAGTTTAGTTTGAAACTCAAGGACGATAGGATATACATATATATATATATATATATATATATATATATGAATATATTAAACAGCCATACCTTCGAAAATGACGAAGTAATCTAATTTTTCGCACAAAAACAGAATCACAGTGCGAAAACCGTTAAATTAAACAGCAAATTCATCAGAAGAAGAGTATTTGTTTCAAGAGAGGGACAGATCGAGTGAGAGAGACAAAAACATTCCCTGAAAAGTGTAAACTAGGCTAATCACACTTATACCCAAAGTTTTGCTTATTTATAAAATAAGCCCCTAATCCACTAATAAGTGTGTATATATTAGATAAAAAAAAACAACAATATTACACACTACATACACCAAGATATATACATGATGCCATTTGATAATACAAAGACGATGTATTTTTATTCGAGTCAAAGAAAAACACACAAAAGAACCATAGCACAAAGAAGAAACTAATTAAATTCACAATGACGAAGTTTAATTACAAGCACACACTTAGAGAGAAGAGTACGTAGCTAGCTAGGCTGTAACTTTCTTAACTCTTGCCAAGCAATTGTCCATTGGCCTTGTATGAGGCAAGTATCTTACTGGACATTTTGGGTTACGCTGTTCAAGCCTGTTTCCAAAAAAAAAACATATAACAAATAACAATAAACTTTATCTCATTACGTGATTTATCAATGAACAAATTTTTAAATAAATTATAATAAAAACATGTCGTTTAATAGTTTGATTGAATGTTCTCTTCAATCTTGTATAAAAGGGTTAAGGGATAAATTTATTCTAAAAATTTTCACTCAAGAATAATGTTGCCCTAGATTGTTTTTTTTTTTGGTTTCAAGATTGCCTCATAACTGTTAAAATTGAATAATATTACCTATTACTATTAAAATATTAATGGTCAATATCAATTTTTTAATATTCAATATTATTTTTTTAATAAATTTGGGCAATATTACTATATTTTAAAACTTCCAGGTGACATTAAACACAAAAATTTATGGGAGAACATTGTTTCTAAATGAAAACTTTTTGGATAAATTTGCAGCTTAACCCTATATAAAACGCTTCAATTTCAATTTTTAGTTTCTTTTTCTGTATAATGATTAGCCTCTAGCTAGAAGCAAATGTGAGATAATAAGTTGCATGCACTTCTAAACATAGAAAAAATGGTTTTTCTCTTAATTATTAATTACCTTGAGAGTGTAGGAGTTCATTTAAAAAGAAGCAAACACAAGCGGAAGAAAATAATTTCAATGACAAGAAAAAACTAGTAAAGATGGCCAAAAGAGGACTCACTGATAATTCAATAGAAAATGGTGAAGAAAGACTGAGATCTCCAACTTGGCAAGGTCATTTCCTGGGCACAATCTGCTTCCTGCCCCAAAAGGAAGGAATTCTCCAGCTTTGGGTATGAAATTCTATGCAAAATGGTCAATAAAATCCACAAATTGGATCTTCTCTATTTATTTTAACATTATATATGGTAAAATGTTTTAGACATGAACAACTTCCTTATTTTTGTTGTGAATTTAGCAGATGGGTACTATAAAAGAGTGAGATTTTTTTAGTAATTTTTTAAATATAAAGATTGTTGACATCTACATTATTATTATTATTATTATTATTATTATTATTATTATTATTATGCACATAAAGAACAAATAATGAAGAGTCTTACATTCCATCGAAGAGGATTAAATTCTCTTGGATTAGGGTATATTTCAGGATCATTATGTACACTCCTGAACCAGGTGAGAACTTTCCAACCTTTTGGAATAGTGTAACCTATATCAACCAAATCAAACCATTGTTACACTTGTGTGTGGTGTTTCAGATATTTTCCAACACAAATATTATATGAAGAATTATTATTAGCAAAAAGCGAGCACTTAAAAGAGAATATATATATATATATAGTAGCTAACTAGTCTCCAGATCTTAAATATGTAAAACATCACCAATTTACCTTATCTTCCTTATTTATCGTTTTCCCAAACTATCTCAATACTCCCTCAGCACTAATATAAAATACAACAATAATTCAAATGCATCCATATATTTATAGAGTAACACTTGCAATTGTAGAGGAATTCATTGACCCCACACATAGAAATATTATACTACTTTTATTATTATTTTAATAATTTTAAGCTTTTTTAAAAAAAAGTCATGCAAGTTTCCATCCGAAGTGATTGGATTTTTTTTCATCCAAAAAGTAGCCCAGTTGAATATCACTGTTTTTTATCTGTAAATGTTCTTCTTTCGCTTCAGTTTTTTAATTTCACTGTTTTTAAAAAAAA
Organism: Leucaena leucocephala; assembly: GCA_037074615.1. Classification (NCBI taxonomy): domain Eukaryota; kingdom Viridiplantae; phylum Streptophyta; class Magnoliopsida; order Fabales; family Fabaceae; genus Leucaena; species Leucaena leucocephala. The sequence continues at coordinate 2,544,495 of CM073527.1, read as the reverse complement.
ATATGACACAGAAATATTTTGATTAATTATAATAAATTAATTAATTTATCTAACTTTTTTATTAAATAGTTCTTATTAGATTATATAGTACTTTCTCCTATTTTTAATATAAGAGTTATTTAACTAATTTAAATATATTAAAAAAATAAGATAAATTAATTAATTATAATAAATATAGATTGATTTTCCTAAAATACTTTTAATAACATTAGATTATATACTAATTTATAAATTTTTTTATAATATTAACTAAAAATTTAGAGGAATATAACAGAATTTTATACCAATTTATAAATAAAGCAAATTAGTTTATAAAAAAAATAATAAATATAAAAAATAAAATATAATATTTAAAAATAAATTCAACCTAAATTAACTCATATATATTGAAGACAAGGGTAATAAGGAACACATACCGTTGACATTGACGTTGTGTTTTGCCTCTCGAAAGACCATGAGAGAGAAAGTAACTAAACGCATTGTTTCATCAATGACCTACGCGGAGAAATTAAACAGTACAATAAGTAGATGATTTTATAATGATTAGGAGTTTAGTTATCGATATCTATCATCAACAAACAGACACAAACGTAAGTGTACCTTGGAAGTAAAATCCATTTGTCGGACTTCCTTCATGGTCAACCTCTTATGTGTTGGTGGCCTTTTCTTTACTATTTCTTCATGCTCAGCCTGCTCAATGTTACTCATTATATTATGTTCGAAATTTTCACTAAGAGAAAATACATATGCTGCTCTTGTTCTTAATATAAAATATAATCTATCTTCTTTTTTTTTTGGTACAATATAATCTATCTTCTTGTTTACACACACACACACACTGTTGTGTAGAGTTTGAGTGGGCCGCATTCTTTATGACTAATGAATAGTGCATCTTTTATTATATTTTAATAGGAAAAATCAACATGTAAGTCCTATATTTTGTTAATGAGGTTTTTGTAGTTTTGTTTCTTATTATTAGGTTATTATAGTCTCTTCTTATAAGCATTGGTTTCTATATTTATAATTTATAAAAGAAATGTCGTTAATACATAGGAGATGACGTGATTATTAATTAGTATATATTTAGATTAATTTTGTCACATTGATATATAAATATAAAATTAAAAATCAACTTGATTACATATTATATATATATATATAGACGCAAAGAGATGATTAGGAGCATAATAATTTTTATTTTATGTTGATAATAAATAGTTCATTCTCATAAAAATAATAAATAAATTTTATTCCTTCATTTTATTTTTAAAAACCTTTTTTTATATTATATTTTGTAACAACTAACATGTTGATGATCTCTTAGTCAACATTCACATCAATCTTAATTAATAAATTATGAGTCTAGAAACTAATATATACATATATAATAACTTTAATTAAAAAATAATTTAAAATGAGGTGAAACTATCAACACTAACGAATTAATTTCTCCAACATGAATAAGGAAGCAAGTTGATGCTTAATACATACCTTAGCCATTTGGAAATATTTAGGGTGATTTTGTAAGAAAATTGTAGCCCACATGGTCATATGTCCTGAGGATTCATGACCAGCATTTAAGTACATGAGCATAACGTCAATTATTTCCTCATCACTTAATTTTCCTCCATTGTTTTCATCTTTCACATTCATCAGAGCATCCATCATGTCTTTTGCTTTTCTAAATCCCTGTTCCTTCTCTTGCCTTCTTCTCTCATCCACCACAGCTTGAAATACACCCACCAACTTTTTCCTCGCCTAAAATTAAAAAATTAATTCACAATATATTTAGTTTAAACTTAATTTTATATATACTCGTTCCAGTCTCACATGCATAGATCAATAAAATTAATTAAAGTTAGTTAAACTAATGAATTAAATTTATTACAACCATACACTAATATATAATTGTGGATATTTGACACTTAAGACTTGTTTTTAAGATTTGTTCTTAACTTTTTTGTTGTAAATCTCACATTTTTTTCTCGTACTTTATTTAATGAGGGACATTTCTAGGGGGGAAAAGCTTTTTTTTATCATATACCACAACTGAAATTTATGAATTACTTATATTATTTTGTTAAAAAACAATTACATATATTATATTCTCTCTAATTTTAAATATAAGAGTTAGATAATTAATTTGTAGATAATAACAAATTAGTTGAGTTAGTTGTAAAAATGTGTGTTGGATTTCCTAGAGTGCGCATTCTAATTATTTACATGGAAAATTACTCCTATGATAGAAAATTCTTTAATATATGCAATTAATAAGGATAGCTTAAGGAAAAATAATTATAAATTTAGAAGATAAAGTGTATTAAAATTTTATATTGAAAATAAAAATAAATATCTTTACTAACTCTTATATTTATGACTGAAGAAAGTAGTTTACAAGAGAAGAATCACAAGAAAGCAAATCCATATTTGACTTATACCAAAAACCTTCTAGCTAGATCCTATTAATTTTCGAGGAATTACTATGAGGTTATAAAAAATTAATTTAATTATTAAAAAAATCTTAAACAATCTAAACTTGTTAATTTTTACACTAAAACTTGCCATTGAGTTTTTAGGTATTGATTCAACTAATATCTTATATTTAAGACTAGAAGAAGCATTGTGTGTGTAGTGGGGAGAGAGTTTGTGTGTGAGAGAGAGAGATAGAGAGAGATGCGTGCGCACGCACACAAACATGAACACAACCTGTTATTCCATGCATACACACACATTGTACCTTGTATATTTGAGACTAGAAGAAGCACACACAAGGTGTGTGTGTGTGAGAGAGAGAGACGCATGCACAAAAGCCCTATTATTCCACACACACACACACACAATCTCATACCTTGAGGGCTTTGTGATATGAAAATCCAGGAATATCGATAGCCATGGCTCTAACTCCATAATTAAGCGTTGTGTACTCTTTCTCCAAAGCTTCCACAACAGAGTTACTTGCTGCGCCAAGGAAAATATGAGTGATGATTCTAAAAGTAAGCTTACGAATGTGAGTAAGAAACTCAATTTCTCCCATAGTTGTCCATTTCTCCAGTGAGCTTATCACGTTCTCTTCGATATACGTCAAGTACAAGCTCAGAGCTTCCAAGCCGTTAATGGAAGCCGACGTCAGGCGCCGGAGACGCTTGTGTTCTTCGTAAGGCATTATGATGAAGGACTTCCTCCCCATGAGCTCTACGGTGGAATAAGGCCAACCATTGATGAAGTTGTCGTCGTCGGTTAATACTTTCCGGCATCCTTCCGGCGTTGTGACGATTACGCTTGGTTCCCCAAACATCATGACCTTGTATATACCTGTATTTCCATACCTGCAATATAATATTGTTGATTTAATATAATGCAGACAAAGATCAACATCATGAATATGCATGTATGAATGAATGATTATATATATAGATGATCCACTTTCTTAAAATGCATTCCATCAACTCACTAGTTAAAGTTATATACCCTTTGACAAGTTCATTCCACTCAAAGAAGGCATAACTTGTACTACGTTTTCAAGATCTTCTGGAAGTAAGTGATTACTCCTCTGGTCCGAATTATAAAGGGTAAAAAATGTGTGTTCTTTATATCTAAATATTAAAAAAATTATTTAAATTAGTTATTCATAAAAAAAATATGTTGGTTTTTTAAAGTACCAAGTTTCTTTTTTTATATTATTTACTATATTATATTACCATGAACTCGAGATTTAGAAGAGTTTAGTGAGAACTTACACTATTAAACTAACTCTATATTAATATACCCAATCTCCTTTTAATCATTTAATTTGCATTAAAAACCATTGTGGATAGAAAACCCATTTAATATATGGACAATCAAAATTATAAACTTGAGAGGAAAAATATATCAAAGTTTTATCTTGAAGACTAAATTAACAAATCTCTATACTAACTCTTATATTTAAGATCGGAATAGAGCAATACTTAATGGTTGAAGATCTTAGAAACTCCTTTTTGGTCACAAAGTGTAGCTTTATCTCAAACCTTGCAAAAGCCTATTTTCAAGAGGTTTCAAATACAAGCTCTATCACGTAATTTTAGTAGCGAGTTCATGAGTTAAAGAGAGAGAGAACCTGGAGACAAGAGAATCAATGAAGGAATCAGGCATGGTGGATTTGAAGGCAGAGAGGAAAGACAACATGTTACCAAGGAAGGGCCAACCAAGATGTCCAGGAGGCAAGCGATGATGACGATGCTTTGACTCGTGAACCCAGCAATTCACATTTCTCAGAATCCATCTTAACACCAGAATTCCAACACATAACGCCCCAGGTATCACCCACATCTCCATAGCTTTATTACTTTCTTTTACGCTCTTCTCTTCTATAGCTCAACACTTCTCTATTTATATATCTAAGAACCTTTAATCACAAATCTTCTATAGCTCAAAAAATGTCTGACAAAGCCATTATAACGTATTTTTTTAGGTTCAATAGGATAGGATAGCGCAGGCAGAGAGAGAGTGAGAGAGATTTCAAAAAGATCTCTGACAATGATGCATGTAAACTTTTTTCTCCAACATTCAAACATCTTAAATATAATTTTTTAATATATATATATATATATTGATTGCATAAATTAACTAAGTTTCTATTGATATATAGTTTTAATATAAATGATTAAGGAAACCAACACATTTTTTATAAATAATTATTTTAACTAAATTAATATTTTTAATATATATAAATTAGTTAAGTTACCCCACTTGAATTGATATTGCATGTCAAGTTAAACGTTTAAAAATATTTACCATTAGCTATATTTTTTAATATAAAAGTTAGTTCACTTTTTTTAGTAAATTAAATAATATAAATAAATTAATTATGATTAAATTTAACCCCAATATATACAAAAAATGTCAATTAACTCTTATATCAATAAATACAGAAATTAATTCTCTAATCCTTAATATTAAAGCTAGTTATTTTTTTATCCTTAATATTATATATTTTTTAATTTATCTAAATTAATTAATTAATTCTTATAGTAGTTATAATTAACTGATTTATTTAATTTCTTTAATTTATATAAAAAATCAATTAACTAAGGAGAAAGTATAATTTTTGACCCAGTAAAGTGGTATATATATAAGATCCAGCAGAATACAAGCATTGGTTAAAAGTTGAGGTGGTAATTAACGTAGGTTTTGTCTTATATATGATGCTTAGTGACTGCTGCTGTAATTTGTGCAGCGATTTTTGGAGTTACATATAAAGAAGCGAACAAAAAGGAATGCAAACACGCCAAGAATGGTGTTCATGCGTGCATGGTTCCAAAGCAAAATCTGGAGGTAGTAAAGCAGTAGATCCTGGTTTTTGGCGCTTAATTCAAATTCCAAAGAAAGAAAATGACGTCTTCTTGAAAAGTAAAATGGGTTCGGTTCATGAATGTCAGCTTATAATTCACACAGTGTCTGACAAAGCCATGCATGCAGGCTTCATTACGAGGTTCAATTTAAACACCAACACTTGTGTCCCCAGACACCTCCCACAGCTCCACGCGTCGTCTAACGGATTTTAACTTCATGACAACAATCGAGGTTAAAATACTTTCCTCAGTCTTCTACATAGCTCTCTCTAATTGACATACTCTCAATGGAAGCATCATTGTAATGGGTATACATTGTTTAGAAAAACATATCCCAAAAACTAGTTGTTGGCATTGATAAACCTAAAACCTTATAAAACTTCTATTTTAAGGTTACCCTTCTTATGTGTGAATCATAGGACTCATGACATCAATTGACACAAATGGTTGTAATATAAGATCCAAATAAGACCTCTCATCACTTTATACATTATTAATACTACTTCTTATCTTTAATATAAGAGCTAATTGATATTTTTAGATAAATTAAAGAAATCAAATAAATCACTAAGTAAGTGATAACTAATATAAGAGTTAATTATAACTCATTTAAATAAATTAAAAATTGTATAATATAAATTTATTTTGAGCGGTTATATTAGTTATGAATAACTGATTTATTTGACTTCATTACAACAACAACAACAACAAATCTTATCCCATTAAATGGGGTCGGCTACATGGATCATACGACACCATTGTGCTCTATCAAAAACTAAATCCTTAGATAGGTTATTGACCAAGAGATCCCGTTCAATGACCTCTTTGAGCGTTCTCTTTGGCCTTCCTCTACCCCTTTTAACCAGTGTCCATACTATTTGATCAACCCTGTTCATTGGCGTATCCTTTGGCCTTCTTTGTACATGTCCAAACCACCTAAGACGGTTCTCTACCATTTTCTCTTCAATAGGTGCCACTTCAACTCTTCTCCGTATATGTTCATTACGAATCTTATCTTTTCTTGTATGTCTACACATCCATCTAAGCATCCTCATCTCAGCTACTCCAACTTTATGCTCTTGCTGTCCTTTTAAAGCTCAGCATTCACTTCCATAAAGCATTGCTGGTCTTATAGCAGTGCGATAAAACTTTCCTTTTACTTTATCTGGTACTTTCCGATCATATATAACCCCAGTAGCTTTTCTCCATTTAAACCACCCGGCCTGAATTCTATGATTAACATCCTCTAAAATTTCACCATCATTCTGTGTCATTGATCCCAAATATTTGAACTTATCTATTTGTGGAATAACTTGATTTCCCAATCTGACCTCCAAGTTACTTCTAACTTGCCTCTTATCAAAATTACAATGCATATATTCAGTCTTACTTCTACTCAGACGAAAACCCTTCGACTTTAAAGTACTTCTCCATAACTCAAGTTTGAAATTAATCTCTTCTCTTGACTCTGCCACAAGAATTATATCATCCGCAAAAAGCATGCACTTAGGGATTTCTTCTTGAATAGGCTTAGTTAGAAAATCCACTACTAGATTAAATAAATAAGGAATCAAGGCTGATCCTTGATGTAAACCAATCCTTATGGGAAAATCCTTTATTTCACCCTCAGACGTTCTTACAGTAGTTGTTACCCCCTCATACATATATTTTATTGCCTTGATATATGCCATTCGTACACCTTTCTTTTCCAAAGCTTTCCAAAAAATCTCTCTTGGCACTCGATCATATGCTTTTTCTAAGTCAATGAAGACCATATGCAAGTTTCTTCTTTTAATCCAGTACCTCTCCTTTAACCCCTTTAATAAATAAATCGCCTCTATTGTAGACCTACTTGGCATGAAACCATACTGATTCTCAGTAATATCAGTCTCTAATCTCAACCTGTGTTCAATTACCTTTTCCTACAACTTCATAGTATGACTCATAAGCTTTATCCCCTGTAGTTTGCACAATTTTGAATATTCCCTTTATTTTTGTAAATAGGAACTAAAGTACTTTTCCTCCATTCATCCGGCATTTTCTTAGAACTTAATATCACATTAAAAAGTTTAGCAAGCCACACCACTCCCATTTCACCTAAACACTTCCAAATTTCAATAGGAATACCATCAAGTCCAACAACTTTACCATTTTCCATTTTCTTAAGCGCCTCTTTAACCTCGCCAACACGGATCCTACGGTAAAATGCCAAATTTAGTTCAACTTCTCCTGTTAAATCCTCTAGCTCATAACTCGACCCTGCTCTCTCGTCATTAAACAATTTGTAAAAATAGGTCTCCCACCTTTCTTTGATATCACTATCTGCAACCAAAATATTGCCTTCTTCATCTTTAATACATCGTACTTGATCCAAATCCCTCGATTTCCTTTCCCTGTCTCTTGCAATCTTATAAATCTTTCGTTCTCTCGACTTTGTCCCTAACTCTTTATAAAATTTCTCAAACGCCTTAAAACGAGCTGCACTCACCGCCTTCTTAGTTTCCTTCTTAGCTAAACTATACTTTTCCCAATTTTCGGTATTATTACATAAGTGTATAGCTTTGAAACAGTTTCTCTTGGACTTAACTTTTGCTTGTACGTCCTCATTCCACCACCAAGTCTCTGTATCTTGTCGACCAAAACCTTTAGATTCTCCCAAAATTACTTTAGCAACCGCTCGGATCTTCTCAACCATTTCCTTCCATATGATATTAGCATTTTCCTGCGCCTCCCAAATCCTTTCATTTAACATAGTTCTCTTAAAAGTTTCTCTCTTCTCCCCCTTTAGCTGCCACCACTTGACTATTGTGTTTAAAACCTATTGCCGCTTTTCCTTCCTACACTTAATACGCACGTCAAGGACCATTAACCTATGCTGGGCTGTCACTCTGTCCCCTGGAATCACTTTACAATTTGTACAAAGCCTTCTCTCATGACTCCTTACCAAAAAGAAATCAATCTGTGACCTGTGGACCCCACTCTTGTATGTGATCAAGTGCTCCTCCCGTTTCTTAAAGCACGTGTTGACAATCTTAAGGTTGTAAGCTAAAGAAAACTCAAGGATAGATTGTCTTTCATTATTAATTTCTCTAAAACCAAAACCACCATGGGTCCCTGCATATTGCCCTGCTTCCTTACCAACATGACCATTAAGGTCCCCACCAATAAAAATCTTTTCAGTAAGTGGTATGCTTTGAATCAGCCCCTCCAAATCTTCCTAAATTTTTTCCTTAAGATGTGTTTCTGTTCCCACTTGAGGTGCATAAGCACTAATAATGTTGATTGTATCCCTACCAATAATTATTCTTAAATATATAATTCTGTCATCAATCCTTTTAACATCCACCACATTCGTCTTCCACTCTTTATCCACAATGATACCAACACCATTCCTCGTACCTGTTTTACCTGTGTACCAAAATTTGAACTCATTGAATTCCTGAGATTTTTCTCCAACCCATTTAGTTTCTTGAAGACACAATATGTTAATCTTTCGCTTTACCATTTTGCCCACCACCTCCCACGCTTTTTCGGTCATAGTTCCAATATTCCAAGTACCAAACCTGATCTTTCTCTCCTGAACTAGCTTCTTTAGCCGCCTCCGTCCATAAGAGAGCGGTAGCCCTTGCTCATTTAACACTACATCCGGGCGATGATGCAGCGACCCTTGCTCACTTCTCACTGTACTCGAGCCATACAGCGCGTTATTTACAGGTAACGACCTAGTATTAATGCAATTTCTTTGTATGTCCATGTTCATAAGATTTGACAAGTTTTATGTTAGCTGTCGGGGCCTAACACAACCCTCTTCCTTTACCTGGGCTTGGGACCGGCTACATGCGTAGGCGGAGTTTATTTGACTTCATTAATTTATCTTAAAAAATTAATTAGATTTGATATTAAGAACTAGCTAGAAGGAGTATCATAATATATTTGAAATAAAATTAACTTATCTTTAAATTCGATGTAGTTTAATTAACAACCACGTAAAATAGAGTCACAGTGTGGATTCAGTTCAGGTTACACACCAAATATTATTGATGAATTAAGGAAGAGATCGAGGGTTGGATGCTTGAGTACATACGAAAACTGTTTTCCTTAGGCTCGTTTGGTTCAGTGGTAGGGGGAGAATGGAATGGAGAGGGAAGAAAAAAATAGAAAAATGCCGACTGGTGATGTCCATCTCAAAACATATTTCTTAATTTTAAAATCAATTTTTTATTTCACAAACGGAGGTAGTAGTGAACAATAATAAGGTACACAATATCATATAACGAAGAGGAATTCAAAGATAAATTTAGAGATTTGAGTTAATATATAGAGAGAAACCCTCAAATTCACAAAAGATGAGTGAAATTTAGGTCAAAGGTGACAGTAATAAAAAAAAAGAGAGCCAAAAATAGAGAAGAAGAGGATGGCAAAGTTCTAAAAAAAAATGCTTCCCTCGTCCCTACTTTCATCTTAACTACATCCCCATTCTCACTTCTTCAAACTCATACTTTCTAACATAAAAAGAAGAAGAACCAAAAGCCTAGATAAGAAGAAGAACGAAAACTTAAGATGATATGCAACTCTACCAACCCATCTTCAAAGATCACAAAGTTTTGTCAGCGACGCTCTTCAAAGCAAAAGCTTCATCGGCCACGTGGTCTTCAAAGCTGAAGCAGATGACTTCACAGCTCCAACAGTGACGACTTTATATATATATATATATATATATATATATATATATATATATAAGGGGGAAAATTCCTATTTTGGCATGTTTACATTGAGGGAAAATTAGATCCAATCAAAATGGTGGGAATGGATTTTTCATCAAATGTGGGAAAATAGGGCAGCGTGGCAAATTAATTTCCTGGGAAACTTTACAACCAAACAACCGCCGCCTATGGAAAATTTAAATTTTGCACTTCCCTCTGTCCATTTTTAGTGAACCAAACAGGCCAGTTAGTTTATGCTATATTCCCACATCCCTTCTACCGCACAAGCATAATGTGTTTGTGTTTGAAACTGTTTTGTTGGAAACCGTTAATTCCCTCCTTTCTTTCAAACAAAAAAAGAGAGAGGATATATTATACTCGACTAGTACTAAATGTATAACTTAATTGGAAAGTTATTCTTAATTATAAATATAAAATATATTTATTATATTTATCTATTTTTTTAAATTACTCTCAAATGAGGAAAAAAGTTAATAAAGATGATTATAATATTTTAGAAAAAATACTTCATATTAATTCATTTAACTAACTTGTTTAATCTAATCAAATTAGTTAAATATCTTATATATTAAGGACTAAAATAGTAAATTATTACTCAGATTTTTTTCTCTATCTATGTCTCACATGTAATAGGCTTGGATTTATTGATGAACCGGTAGACTTTTTTCTAGTCCAACATTGTTTTAATAATATGTTTGGTAAACAATAAAGCCTATCATAATTAGCATTTAGCTAGGTTGTTTAAACATCTAGTTAGGGGTTCAAACCTGGTGGTATATAGAGAGGATTTTATGACTAATGTTAAAGCCTTTTTTGAGAAGTCTACAGTGCAAAGGATTAGTTACTACTTCAAGAGGTGGATATCTTAGGTTTATCTAAAAAAATAATGTGTTTGGTAATGGGTTAATTTTTCATCATAATCACAAGTTACTCTAAAGCATTTCTAATAAAAAAGTGTCCTCACATTATTTTGATTAAAACCAATACAATATACCAAACTCAGAATAGCCCTTCATAAGATTATCCCAATTGACCCCACTTGAAAGGGTATTTTTATTTCTCCTAGATCTTTTCGTTCCCAGAGCTTGTTAAGTAGTTGCATGTGTGCTTTAAACTACCTCCATATTAGAAAAAGCCTACCAATTCACCCTCTATGGATACGCTCGATGCCATTACAAGTGGAGTGCAAATAAGAATAAAGGAAAGTATGGATGAATATGTTCAAAATACTCCTTTATTTGAAAGAAGGGACTTATAACTATTGGAGGGGCAGTTTATTTTATATACATATACTTGCATGAGTGGCTCATGACAAGTGACACAATAGAATAATACTTCCTCCTATCCCTAATATTAGAGTTAAATAAAGGGTTTGTTTTAATCCAATATATAATATCCCAATTTATTCTATCTCCCAAATTTATAATTTTACCCTAAAGTATCCCTATTGATTGTACATATTAAGGGGTTTATATTAAAGGTAGTTTAAATACACATAATTAAATAGAGTATTTTGTAGAAACTAATATTTAACTATTACAAATAACTAAGTTAAATTAATTTTTTTAATATTTATAAATTAGTTATATAGGAACAGAGGTAGTAGTAGTTTTTGTCTCTAAAAAAATATGATCTACACCCAACTCTCTCTCTCTAGCAGCAATATTTACTGTGTAACTCGAATAGGATTTACAATGGGACTTGGTTTCATAAAGACTCTTTTGGATTAGCTTTTGGAGAATAAATTCTAAGAAGAATAGATTTTAGATAATATATTTTAGAAAGAATAGATTTTGAAAATAGAAATATTTGGATGATTAGTAGTAGAATCACTTTTCATATTGATAAATTACCAAAAATGTTATAATTTGATTAAAAATATGAGAGATAAGAGTGGGTAGAGAAAAGAGGGTAGAGGGTGTAGAGAAGAGAGAGGAGAGAGGGTAGAGAAGAGAGATGAGAGAGGGTGTAAGAAAAAGTAGGGGTAAGATAGTAATTGGATAGTCCATAAGCTCTTTTACTATTACAAAAGCTAGTTTCAATAGCTTATTTAAAACTATAGTTTTGGCCAAAATCACTTCTAGATAAGTACAACTGTTTGTTTAAAATTTCTCCAAACTAAAGTTTTGCCTAAAAGAGATTTTCAAACCATACAAGTGATGGGATTATAATAAGGCCATTTCCACATGCCCTGAAGGCAAGACCCCAACCATTCACAGAAACTGCCCGTTCAGGCAGTCTCCCAATGACAGACCACTGTTTTCTGGCCTTGTCATATTTCTTGACTTCCATGTCAGCATAATCAGCAGCATACAATTTATCATCTACAACAGCAACAAGAGGTGGAGCCTCAGCAGTAGCAGGCATTTCAACACCTCTAGCACTACGTCCGGGGGACATGTTAGGAATTTCTGTCCATGTTCTTGCCTGTAAATTGTACTCCTCGCCACATGTGAGAAGCTTTGATTCTGGCCCTCCAATTCCCCCAATAACATAGAACTTTCCATCCATAAACACCCCAGAACACATTTTCCTGGGCTTGTTCATGCGTGGGAGAACCTCCCAAGTCTGAGTCTCAGAATTATAGAGTTCGGCTGAGCTGAGAATACGCCCCTCTGAGTCACAACCACCGGCCAAAATTGCTATCTCTCCAAGGCTAGCAGATCCAAACAGGCATCTAGGAGCATTCATCCTCATTCCAGATGACCACGAGTTTGTCAAAAGACTGTATCTGTAAATGACATGGGATGTCATTTCCTTCCCAAATACAAGAAGTTCAGTGCCTACAGCCAAGGACTCCTTATCAGAACACATGAAGCATTCATTAGAAGCCATCCTAGGTAAATGCATCCACCGCTGGCGAATTGGATCATAAGCTTCCCATTCAAGGAGTTCACATGAAAAATAAATCCAGTGTTCAATGATGCCATGTAGTCTCCTCCAAGTATAGAGCTCACCACTTCGGATTAAGTTACAAAAGCTCCTATTTAATGAGGCAAGAGAACCATAATCAGACCTTGAACAGCGGCTAAGGCAGGCAATTGAACTGTCGCGGTTCATGCGAGGGAAAAGAGAACCAGAAGCAGATGAATCCCCTTCTTGCTGCTGTTCCTGCTCATCATCAGATTGTTGGTTACCAGAATTCAATGAATCTGAACCACGCTGCTGCTGCTCATTAGATTGCTGGTCACTGGAATCTGAAGAATCCCCAGCCTGCTGGTGATTATGAGACACAGAGTCAACTGAATGTGATGAATCGCCAGCATGATGCTGCTCTCGTTCATCAGAGGGTTGGTCAGACCCAGCTCCAGCTCTTCTGAAATCTTTTAATGGCTCACAATACTTCCTCCGTTCCGGGATGTTGGATCCGTCCTGGTCCATAGGGGGAATAACAGAAGAATCTAATGAATCTTTATCCTGACAAGATTGCTGTTCAAGTAAAGTCCGAACCCCTTCAGCTCTTTGGTCCAATATCTTGGTAAGCTTGTTTGACCGGGGTCCATCCTCGCCATCGATTTCTAATGGGCGCTTGCCATTTTTAATGTCCAAGTCCGGCAGATATTTCATGAAAGACCAGTTGTTCTCCGCCGGGCAAGTGCTAGAAAACAACCTTGGAAATACACAGGAACGACCGTCCAACATGTCTATGTGACAAGAACGAGAAGCGGCAACAAGTTCTGAAACCCAATCCACTTCCCTCAGTCTATATCGGAAGAAACAAATTCAACAGCAGAGACAGGAGAAATCGGAGCACCGCAACTCCCCAGAAGCTCGGTCAAAATGAAGAACGGATTAGATAAGAAGAAAAAGTAAGGAACCCGATCGGCAAATTTCAAATTGAACAACAATCTTCAAATCTCTCTCTTTCTCCCCCGAAACATACACTATTACAAGTATCCACAGAAAACTCCTTTCTCCTTCGCCAGACCCTCTCCGTTCTTGGCGTTCTTGCTTCTCCGTTGCTCCTTGAAATTTGAAGGATTGAAAGTAGAGGGAAAAGGCCTCAAAATATTATTAATTCTTGAATGAATAAGAATACAAATAGGCCTTTATATAGATAAAAATATAAACTAATAAGATAAATCTAAAATCTATCATAATCCTAATATCTCATATTTATTCTTCTAAGATATGATAATTTAATATTCAAATCTGATCCTGAATAATATCTAAACCTAAAGTTAGATAATTAATTAAACTAACAAAATATAATATTAATTAATTAATAATTAATTCTAAACTATAACATCTCAACACTCTCCCTCAAGCTGGATCTACAGCTTAAATATTTGTGATTCTCAACACTCCCCCTTAAGCTGGGAGGCAGCTTGGATGTGAGCAACATCATTATAAAAGAACCAGAACTTTGAATCTTTAAACCAGTAGTAACTACTGAATTGAAGTTGATTGGATCTTGAATCTGTATTTTAAGATAAAGTTACGAACTTGACGAAGAACTTCCATGTTAGAGGCTTAACAAGAATACTTGCAAGAAAAAAACTTGATGAAGAATTATATGTACTAATCCCATAACTTATGAGAATTTGTGGGAAAAGATCAAAGTTATCATCTTCCATCATATGTATTATTCAAGAGCAACATGCTTATAGAATCATGGTAACCCACTTGGGTTTACATACTAATCTAACCTCATGTGAGGGAGATGAACTAATCCCATAACCTATGAGATTTTGTGAGAAGAGACCCAAGTTATCCTCTTCTATTATAACCCACTTGGATTTACACATTAATCTAACCTCACTTGAGGTAGATAAACTAATCCCATAACCTATGAGATTTTGTGGGAAGAGACTCAAGTTATCCTCTTCCATTGTAACCCACTTGGGTTTACACACTATTCTTCACTTGAAGGTGTGCATTCTTTTCAGGCTTGATATTTTTCTTCTTCTTCTTCAGGCTTTGATACCATGTGGAAATTTGAAGGATTGAAAGTAGAGGGAAAAAGCCTCAAAATATTATTAATCCTTGAATGAATAAGAATACAAATAGGCCTTCATATAGGTAAAAATATAAACTAATAAGATAAATCTAAAATCTATCATAATCCTAATATCTCAAATTTATTCTTCTAAGATATGATAATTTAATATTCAAATCTGATCCTGAATAATATCTAAACCTAAAGTTAGATAATTAATTAAACTAACAAAATATAATATTAATTAATTAATAATTAATTCTAATATTTTGTTAATCCCTTATTAACAAAGCTCAGTACAATTAGTAAATCACTATGTCCTTTAAACATAATGTCTTGAGTTTGAATCATGCCATGTGTATAAAAAAATACTTTATTAGAAGAGGCAAAATCCACTTCCGTCATTTTTACTTGGGGAGAACTTTGATTTTTAAAAAACTAGCCCTTCTTTGTGTGTTTATCTCTCTATGTTTTAGATGAAGTGTGATTAACGGATCAAGTCATGCCTGTATAATGTTCGAGGTGTCTCTTCCTCCTACAGCCGTTTTAATAATTTGTTCACTAACACAAAACGAATATATGGGAAGTCAATAACGTTTTGTTATATTTATTATGCTTTTAGTGAGCGTGGCAATTTGTACAAGCATGTATAAGAGAGAAAGATAGAGAGATGGGATAGAATTGTAGGGAGCAAATAAGAATGCGTGCAAACAAGTACCCAGAAAATCTTGTTCATTGTTCCAAAGCGGACAGAACTGATCGAGAAAGAATCTTGTTCGATGTGAATATATGAATATGTGATTCAGTCAATCTTTAGATTCTTTGACCGCACCCAACAAAATATCTAAGAAAATTTATCATTTGAAATTACGAAGCATATCTTCTCATAAGCACCCTTCCTCCTCATCCCTAGCACTCCTCTTCTTGCTTTTGCCTTGCTTGTGCTTTCTTTGCTATTTGCTTCTTTCTACTACCCAAATTATAAAAAAACGTTTTTTTTAAAAAACCCTGTAAAAGTGAAAAAAGTGTTCTTTTAAAAAACACAGTAAAAAAAGTATTTTTAAATTTTTTCAAAAAAATTCTTAAAAATCACTTTTTAAAGTGTTTTTTAGAAGATGCTGTAATAGCCCAGAACCCCTCCCTCGTAGATATTGTTCATGTTTGCAGTTGTAGTTAAGACTAGGATTTTGTTTCTTTGGGTGTAGCCGTAGCCACCCAAAAAGTGTGTCTACCAGGGGAAAGTATCTGTATCCTTATAAGGCATACTTTGTTTCTTTTTCCAACTGATGTTAGACTTCACATCCACCCCTAATAAGGGCCCAGCGACCTCGCTGGCACATCGACTGGAGGCCTGGCTCTAATAACAATTTTATGTGAAGTCCCATAATAGTTGGGAATGGGAACGAAATATGCCTTATAAGAGTAAAGATACCTTCCCCTTTTAGACGCATTTTCTGGATGGCTATAGCTATATACTTAGGAAAACAAAACCCTACTCTTAGTTATGGCTGCAAATAGAGACAATATCTACAAGAGAGGAGTTCTAGGTTATTACAATTGGTATCAAAGCCAGGCCTTAGGTTGGTGTGCGAAACAAGGTCGCTGGGCCCATATGGGGGTAGATATGAAGTCCCACATCGGTTGAGAAGGGGAACGAAGAATGCCTTATAAGGGGTGGATAGCTTCCCCTGGCAGACTCATTTTTTGGGTGGCTACAGCTGTACCTAGGGAAACAAAATCATGCTCTTTACTATGGTTGTAAACAAGGACAATATTTACGAGGGAGGGGTTCTGGGTTGTTACACACTTTTTTTAAAAAAAAATATATTTTTTAAAAATAGTTTTTTTTAAAAAAGTGTTTTTTAAAAAATATTTATTTTTTAAAAATAGTTTTTTTTAAACAAGTGTTTATAAAAAATATTTTTTATATTTTGGGCAAGAGAGAGAAGTAAATAGAGAAGAAAGCAAGAGAAATCCAAGAATAGGAGTGCTTATGAAACAACCTTGAAGTCCGATGTCGCCTTGGGGTTACTTCAAAAATTTAAACTAAGGATTGCGAATAGTGTAACCTCGGGTCGTTCTCTTGAGGAGCCAAAAATAAAATTAAATTTCTAAGTAACTAAATGCAATGCAACTTAAATTAGAAAATGGGATTTATTTTGATTGACTAACAACTAAATGTAATAAATTAAAAATAAATTCAAATAAAATATTTTTGGTATTTTTTAGTTTAAAGAAAGGAATAATGAATGATAATAAGTGAAAAGAGTAAATTCAAAGGTGATTAATAATAAAAGCAATCCTCCAATTCAATAACGCGGGCAATCATAGTTTCAACAGATATGATAGTTATAAATAATTAATTACGAATTATAATTAAGCTTTTAATCCAACAACCGAGCCACCTCGAATTGTCACAAAATATTTTTCAAATCCTAATTTATTAACTGCCATCAGAATAATAAAATAAGACTAAAGATATTAAAATCCAATGCTTAATTATAACTCAATAATTCATAAAAAAAGAATTTAAGCCAACAAGAGACACAACGATCTAATAATTCAAACTACCTTAAAAAATCACAAAATATTCACGATAATTTCAATACGATGTCTGACCCAAATCAAAGTAAATGAAATTAAAGTTGATTAAAGACTAATGTCAAATGTCAGGCAAAAATTCAGTCACAATAATCCTTAATAAATATAAATAAATCATTATGAGGATTCCCAATAATTATAAAATTAATTCTAAGACCTAAAATTATAAAATAATTAAAAGATAAAAAAATAGAGTAACTTAAACTCCCCTTTGAGATCCCAAACTCAAGCCCTTGCCATTGAATTAGAGAATTAGGACTCTAGCTACGGACTACTATCACAGACAATGCCATCATATCCATGTTCATCGTCGCTGCCTCACTGTTGCTGTCACTAATATTGTTACCAGTTGCTGCCTTTGTGCCGTCAGAATAGAAGCGGAAGATAGGTGGAGATGGTGGAGATGGGTGTCGAAGATTATGGTGGGAGATGGAATGATGATGTGTTGAAGTCGCGGCACCTGAAACTTCTCGCGTGTGCGTGATTGTTCTCTGCCTTCCTATGCGTGAAATTTGCTTTTCTTTCTTTTCAATTCCGCCTCCCCTCGTACGTTTTTCTTTTCTTTTTCCTCTCAATTCCACGGTAGCCACACATCTTTCTCTATGTGAATGGCTTTTTAAAAGCACATTGAATAAGACAAAACCTAATTGGTTAAATTGCAAGGTTTGGCCCATTGGGTCTTATTGTGCAGTTTCTAGTTTTATAGTCCTTTGTTGTTATTTGTAAATTCCAATTTCTCCTAAATTCCTGAAATATAAAATCATAATAATGTAATACCTTTTATTATAAAAATAATTGTTTAGGAGAAATCATAAAAATATGACAATTACGCCCCTTTTAAGCATTAATTCAATATAAGGCATATTGATTCAATTAGTGCACAAATAATATAATTAAGGACCACAATGTTGACAAAAGCCCACTAAAATAATATGAATAAATATATGAAAATATGGGTTTGTCAACTCCCCCACACTTAGCCTTTTGCACTCCTGAGCAAAATATTAGTCAAAAGAATTCTAAGAGTTAAACTCAATGCAAGTAAACATAAAATTGTCAAGGTAAGACTATATAATCAACTCAAGTAACTTCTATCTCTAATCAATCAACAGTGATGGAATGCTTTGATGTAAGGAAAGTAATACAAGACATAACAAGATAGAGGAAGGAAAACATAATAGATCTCTCATAGGTATAAGTGTCTCACTCAACTCTTAAGTATAGGAAATTTTCACTCAATCCACCTAGATTAGCACCTACCATAGGCTTGTAAATATTCTACTATCTACACTACTAACATACCATATATTCATGATCAAGGGGACTTTATTGGGTTGTAATGTTGGTAAAAGGCTAATGAATGGATGGAATGAAATGTAGAACAAGTTTAATGCATGAGTATTAAGAAATAGCTCAAAGTAAGATAACATGCGACTATCAAATGAACAATAAACTTTAATTTTCAACTACCAAATGATACCTTATTTTAAACTTCATGCCTCATTGCCAATTTTTCTTTTCTTTTTCTTTTTTTATCTTTTTTTTTGCATATTTTCCTCATTTTCTTGTCTTTTCTATTTCTTTTGTCCCTTTTTTTACGGCAAAACTAACTCAAAAGATAAAGATAACAACTTTAATAGTGCACAGTTAATCATAAAGAATATAATATAACTCATGTAAAGCACTTGTTCAAAATCAATGGAATGAAATGAAAGTGATGGGCTCAAAGGGGTAAACAAAGGTCAATCGAGATAGCTTGTGTTTGGGTAAAAGGGATTAGAAATGAATGCCCTTATCATGCTCACAAATCTAGGTATTAATGCAGCTTTGAAAAAGAATATAAACAAGTTCTAGAGGTTAACCAAAACTAGGTGAAAATCACACAAGAAAAAAAAATTAAGGCTCAATAATCCTTCCAACAAGGCTTTCTCTAAGATGTTTCGTCCTTGAGATCAAGCTACGAAAAGGTTAATAACTCTGCATCAAAGAAACTCCATTATGCTAACTAATTAAGAATAAAAACTACACAAGTCAAAATTATATTCTCACTTAAACATGTCAATGTTCACATGCATAAAGAAATAAGGATTTAAAAATAAAGCCCAATGATTGCAAAAGTCAAGTGGAAGGTGGGAATCATAGCAATAATTCATTCATATAGCATTGAAAAATCCAATCAATTTAGCTCAAAAGTTCAAAAAACCTTCAATTTTTCAAATTATGGCGATTCAAGCAATGGCAACACGAACTAACAGAAGCAATCCCTCCCCTACACTTAAACTATGCGTTATCCTCAACGCATCACTAAAGCATATATCAAAGGGAGAAGGGAAATGATTAAAGAGTCATGAGCTAAAAGGGAAGCTTTATTCAAAGAAAAACTAACCTAAAACTAAAAAATCTTTAAAATACAACTTATTCTAAGAAATTGTTAAAAGACATAAAGTAAATAAATCTAGAACTACTATGATGGTCCCTCCCCTACACTTACTCCTAACTATCTTAGCAAACAGATATTATCAGCAATACAAGAGAAAGTAAAGGAGAAAGGTGGAAAGGAACAACCATGCAATCAGGGAGGTATCTGATTCTCATGATAGTGCTTAAACATATGACCATTGACTTGTGAAACATGACTTGTTGCTTCATCTATCAGCTCTACCATACAAAAAGAATGCACTTTGGTGACTCTAAAAGTGCCCTCCCACTTGGTGACACATTTCCCGGGCATCAACTTCAACCGGGCCTTAAACTTTAGAACCTTATCACCTTCATGGAATTGTTTTCTCAAAATCTGTTTGTCATGAATCATTTTAAGCTTGTCTTTATAGATTCTGGCATTATCATAGGATTCAAGTCTCATTTCTTCAAACTCTTAGAGTTGTATCGTTCAGTTTTCAAGTAAGGATTCAAGGTCTGCATCACATGTCTTGATCGCCCAATAAGATTTGTGCTCAATCTCCACAGGTAGATGACAAGACTTACCATAGAGTAACTGGAAAGGAGACATGCCTATAGGGGTTTTGTAAGCAGTCCTATAGGCCCACAGTGCCTCCTCAAGCCTTTCACTCCAATCTTTACGAGATGGTTTCACAATCTTTTCTAGTATTCATTTGACTTCCCGCTTAGAGACTTCAGCCAATCCATTTGTTTGAGGGTGGTAAGGAGTTGCCAGCTTGTGATTAACTCCATGTTTAGCAAGTAGAGACTTTATGGTCCTATTGCAGAAATGTGTTCTTTGGTCACTAACGATTGTTCTTTGAATGCCATACCTACAAAACATATGAGAGTGTAAGAACTTAGCAACAGTAGAAGCATCATCTTTCTTAGTTGGCACTACCTCTACCCACCTAGACACAGTCTACTGCAAGTAATATATATGAAAATATAAATGACAGAGGAAAAGGACCTATAAAATCCATACCCCAGACATAAAAAAATTCATAAAAATGCATAGGTCTTAAAGGCATTTTATGCTTTCTACCTAGACTCCCAAACCTCTGGCACTTATCACAAGACTTACAGAAAACATAAGCATCTTTGAATAAAGTAGGCCAATAAAATCCACATTCTAAAACCTTCCTAGCAGTCCTATTAGCACTAAAATGCCCCCACAAGATAAAGAATGTGCAAAGGTAAGGATAGAGTGAATCTCATTGTTAGGAACACATTGTCTGATGATTTGGTTACTGTATTGCTTTCAAAGAATTGGAGTATCCCAAATGTAATATCTTTCCTCCCTCTTCAGCTTATCAACCTGAAACTTAGACACAGAAGGAGGAATAAGATTAGTGACAATATAGTTAACAATATTAGAGTACCAAGGCTCCTAAACAGCTAAGGCAAAGAGTGCAGAGTCAGGAAAGGAATCAATAGTAAGATCAGAGGAGTCAACTCCTTCGGTGCTTTCAGGTAACCGACTAAGGTGGTCAGCTACATGATTCTCTACTCCAACTCTGTCTCTAATTTCAATGTCAAACTCCTATAGCAATATAGCTCATCTCAGCAGTTTTGGTTTAAATTGAGGCTTCTTAAACAAGTAACTTACTGCTGTATGATCTGTAAAGACAACCACTTGAGAATTTATCAAATACTGTCTAAACTTATCTAAAGCAAAGATTATAGTAAAAAGTTCCTTCTCAGTTGTGGTATAATTCACTTGAGTGGGGTCACGTGTCTTGGAGGCATATGCTATCACTCTAAATCGCTTATCCTCCCTTTGACCAAGCATAGCACCTACTGCAAAGTTAGAAGCATCACAAGACAATTCAAAAGGCAAATCCCAATTAGGTGCAGTGAGAATAGGAGGCGAAACAAGCAAGAATTTCAAAGAGTCAAAGGCATGTCTACACTTATCATCAAAGTAAAAATCAACATCTTTTCTCAACATAGTAGAGAGGGGTAAAGCAATTTTACTAAAATCTTTTACAAAATGTTGATAAACCTCGGTATGCCCTAAGAAAGACCTCAAATCTTTAAGACAAGTAGGATAGGGAAGTGAAGAAATAACTTCAATCTTGGCTTTATCAACCTTAATCCCCTTTTGAGAGATGCGGTGACCTAGCACTATGCCACTATCTACCATGAAATGATATTTTTCATAATTCAAAACTAACTTTTTCTCAATACATCTATCAAGAACATGCTTAAGACTAAGTAAACAATCAACAAAGCCATCACCATATATGGTAAAATTATCAATGAAAACCTCCATATTATGCTCTAATAAATCACTAAAGATCGCCATCATACACCTTTGAAAGGTGCCTGGAGTATTACATAACCCAAATGGCATCCTTTGATATGCGTAGGTGCCAAAAGGACATGTAAAAGTAGTCTTATGTTGATCTACAGGTACAATTGATACCTAGAAATAACCTGAAAAGCTATCCAAGAAATAATAGTAAGATTTACCAGATATTCTTTCCAACATTTGATCAATAAAAGGTAATAGAAAATGATCCTTCCTAGTCACTTCATTCAACTTCCTATAGTCTATACACATTCTCCAAGCATTCTGAACTCTTGTTGGAATAAGTTTATTATTCTTATTTTTCACTACTGTGATACCGCTCTTCTTCGGTACTACATGTATCGAGCTCACCTACCCACTATCTGAGATTACATATATGATCCCAGTACTTAATAATTTAGATATCTCCTTTTTAATCAAATCATGAATCTGAGGGTTCGATCTCCTTGGTGGCTGTTTAACTGGCTTTGACCCTTCAGCTAAAAGGATCTTGTGTGTGCAAACCAAGGGATCGATCCCTGGTATCTCATTAAAATAACCTTAATCTGATGTCACCTTGGGGTTACTTCAAAAATTTAAATCAAGGATTACGTATAGTGCAACCTCGGGTCGTTCTCTTTGAGGAGCCAAAATGTGAAATTAAATTTTTAAGTAACTAAATGCAATGCAACCTAAATTAGAAAATATGATTTATTTTGATTGACTAAAAACTAAATGCAATGAATTAAAAATAGATTTAAATAAAATATTTTTGGTATTTTTAATTTAAAGAAAGGAATAATGAATGATAATGAGTGAAAAGAATAAATTCAAAGGTGATTGATAATAATGAAAGCAATCCTCCAATTTAATAAAGCAAGCAATCATAGCTTCAAAAGATATAGAAGTTTTAAATAATGAATTAAGAATTATAATTAAGCTTTTAATCCAATAACCGAGCCACCTCAAATTGTCACAAAATATTTTTCAAGTCCTAATTTATTAACTGCCACCAGAATAATAAATTAGGACTAAAGATATTAAAAACCAATGCTTAATTATAACTCAATAATTCATAAAAATAAAATTTAAGCTAACAAGAGACACAACGATATAATAATTTAAGCCACCTTGAAAAATCATGAAATATTCACGATAATCTTAATACAATGTCTGACCAAGATCAAGGTAAATAAAATTAAAGTTAATTAAAGATTAATGTCAAATGTCAAGCAAAAATTCAGTCACAATAATCCTCAATAAATACAAATAAATTATTCTAAATATTTCCAATAATTATATAATTAATCCTAAGATCTAGGAGTCATAATATAATTATTAGGTAGAGAATTAGAGTAACTTATACTCCCCTTTGAAATCCCAAGCTCATGCCCTTGCTATAGAATAGGAAGACTTGAAACTCTATAGCCACACATAGTTGTTGCAGCGTCTGCTCCTTTTCCAATTGGTTTTTTCATCTTCACTGCTGACTCGCGACGTCCTCTGTAGCAGTGTCTGAATGTGTATGTAAATCCTTTTCCTTTTTCAATTCAATTACTTGCTCAGCCTCCGTCCACGCATGTGTGTGCGTGCTATGCCCTCTTTTCAATTCCTGGTTGCCTCCTCCCTCCTCACATTTTCTGAAAGCAACTTTAAAAAAGTAACTTAATGGGCCAAATCGCAAGATTTGGCCCATTGGGTCTTTATATGTAATTTATGAATCTGTAGTCTTTTGTTGTCATTTATAAATTTTGATTTCTCCTAAATTCATGAAATACAAAATCATAATAATGTAATACCTTTTATTCCAAAAAATAATTGTTTGGGAGAAATCATAAAAATATGATAATTATACCCATATTAAGCATTAATTCAATATAAATCATATTAAATCAAATAGTACATAAATAATATAATTAATGACAAAATTAATGACAAAAGTCCACCAAAATGATATGAATAAATATATAAAAATATGGGTTTATCACTCATAAAGACCAACCTATAGCCCTTTTATACCTTTTTAACACTGAAACTAGTCTCTCTTCTTCATAACTACTCAAAGAATTGAAAATAATAACAGGTAATTTACAATCATCAGCAAGAAAGACATATTTCAAGTTAGAGGGGAGGGGTTTCAATTGTAAATCAGGGGTTGCACAATAGAAGGAATCATATTTGTTATATCAAGTGCATTTAGAGCGAATGGTGTGTCCATGTGGCTTGGGGAAGGAGATATAAGCTTAGTATGATGTATATTTTCTCTACTTCCCGACTCAGTGCCACCATCAGATGACCTAAAAATAGGAGAGTTATGGTCAGTCTGATCAGTAGAAAAAGAAAGTAAATTAGAAGAGAGAGTGGGATTAGAAAGGACTAAAGAAGTAGCAGAATCACTGTTATCCTCTTCTAATGTTCCAGCGCCACTCAATGGGGAAGCTATATTTGTAGCTTGTGAATTACCCTCTTTATCATAAGTTCCTACAAAATCAAGCAATACACCTTTCTCAAGGCTATCAAGTGTAGAATTAGAAGTAATATCAAAGTCAAAGTAACATGATACATCAAATTCATGAGCAAAAGAAAGCCAACTATCTATCTCTAAACAATAGGCACATGATACACTACCTTCACTTGCACAAAAATGAGAAGGGTGGGAGGAAGATAGACAAGTAAAACATCATCATACTTCACAAACATATCACACAAGTGAGGTTCATTCATATTAGTCTCATGTAAGTGGTCCACATCATGACATTCAATTAAACTAATACCCAAATAAGAGCAATCTTCATAACCATGATTCATAGCTTCTGAAAGATTAAATTGCACTTCTTGATCCCAATCCCCATAGTGATAAGACTATTTTTCATGTTAATTATTGTCTCAGTAGTTAAAAGAAAATGTCTACCTAGAATCAAAGTACTCTCAGTGGGGAGGTTATTAATCATATTAAGAACATAAAAGTCAGCTGGAAAAATAAGACCTTTCACTTGCACAAGAATATCCTCAAGAATACCTTTAGGGTATCTCACTGTCCTATCAGTTAAGCCAAGCACTACACTAGTGTCTTTCAAAGCTTTAATACCCAAGGTCTTATAAACAGAGGTCGACATGACATTAATTGCTGCACCTAAGTCCAGTAGGACATGGGAAACTGTAGTTATACCTATGGTACAAGAAATAGTGTAGGAACCTGGGTCTTTACATTTAATAGGTAACTGTGGCTTAAATAAGGTGCTAACACTCAACCCCAATTGAATTCTCTAACTATGCCTATACTTTCTCTTATTTGTACATAGGTCTTTCAAGAATTTAGCACACTTAGGCATCCTTTTAATCAATTCAAGCAATAGCACATTAACCTCAAGTTTGCTAAATATTTCAAACAATTCATCATTATCTTTCTTTTCAAAAATCTTTTTACTAACAAAATAAGAATTTAGAAAAGGTAAGTCAGAAGGTGATCATTTCTCGACTGGTCCCTTTATGATAGTTGTTGCCTCTTCATCATTTTGCACAATTGGTTGTTTCTGACATTTCTCCAAGAGCTTCTTTTCTTGTAGAACTTCATATTAGATAGAAGTTTCTTTCTCAACTTGGGAAGTTTCTTGAGTAGTTTTGGTAGGAGGAGACTTAACTTCTATTTCCTCATCAACCTGCTCTTCATTCTCTTCATGTTTTTTGAATTGTATATTCTTCGGCCTAATTTTCTTACCACTTCTCAGTGTGATTGCATTCAAAGATTTAGGATTTATCACTGTGTTTGAGGGTATATAACCACTACTCTTTGCTTGTTGTTCACTAAAGTTGTTGGAAAATTGAGTAACAAAAGAATTCAAATTCTCATGCTTAGTCTCTATTTGCTCCAATTTAGAGAACACATTTTGTGGACATGAGTCCATCTTATTCTCCATAGCATGTAACTTTGCCTCAGTTTGTGACTTCTGATTGCCAAACTTTGAATTGAGCTTAGTAATACCTTTCACATTCATACCAAGTTCACTGCCTCCAAAAAAAGAAGATGATGTCTCTTGATTAGGTACCACTTGATTTGATAAATTCCCTTGAGGGTTGCCTTAATTTTCACCCCATCTAAAGTTAGGATGATCTCTCCAACCTGGATTAGAAGTGTGAGAGTAGGGATCCCTCTTTTGATATGGACCATTCCTATTTTGGCATAGGGAATAAACCTCTTCATATTGATAACAAGTATGTGAGGCGTGCATCATTGACCCACAGTACTCACAACTAGCAACTATAGCTTGAGATTAACCCATTGAATTAACCTGCTTGGCATTTACATTATTCTCCAAAATACTGAGTCTTTTCCCCATTCGGTTTCCCAAAGAAGTAATTTCAGCAAGAATATCTTAGGAAGAAACTGAAGAGGTATTATACAATTTTCTTGTGTCTCCAGATTAAGGGTCAATGGTAGCCATATTTTTAAGTAGGTCCCATACAGCATTAGGACTCAATTCTCTAAGAGAACCATTTGTAGCAGCATGAATTGAGGGCTTATGATATGGAAGTAGCCTTTTATAGAAAGAATTAACCAGATCATTCTTTGAAATATTATAGTATGGGCACTGAGCTAGAAGTGTGATGGACCTGGTCCAATACTCATGCATGGATTTATTATCTCGTTGGACCACACTAGTTATCTCCTTTTTTAGCCTTAAAGTTTTAAAGGCAGGGAAATATGTTGGAAATCGTGCCCTAGGGGCCAATCATTGTCTTATGGATATTATTGATTTATGAATTTATTAATTGTGTTATCATATTATTTGCATGTTTGTTGTGATGACCATCCTTGGATAATTCATGATCTTATCCTAAATATCCCTGGTCGGTCATCTCTGCGGGAGCACAGATGAAATAAGACCAGTATGACTTTGAAGATGTATAGAGATGTAAATCAAAGTCATAGGCACATGTAAGAGTACAAGGTGTTGGACTAACCCACTATGAGAGAACTGCATGGGTAACGTCATAAGCTTCTCTCATATACAAACTATGTCAATATGCCCTTTGACCTGAGATCATCATGGATTCCTACATGACAAACGCTCAGCTTTGACCTAGTCAAAAGTCACTTTTGACCGAGTGATCATAAAGACTATGTTCGGGCTTAGTGGTTTTTCATATGGAGAAATGTGAATGGTCAAGATGGAATTTGTCCCTCACATTCGTAGAGAGATATTACTAGGCCCCTCGATGAGTGAGTTTGAGAAATGTATGGCCATACTGTAATGGAAAGGTAGTTCCATTTCTATAGTCAGACTACTCAGGGATTGAGAAAGTAATGGTCAGAAATAGGAGGATGACATTATCCATGCTTCAACCATAACCAAAATATCGCATGACAGAAGGGACATGATATGGTTGTATAAAAGGTTACATCGTTTAACAATCCTCATATGATTTGGGTAGTCGTTATGTCTTGCTAGAGACCGCTTGCGACTTGTAGGCTAGTATAACAAATGGCCCACTGCCAACTTCATATAAGCCTACTGTAAGGAATTAGAAAACACGCAGCGGAAATAAACTTTAAAAATTTTCCATTCCTTGCCAGGATCTGCCGTATGTGTTTAAGTCAAGTGGAAAGAATCATTACCCTTAGTGTTGCTCAGCGAATTTCACAGCTTCTCTACGTGGGTGGTGATCTCTTTCTGATCGCAAGAAATCGACGGAGTGTTCCTCAGCGACCTTCACAGATTCTCTCCGCGGACGGTGGTCTCTTTCCGATCACAAGAAGTCGACGCCTCAGGTCGGCTTCCTCTACTGGTATCCACACGAACAGCGTTCCAACCACGAACGACGTGCTAGCGTCTCCTGTCCCTCCAAGGCTTTCACAAGTCTCCGTCTCTATTTCAGCAGTTTCTTGTTTGCAAACCTTTTGCAGATTCCGTTCGGCCTTTTGTGTTCTGTGTTATTTTCAAACGTAGCTCCTCCAATCAGATATAGAGGATGCTATGCGTTTTTCCACTTAACCTAATTGGATTTTGGAGTTAATCTTATATTAATTCCGAATTGATACAATATCATATATTGTATAATTTTATAAGAAACTAATTAAATAAAATAATATTAAATCCGTCCCACAGATTTAATTACCTATTTATTTAACTTTAAATAAAGATGAGACTGAGTTATATTTGATTTATTCCCATAAATCAAATTTGAGATATCCTATCAATTTAAATTTTGAATTTCAAACGTGATAGAGATTTAATTTATCCTTATAAATTAAATCTTATAAATATCTCTTATATGAGATATCCTATCAATTTGAATTTCGAATTTCAAACGTGATAGAGATTTAATTTATTCTTATAAATTAAATCTTATAAATATCTCTTATATGAGATATCCTATCAATTTGAATTTCGAATTTCAAACGTGATAGAGATTTAATTTATCCTTATAAATTAAATCTTATAAATATCTCTTATATGAGATATCCTATCAATTTGAATTTCGAATTTCAAACGTGATAGAGATTTAATTTATCCTTATAAATTAAATCTTATAAATATCTCTTATATGAGATATCCTATCAATTTGAATTTCGAATTCAAACGTGATAGGGATTTAATTTATCCTTATAAATTAAATCTCATATATCTCATATATATAATATATATATATATACGAATTTATATATATACGAATATAAATATAAATAAATATATATACATTCACCTGGATCTTTCATTGAATCTGGACATGTCTTAGATTCAATGAATCTGGACATCATAGCTCGTGTTGGGCTATTTTGTGTGCGACCCTGTAGGCCCATATGAAGTTGACAGTGGGCCATTTGCTATACTAGCCCACAAGTCGCAAGCGGTCTCTAGCAAGACATAACAACTACCCAAATCATATGAGGATCGATAAACGATGTAACCTTTTATACAACCATATCATGTCCCTTCTGTCACGCGATATTTTGGTCATGGATGAGGCATGGATAATGTCATCCTCCTATTCCCGACCGTTACTTTCTCGATCCCTGAGTAGTCTGACTATAGAAATGGAACTACCTTTCCATTACAGTATGGCCATACATTTCTCAGACTCACTCATCGAGGGGCCCAGTAATATCTCTCCACGAATGTGAGGGACAAATTCCATCTTGACCATTCACATTCCTCCGCATGAAAAACCACTAACCCCGAACATAGTCTTTATGATTACTCGGTTAAAAGTGACTTTTGACTAGGTCAAAGCTGAGCGTTTTGTCATGTAGGAATCCATGATGATCTCAGGTCAAAGGGCATATTGACATGGTTTGTATATGAGATAAGCTTATGACGTTACCCATGCAGTTCTCTCATAGCGGGTCGGTCCAACACCCTGTACTCTTACATGTGCTTATGACTTTGATTTATATCTCTATACATCTTCAAAGTCATACTGGTCTTATTTCATCTGTGCTCCCACATAGATGATCGACCAGGGACATTTAGGATAATATCATGAATTATCCAAGGATGGTCATCATAGTAAACATGCAAATAATATGATAACTCAATTAATAAATTCATAAATCAATAATGTTCATAAGACAATGATTGGCCCCTAAGGCACGATTTCCAACACCTACAGGGTCGCACACAAAATAGCCCAACACGAGCTATGATGTCCAGATTCATTGAATCTAAGACATGTTCAGATTCAATGAATGATCCAGGATAGATGTATATATATTTATTTATATTTATATTCGTATATATATATATATATAAATTCGTATATATACATTATATATAAGAGATATATGAGATTTAATTTATAAGGATAAATTAAATCTCTATCACGTTTGAATTTGAAATTCAAATTGATAGGATATCTCATATAAGAGATATTTATAAGATTTAATTTATAAGGATAAATTAAATCTCTATCACGATTGAATTTGAAATTCAAATTGATAGAATATCTCATATCAGAGATATTTATAAGATTTAATTTATAAGGATAAATTAAATCTCTATCACATTTGAATTTGAAATTCAAATTGATATGATATCTCAAATTTGATTTATGAGAATAAATCAAATACAGTTTAGTCTTAGCTTTATTTTAAGTTAAATAAATAGGTGAATTAAATCTGTGGGACAGATTTAATATTATTTATTTAATTAGTTTCTTATCAAATTATACAATATATGATATTGTATTAATTTCAGAATTAATATAAGATTAACTCCTAAAATCCAATTCGGTAGAAGAAAAAGCAGAGCATCCTATATATCTGATATTAGGAGCTATGTTTTGCATAGAGATATACATAGAACACAGAAAGGCTGAAGGGGACTGAGCAAAGGGTTTGCAGATAAGAAACTATCGAAATAGAGACGGAGAGGACGAACTCTTGAGAAAGCCCTGGAGGGACAAGAGACGCTAGCACGTCGTTCGTGGTTAGAACGCTGTTCGTGTGGATACCAGTAGAGGAAGCCGACCTGAGTCGTCGACTTCTTGCGATCGAAAGGGAGCACGAGCCGCAGAAAGAAGCTGTGAACGTCGTGACCAAAAGCTGTGGAAGTCGCTAAGGCACACTAAGGGTAATACTTCTTCCCACTTGACTTAAACACATATGGTAGATCCTGGCAAGGAATGGAAAAATTTTTAAATTAATTTCCGCTGCGTGTCTTCCAATTCCTTTTAAAATATTCATCCAAGAATGCTCTTTTCAATTGATCCCAAGTCAATGTAGTAAAATATTGGGGTAGCGTGTAAAGCCACTCCTTGGCCTTACCTTCTAAAGTAAAATGAAATGCCCTCCTCAATACATCTTGAAGATTAGCTGTGGGTGGTTTCATGGAAGAGAACACCATATGCATAGTCCTCAAATGCCTGTGTGGATTATCACCTGCAAAGCCATGAAATTTAGGTAAGGAAGAAATTAATGCTCCTTTAATTTCAAAGTTCACATTATCACTGTAAAAGTCATAAGGATCATAATCAACATTAGAATTATTAATCTCCCTCATGCTTCTATCATCCTCACTATTATTTCCTAAAATTGTTCTCACCATGTCCATTATTCTCATTAAGCCCATTATAACCATTATTACCATTAGCACCATCTATGGCTCCTCGTTCTAATTCAAAATCACTAACAGACACGTGTTTCCTATCACTTCTAGGTATAAACAGTAGCGTTCAGCTAAAAAAAATCTGAAACAAAAGAAAAACCAAATAAAAAAATAAATAAACAAACTAGAGAAAATGAACCTTTTTGTTTTTTTTTAAAAAAATAGATAATGAAAGCGAAAATGCAAATGCAAATGTTATGCAAATTAAGTAAGACTGGCTCAGTAATTGAATTAATCCCAAAAAATGTTACTTTACACTTAGTTACTAGAGAACCAATTTTTTGGTTCCCCAGCACTGGCGCCACTTGAAACAATGTTAAAGTCCGATGTCGCCTTGAGGTTACTTCAAAAATTTAAATCAAGGATTGTGAATAGTGCAACCTCGGGTCGTTCTCTTGAGGAGCCAAAAATAAAATTAAATTCCTAAGTAACTAAATGCACTGCAACCTAAACTAGAAAATGGGATTTGTTTTGATTGACTAACAACTAGATGCAATAAATCAAAAATAAATTTAAATAAAATATTTTTGGTGTTTTTAGTTTAAAGAAAGGAATAATGAATGATAATAAGTGAGAAGAGTAAATTCAAAGGTGATTAATAATAATAAAAGTAATCATACAATTCAATAACGCGGGCAATCATAGCTTCAACAAATATGGGAGTTATAAATAATTAATTAAGAATTATAATTAAGCTGTTAATCTAAAAACTGAGCCACCTCGAATTGTCACAAAATATTTTCTAAATCCTAATTTATTAACTGCCATCAGAATAATAAAATAAGACTAAAGATATTAAAATCCAATGCTTAATTATAACTCAATAATTCATAAAAATATAATTTAAGCCAACAAGAGACATAACGATCCAATAATTCAAACTACCTTAAAAAATCACAAAATATTCATGATAATCTCAATACGATATCTGACCCTGATCAAAGTAAATGAAATTAAAGTTGATTAAAGATTAATGTCAAATGTCAAGCAAAAATTCAGTCACAATAATCTTCAATAAATATAAATAAATTATTATAAGGATTTTCAATAATTATAAAATTAATCTTAAGACCTAAGAATCATAAAATAATTAAAAGGTGAAAAATTAGAGTAACTTAAACTCCCATTTGAGATCCCAAGCTCAAGCCCTTGCCCTTGAATTAGAGAATTAGAACTCTATCTACAGACTGCTATCACAGACGATGCCATCATATCCATGTTCATTATCGCTGCCTCATTGTTCCTGTCACTAATGTTGTTACTGGTTGCTGCCTTTGTGCCATCAGAATAGAAGCGGAAGATAGGTGGAGATGGTGAAGACGGGTGTCGAAGATTATGGTGGGAGATGGAATGATGATGCGTTGAAGTCGCGGCACTTGAAACTTCTCGCGTGTGTGTGATTGTTCTCTGCCTTCCTGTGCATGAATTTTGCTTTTCTTTCTTTTCAATTCTGCCTCCCCTCATACATCTCTTTTCTTTTTCCTCTCAATTCTATAGCAGCCACACATCTTTCTCTATGTGAATGGCTTTTTAAAAGCACATTGAATAAGACAAAACCTAATTGGCCAAATCGTAAGGTTTGGCCCATTGGGTCTTATTGTGTAGTTTCTAGTTTTATGGTCCTTTGTTGTCATTTGTAAATTCTGATTTCTCCTAAATTCTTGAAATATAAAATCATAATAATATAATACCTTTTATTCCAAAAATAATTGTTTAGGAGAAATCATAAAAATATGATAATTATGCCCCTTTTAAGCATTAATTCAATATAAGGTATATTAATTCAATTAGTGCATAAATAATATAATTAAGGACCACAATGTTGACAAAAGCCCACTAAAATAATATGAATAAATATATAAAAATATGGGTTTGTCAGCTTATGAGGGATGAGGAGGAAGGGTGCTACTAAAAGGAACCGGATTCATGAAATTTAAGTCTCGTGCCAAGGGACAAAGGCTGACTGGGTTGTAATATTTTGGATTAGTCATTCATACCATACCAAAGAATCAGTGAATCAATCCTCTTAGTCAAGAGTTTTAAATTAGTCTACCATATTGAAATTTTATACTATCTCTAATTCTAAATATAAGAGCATATAGTGATACTTTGATCATAATTATAAAATCCCAATTCACTTTATCTTATAAAATTATAAATTTCCTCCTAAAGTGTTATTATATGATTGTACATATTAAGGTGATTTCTATCCATTAGGGTAGCTCAAAGGCATATGATTAAAATAGTATTTTAGAAAAACTAACACATAATCATTACAAATAGCTAACATAACTAATTTTTTTAATCTATCCAAATTAATTAAGTATTAAAGACTAGATGTAGTATTTTTTTCTCTCCTTGTTGAACCTGGCACAATGTCATTTTAAGTTAAAAAATAACAATATGTTATATTTGTGTTTTAATACCTATTTCATTTTGGAAAAAATTTGGGAGGGATGGATTTAGAGAGAGAGAGAGAAACTTTGACTCGTAAGCCTAAACATTCACATTTTTCAGAATCCATCTTAACACCAAAACCTTTGGCCAAAAAGAAAACTCTTAACACCAAAATCCCAAAAGGCCACATGTATCGGCCACACTCTCCATATCTCACTCTTCTTTTATTGCTTTCTTTCTTTACTGGGTTAAGGTGAAAAAATACTCATACATTTTTTTCCAAAATTGAACCCAACATCATAGGTTTTTTTAATGTGGAAAAATACTTATGAATATTAAAAAAGAGAAAAAATAGTATGACCATTAAATATAACCTAACACCATTACTTTTTATTGTGAGGCCTATACTATTATTATAAAAGGACCAAAACACCCTCAACTCAAAAGACTAAAAAGTGTAAATGTGTAAAAATACCTATAAACTTTTACCCAATGTGCCCCAAATATCATATACTTTTTGAAGATGCAAAAGTATCCATGAAAGTGCAAATAAATTAATTATTTTAGTTTTGAAAAAATAGAAAAAATCTATTAAATGTTAGTACACTATTATAATACTAATAATTTTATAGTTAATGTATGCATTTGATCATCTATATTTATATCAAATTTTAGTTTAATCCCTTAAATAAAGTGTATTTTTGGTCCTTAATATTAATGAAAAAATTAACTCAATGAATTTAAATGGTGACTCTATAATTAAATGTTGATAAAATATGTATGATTTAATCATTTAATAAAATATTTTTATATATAGATAGATGTATTATTGATGTTAAAGATTAGACGTCTTCTTTAAATATTTTAATATGTCAATATTTAATTTTAGAGTCACCATTTAAATTTATTGAGTTTGTATTTTTGTATTAATGAGACTAATAATATTAACATTAAAGGACTGCAATACACTTTATAAACTTAAATGACTAAATTAAAATTTGATATAAATTTAGAGGATCAAAGTTATACATTAACCATAATATGATTAATATTATAATAGTATATTAAAATTTAATAGAGTTTTTTGTTTTGCCAAAAGTAAAATTTTATTTTATTTGCACATTCATGGAAACTTTTGCACCTTAAAAAAGTATATGTTTTGGTACTTTCATAACAATATCGTGAAACCCACCACAAAAAGTAATGGTGTTAAATTATATTTAACGATCCTTTTTATTTTTGCTTCCATTTTAAATGTTTATGGGTATTCACTACAAAAAAATAAATATTTTGTAGCTGTTATTTAATGGTGTTTCTAGATTATAACCTTTACAATAGAAATTTATAATGGTTGGGTAAACTGCTAGACATTCAGGTGATAGAAAATAGTTTCTAATGGCTATACAAACAAACCCCTACGCATTGTGATCAAAATGCTAGAACTTTTCTAGCGGTTCAGCAAAACGAAATATGGCAGAAAACCACTAGAAATTTCGTGAATGAATGTAAACCACTAGAAATTTTGTGAGGGACATTTTCATTAGTGGGAAACAATTTTTATGATAGTGCCAAAATTTCTAACGTTTAGGAATCGCTGAAATATATCACCAAAATTTGAATTTGGCTAAAATGTTTTGGGTTTATAGGCCAAGTTTAAATTTGGGTAAATTTTTTCTAGATTTGTTATTTTCTAGCGGTTACAAAACCACTAAAAAGTTTATTCTAGGTAAAAAAATCTAATTTTTTTATTATTATAAAATATGATATTATTAATTAAAAAACTGTTATATAAATTATATTATATTATTATATTAATATGTATAATTAGTAATGTATTACATGTTATATATTAAAATATATTGTGATAAATAATAATTAATTAAATTTTCATTGTATCATATGAATTTAATTTAATTTGATAAGGTAATTGAGTTCGAGAAGAATGAATTGGAGATGAGATAATTTGTAGTGTTGAACTTCAATTCTTAAGTTGAAGAAGTGGTTGGATTGGTTAAGATAAAGAAAGAAAATGTTAAAAAAGAAAGTATAAGTATGTTAATAAACTATAAATAAAGATAAATAAATTAAATTAAAATCTATAAAATAAATAACATATTACCATTTAAAGAAAAAGGAAGGAGGAGGAGAAAAGAAGATGAAATTTTAAGGAAAGGGATAAAGGATAAGAGATAGAGGAAAAGAAATGTGAGAGTGTATAAATGAAGAGGTGAAACTGTATTTATAGAGGTATGGGAAGGATTTCTAGCGTTTTTGTGCATTTTATAGTGGTTTTATTGTCCGAACACTTTCTAGTTGTTCAGTGAACCACTGTAAATGCCAAATCTTTAATTTTCAAAAAATTGAATCAATTTTAATTTATTTGTATATATTTAATTTATGTATGGAAAAATAAATTATTACATGAGTGATTGATATTTTTAAATATGTTATTCTTGATCATCATCTTGCCTGGAAGGAAAAATTAAAAAAATTATTATTAGGATTATACTTAAATATATTTATGAAAAAAATTTATTACCAAATAGATTAATAAAAGATATATATCTTATAATGGCTAAATTATCGTCTCATTGAGAAAAGAAGTCTTCAAAATCTGTTGGTTGGAAGGGCTCACTGTCATAAGTAATATCACAATCAACCATATCATAAAGATCTCATGGCTTAAGGTAGACAACCATAGTCTAATATTTATGCTTCCCATCCTAGATATGTAAACTTTGTGTGCCTCAGAGGCAAGATTATATGACTCATCACCTTTAGACTCCCTTGTATGAATGAAGCTAGAGAAATTAACAGAGGTGATGCTCAAGTGGTCAGTAGTGAGTCCATATGAAGTTATTGTATTTGCCTAAGAGCACTTGACCAGAGTTATGGTAAAAAGCTGGTAACTTAACTCAACTATATTAATAAGCTTTTTATAGTAAGTGATACCTCCAAAATGCATGTCAGCCTCACTATTGCTAGCATAACATCTCGTCTCGAATGTACTGCACACTCCAGAGTTTTATGTAAGCAATCTCTGATAATATGCAACCATACAAAACTTAAACCTATTGACATTATAAGTGGTATACCTTCTTGCATAGTCTAAAAGATCAAGGGAAAAGATTTTGAGTTCATCTGTGTATGGGTTAATGTCATTATGTATTCAACATGTAAACCAACAGGGGAACTCTCTGCAGAATCTTTTATCAATGTCAACAGAATGTGCATGCCTCATAGTTGCCGATTGAGATAATTTCTAAACTCCCTACAATGAAGTATAATTTTGTTAGAGTCGATAAGGAATAAATATAAATGTGTAAAAGTTAGTGAGCTCATAATACTTATTGCATGAAGGGTTCAGCTTAGCTGCAATTTATCAAAACATATATGTGTGCTTTGAGTTTCTCTATGGGAATGAGTCTAAAGAATTCACATCCTTCAACTAGTTTTTCGATAGTAGGAAATAAAGTTGATGTGGAAGGACCAGGAGGAGATTCATTAACGTTAAAAGATGTCTTCATATCATCATCAAAGTACCTTGAACAGAAATTTAGAACCTCATCTACATAATAACCTTCTGATATTAACCCCTCTAGCCACGCCTTATTCCTAACATATTTTTTTTAATTCTCTCAAATACCTGCAGGTAATATTAAATTAATATTTTTGAGCAATCAAAATAAAAAAAAATTTAAAATTTAGGGATAAAAGAACATTTGGTACCTCTCTATAGTGTACATTCATCAATATTGAACTAGGGCAACAACCTTTGCATTTCGATAAGGTGGACGGTCAAGTGAACCATGGCAGTGAAAATGACGCAGAAAATATCATCTCCAAGTGACAAAGTGTAATAATTATTTTATTTTATAGTTGATATAGCTCTTTAGGTATCAAGACATTCACACACAACTTCATGAAAAATGAACACAACTCAACCAAAACCATTGATACATCATAAGGAAGTGTATTTTTCAAAAATAGTGGGAGTAATTGTTGCATAAGAATATGGGAGTCATGACTCTTTAACCCAATAACCTTTCAATCTTGCATATCAATACACATTGAGATTTTTCTAGAATATCCATCAGGTACTTTTATGTTCTTCAGTGTCAAAAGGAGGATAACCTTGTTCTACTTCAATAAGGTGAACTTAGCTGGCTAAAACTTACTATTTTCATTAGGCCAAGTCTCTTTATGAATTTCCCATGCCTATAAATCTTTTTTAGC
This sequence comes from Leucaena leucocephala, assembly GCA_037074615.1. NCBI lineage: Eukaryota > Viridiplantae > Streptophyta > Magnoliopsida > Fabales > Fabaceae > Leucaena > Leucaena leucocephala. The sequence goes on along the minus strand of CM073527.1, from coordinate 2,506,432 downwards.
TACGAGATGGTCTTTAGACTTTCTGGCTTTATTGAATAACATATATATCATATTACCACACACATTCTTCTCAATATGTATAACATCCAAAATTGTGGCGCATCAAATTATATTCCCAATAAGGAAGAGTGAAAAAAATTCTTCTCTTCTACCACTATATAGGCTAAGTATCATATGTTCCATGAGATCGTCCTCCTAATCATTTAGGATCCTAATTCTTGCAAATTCAACATAACATCTTGTAATTGTCACAGGATATCCCTACCAGACAAAGTAATAGGAGGATCTCTAATTTCTTGGTTTCCATTAAAGAGAATATGTTACAAACTAAATTTGTGCTTGGAATTGAGGAATCATTGATATCCCATAAATCACCACTTATGATTGTGTGGAGAATTCATCTTGAGGGAAATCATCTCTTAGTAACTCCAATAGTATGTACATCACCTTTTTAGTTATACCACATAGGCATTTGATATGATAAACTTTACCAAGAATGACAATTTAGAATACTTTGTGCACCCAAAATAAAGAGGTTTATCAGCTTTGTTCATGAAATAAAAAAACTCTCGGGCAATTTCGTTTCTTACGAACTTTGGACGAGGCCCCTTTACTTTATCTGGCTCCTCACTTTCATGAATGTTGTAGAAAGCATAACACAGAGTCATTCACAAAATTAGATTCTTTCGCTCATACTCCCATTCGTGAAATTACGGGAATTGACTTAGTAATTATATCTGGTCGTTCCCCCATGTAGTTGCCAAAATGCATACTCTCACAAAAAGGGTTTAAACATCAAATACTCTCTAACAACATCTATTGAATTTCACTTTTTGAAACTATATTTAGGATATGGACATTGAATCTTACCATTTACAAAGGGATTGGCAGAAGCAAAATCTAAGAAATTATTTGGCCCAGCCAACTATTGCGGAGTCAGTCGATACAAGTTAATCCATAACCTATCCATCACTAGTATTGTTCAGATTTCATTAACACTTCAGAGGGAAAGCTCAAATAGAAGTTAAAATAAATTTAAGATGAAGTTGTTCAGCTTTTAAAACATAGATCCAACAACTACATCATGGTCAACATTTTCTAGCAATTACAAAACTACTAGAAAATGAAGAATTACCGTCAAACATTGCTAGCGTTTACAATAGCTAGAAATGTTCGATGTGGAGAGAAATTTGAATTTTAAATTTTAAAATGCAACAGTCAAACTTTTGTAGGTTAGAGGGAAATTTGAATTTCAAACTAAAATTTGTGGGGAGATTTCTAACGGTTAATAACCGTTAAAAAGTCAACCTGAAATGGCAAATTATTTTTGGAATTTTTAAATTTTCAAACTACATATAAGTTTAATATTAAAGAGTTATAAATAATATTAAACAATATTGACTTTAAACTAACACAAGTGAAAAATTTAGAGTCATTGTAAAAAATTGTAATTGTAATTAAAATTTGTAATGAAACAAATTGTCAAATATTAAACAATATTTCTATTTTAACTTATTATGATTAAAATTGTCAAAAAAAAGTAACATATGATAGGGATTAGGGGTGTGGGCCAGAATCAAAATAATCAAAATTAGAATAATCCTTTTTAGTCATACCACATAGGGTGTAGGCGAGCTCCTAAGGCAAAGGGCACTTGGGGCGAGGGATTTGGTGGGTTGTCTAGGCCAGGGATCAATGGTATTTAGAGGTGGTGAGCCAAATCTTGCATGGCCATAACGGCTGCTTTGAATTAGTTGAGCTATATCTTCATATCCCTTATCTTCTCCACTTGTCTCATGGTCGTATCATTAACTGTTTGTCTGATGTCATCCCACATTTCTCATCTAATCTCCTTTAGTAGCTCCTCCATGTTAGGGGATATGTCTCGCTTCCATCCCTCTCTCGTCTGATGGGACGCTGCTACTGATTGACAGGTCCCCACAGTGTGTGAAGGCAAGCTTTATCGGTGTGGGTTCAAAATCGAGCCTACTAAGTAGACCAAGGTCGATCGTAGCCCGCCAAGAGTGACATGGTGGGATCCAAGGTAGACCCCTGTGACTCCCATAGCTCCGTATCTAGTTGAGTCATGTGCGCTTGTCAAAAATAACCTAAGTCAATTAATATTTAATATTTAAATTTAACTATCAAAATTTAATTAAGTAATTACCTTACCATCATCTCCTTAACCTCAACTAACGGAAGAGTACTATCTTGAGGCAAGTATAGGTAAGCTCACATCTTGCCGTACGTAGCTATGACCCCTCGTTCCCATTGCAAATTTGCCCTCTGTAGATTAAATGGAAAAAATAATTATATACAAATTATATACACAATCATTCACTCTATTAGAGATAATATTTGTATATTACTACAATATGTTTTATTTGCATACACATATATCCTATTACTTTATTTATATTTTAAGAAAAGTCTTTTTATAATTATAGTAGAGCTCTTTCAAATTTTAATTAAACTATTTTGTATCATAGTTAGTTCTCTTGAGATAAACTAAATTTATTTATAATATTATTTTTAAATTTTATTAGGTACAAAATATGTCTAAATAATTAATAATAGTTATATTTTAGAAAAATTTTACACAATTAGCCATGAAAATTGAGGTTGTAAAGGATATCAAGAGCCGTTATAATCTTGATAAATAGTGAATTAAAAAATCTCAGTAAGGAGTTGAGAATTGGACGTAGTAGGTCAATGAATAATCGAACTAAGATAAATCTCGTGTGCAATTTCTTTCTACTTAAACTTTTTTACTTTCAGTAACTCATTTCAATTTCAAATCAGAGTATCTCAAATTGATTTGTTTCACTTATTAGATCTTCAAAGAGCTTCAAAAAGTTTTAAAAAGTCGTCGAATACCAATTCACTACTCTCTTAGGTGATCCAATCTATCTACCTATATCTAATATTTTGAGTCCTATATCGCACAGCTTCACAAGTGAAAAGTAATTTATAAGTTCAATGAGCTGTTTCACATGTTAAAAATTAGGTAGATAGGAAAAAAAATCCCAGAGATCATATTACTCATAGCAAGAAAATATAATATTATTTATTAATTTATTAATTATTAATATCAATTATAAAATATAATTAAAGCATCATTATTATATATTAATGGTAATAATTTAATCTTTATTAATAAAACAATATTAAGTATAATTATATGCTAATCATCGTGGCTAATAAAAGAATCTTTTAAGACTATAAAACATAGTGAGAAAACTCTTTGAATAATCTATCTTATCTGAATTTGTAACAATATATTCTTATTTAGGGTGTGTTTGGATTAACTTTTAGAGAATAGATTTTGGGAAGAATAAATTTTGGAGAATAGATTTTAAAAAAAATTAATTTTGAGAAAAAATTAATTTTGATAATTACATAAAGAATAAATTTGATTTTAAATTTTTTCATTTAAAGATTATAAAATAATACATATATATATATATTTGAGTAAGGTAAAAATTTATAATATTTACCTGAATTTTAATTTTTTTCCACTGAAAACTTTATTAGAGTTAACCAATCTAGATGACCGTCTAAAATTTTGGAAGATAGTAATTTTCATTGGCAAATTCATCTTTTATCCAAAATTTTAAAATAAGAAATTAAAATTTTAGATTTTAAATAGTATTTGTTTTTGTTTTTTAAATAAAATTTAAATTATTAATAAACCCACACACAAACCGAAAACCGAAAAGCTAATGTGGCAGTGTCACTGAAAAGCTGTTAGGAGAGCAATTCTCACAAACCATGGTTTGATTAATTTTTCAAAAAAAAATTTATTTAACTCTTTTCACAAAACCATGATTTTGTGTCAAAATTTATTTTTAAAATTGGATCTAAAAATCCATAGCCTTAAGGCGTGTCTTCAAAAAGATAAATTAAAATTGCACAAATGTAGAACATTTTTCTTTAAAAAATGGTAAAAGATTAAAAACTACATCATTTTATATCTACAAGATATCAAAATATCACCTATTTTATGTAGAATCCAATAATTACTTGAAAAAAAAAAGTTGAGGTATTATAAAGAGTATTAGAGAGTGTGACATTAGAGACTCCATATATACATATATATATATATATATATGTATGTAAACTGATATTCATATATATATATATATATATATATATATATATATATATTCACGGATATCTAGTGTACATATTGGTGCAGGGATTTAGGAACATGCAAACAAGAATGCCTGCAATTACAGGCAAGACAAAAATCTGGTCTATGGTCCCAAAATCTATTATTTTCATGAACTTTCGGTACTTTCTGTAAATGCCTAACAATGTGATGGACCTTCTAAATGATACCCATATCCTACCTTCTAAATTTATGAACCTTAAACATAACATTCACTTATTTTATCAATAAATTTATAATTATTTTTTAAAATATTTTTATGAATTTTACATAATAATTTTTTTTTATAAAGAGTTAGTTATAAGTTTATAATACATATAATTAAAAAATATTTTTAAAAAATTAATATATATTTATTATAAATAATTAATTTAACTAATTTTTTAATCTATTTAAATTAATTATTTTATTCTTATATTAAAGACTAAAATAAATATAAAAGATTAAAGAGAACGAGTGAAGCACTTTTTGCATGAATATTTTTTTAATATAAAAAAATTTAAATAAATTTAATATGGATATCCTACTAAAGTTAAAGTATAATTTTAAAATTTTAAAATTATTTATAAAAAATTTATAAGATCATTTACTAAAAAAATATACAGGGATTTGTTGCTTCAATATAAATTTTTATTTTAATTGTCCACCCGATTTACCGAACTTTTACTTCAACTATATCTGAATCTGATCCATGTAACGTACCTAACTATGGTGGGTGAGTCTCTCAACGGGAATTTTCTCTATACGTTAAAGCTCTAATTTGAGATCTCATTTAAACTATATTAAACCATTTATCATTAAGACTAATCCTATTGGTGTTTCAATATAAATTTAATAGCAATGCAATTAAGTTGGTGGTTTTTAGGGGCCATGTTTTGTGAGTGCATTTACTTTTCATAGCAACAGTGACGACATGAAGTTAGTGGCTTGTAAAAATTCTTCTGTACTCCGTGCAATTGCTTATTCCACTGTGGCTTCTATTATTGGGCAAGCGCAACTTTTATCATATATTTTATGAGTGGGAAGATTTGTGTGGAGGGTTCGCTTTGCATTGATTATTAGATATTTAATTTAATCACATAAATTTAGATAATAAATTGAAATTCATAGTTATTTATAGGATCTTATCTCTACTCTTAATTTTAAGAGGACACCTTATATTAATGATTAGAACATGGGGGTTAAAGATTATCGTGACACTTTCCAATAATTAGAATAATTCTGTAGGGCTCTTCATACCTTTGCTCAATAAGGGGTTCATTGTAAAATTACTGAATTACCCAAAGCTTAGTAAGGCGCTTCGAATCCTCTACTCAAACTTGAGTACGCATGCACTGCTCCGCAGATCTATGACTATGAGCACCATGTGCTCATCCACAAATCACAGTTTCTATCTCTGAAGGGATTAGAGTATTAATCACAAAATAATCTTGACCCTCCAATTGGGTGTTTAGATTTTGTGTTTTCATGTACAACTTAGCGAGATGTGGTATCGATCAAAGGAGAGGAGAACCTCCTCGGTTTGGTTGCTCAGTCGATAATCGGTGGAAGAAGCAGAGCAATGATTGGTGACCAACGATCAACTCCCAACTTTAACTTTGCCGTTGCTATTGTCGTTGCTACTGCTGTACCTTGTCTCTCCAATTTCCACGTCATTGTTCTTCTTCAAGATTCATGGCCAGTCGTAATCTTCAATCTTTTTTATGAACTCGCCATTCCGTTTTGGGTTTGTTAATATTCACTCCCTCAATTCTCCACCTCTCCATTTTAGTATTCTTCAATTTTCTTTCCAGATTAAATGTTGCCGTGGCTTTCTGATTTAATTCTTTCGATTTAGCTGTGATTTACTTACCATTAATGTTCTTGAAGTTGCGGAAATCAATTCTTAAAGGGAATTGCATTTTAAAGGATTTTTTCTTACCATTTTTTATTTTTTGATTTGTTTGTATAGTGCTGCTAATTGTGATACACTGATTTTTAATAGTCCACAATACAAATTTAGCTAGAGTTTAACATATAGTCTTTACTTCTTTTGACCCAAAAAAAAAAAATCTTAAAGATCAAAATTGAAACAATAAATAAATACGGCAAAGAAAATTTCTCTACAACTGAAATTTTTTCCCCCGCCCCTCCACCTGTCAGCTTCTTGTTTTTTTTTTGTTTTATGCATCCCACTTCTGAACTTCTCATCGTGTGGGAGTTTTCAAACCCAAGGATTCATATGCTCCGCCAATCCAAACGCATCGTTTTGGGAGATGACCTTTGGGTGTGCTCATGGATCCGATGAGCAGGACTCCCCGAACATCCCTCAGTTCGAACCCACACGCTGAGAGAGTGCACTCAGAACGGTGAAGGTCTCGCCGTCGACTGAAGGGTTGTGCTTCGGGTTTCGAGTTCGTAAAGGATTTCTCGTTATCGGACACCGTTGGTAAGTCGGTTGCTTGACTTGTTCAGCTGAACCGTTTTCTCGCTCTGTTTGATTTTCTGGGTTGCGTCGTATTTGGTTTGCAGAGGATTTATGCATTGTTATCTTGCATTTTTGGCTGCATTGCATCCTATCTAATTGGTATCTTGCATTTAATACTCTTGACATTTACAAGTGCTAGGATTAAATTTGCTGAGCATTCTCTTCTGATTCATGTTAGAATGCTTAACGGTCCGACTTTCTGTAATGCTTTTTTTTTTTTTTTTTGTGGTACTATAATATTTTCCAAATAAAGGTCTAAGAAATTATTGAATTCCAATTTAATAGTGAGGCGTTGAGTTCAAGTTATTCCAAGTTATTGATGTTTCTGAATAACGCCTTATTGTTTATACATAAATCCCTTCTGCTTCCTTATCAAATCAAATGAAATTCAATGTATGTCTTGAAGTACCCAATATTAATTTGGCGTAATTCCCAATATTAATCTGTAAATGGGAATTGGCAAATTGTTTCATTAGCTTATTCCTGGATGAATTTGGTAATTGTAAACAGTATGTATACTGCACGATTCAAGGTTATTAAGCTGTTGATTTGGGGAAACCTTTCATGCATATGATCTAATCAATTCAATGTAATATCAATTGATATATACTGTTGGTGCTTTATTAGTGTTAGAGTATGGTTTTAATTAATATGTATTAAATTATCCATGGTAATGCTTCTGAATGTTTTTATTACATTCTTACGGGATGGCACATGGGTAATAGCTGTGCTACTTAAATGGAAGCTGAATTTTGACGTTTTGAACTATTTTAAGATTTAAATTGTATAAGCTGGATATGCCATGTATTATATCATTAATAGTTTGACATTCTAGCGAATTTCATAATAGACAATGATATTTTTTGTTATATGGGCATTGTTTTATTATGTTCATCACTGTAGACTACTGTAAGAAGATTATATCAGACTTACCCTTACTCTTTTAGTTTTGGGAATCCCAATTTCATTTTATTTGGTCACTTTCATTTTTCTCTTTTAATTCACACTTCATAGGTTTTGGAGCATGAATGGGACGCTTTCTGATGTCATATATCATCTGAATAGAGTGAGTTATGCTATCATGGTGTGAGGAACTTGTTTCATTAGTACAGATAATTTTTACAAAAGGGATGCTTGGCTCGTCTATCAACATGATAGCTCTCTCCAGGAGACTGGGACTGTGTAGAATGTCGGTCACATTGGTTATAGTATTTGCCAAAATTTCTTATAGCCAGTTGCTAAAATTTTGCGATCATTATTTTGAAACATTCTCATTACCTCCTTCATAGGAAACTCTATGTAGAGTTAAACAGCGATCACTGTCAGTCTAAACTAAAATCTTTTCCACTTTTTCTGCTTTTCTTTTTTTGGTTGGGCAGGAAATGATCAAGTGCTGCCACTGATTTATTGCTCAATGTTCTTTTACTTGAACAAATTTGCGCCAAGAACCCTTAAAAATCTACTAAGATCATCTGAAAAGTCAATATTCTCCTTTATATATAGGACCGCAACCCCTCCTGTCTTGCATATCCAGGCATGCAATTATGTGGATGTATACATGAAATGGAAGAAAGATTCATACTATGACTCAATTGAGCACATCCACCGGTCCATTCCACTAAAACCTGTTATTGCCCTCAAAAATTGTATTGCCCAGGATCCAAATGGTTGCATCCCAATCTCTGCAGTGTCAAAGAAGGGATTAGAGTTAGGTGTGCCCATGAAGGTTGCAAGATTTATGAGGACATATCCTTCCATTTTTGAGGAGTTTACAGGTCCTGCATACAATCTTCCTTGGTTCAGGTTGACTTCAGAAGCTGCTTTGATTCACAGGGAAGAGGAAAGAGTTTATGAAGAGCTCAAGGAGGATTTAAGAGCTAGGTTAAAGAAGATGATAATGATGAGTAGAGAGAATGTTCTGCCTTTAAAAATAATCAAAGGGATGCAGTGGTATCTAGGATTGCCTGATGATTTCTTGCAGTATCCAGAGCGGAATCTTGATGCATCATTCAAGTTTGTGGATATGGCTGAGGGATTGAAGGGATTGGCAATTGAAAGTGAAGAGAAAGTTTGGTCCATGATGCAGAGGAATGCCATGAAAAGAGGCTTGTATTTTGGTGGCTCAACGGAGGCCATTGAATTTCCACTTTTTCCATCAAAAGGTTTGAGGCTAAGGAGGAAGATTGAGAATTGGCTTAATGAATTTCAAAAGCTTCCTTATGTTTCACCTTATGAGAAATCCTCAAATTTGGATCCAAACAGTGACATAGCAGAGAAGCGACTTGTTGGGCTTCTTCATGAACTGCTTTCCCTTTTTGTTGAGCATTCTGCAGAGAGGAAGACGCTCTTTTGCCTTAAGAAACATTTGGGGCTGCCACAGAAAGTGCACAAGGCGTTTGAGCGGCATCCCCATATATTTTATCTGTCTCCTAGGAACAAAACGTGTACTGTCATTCTTAAGGAAGCTTACAGGAATAGATCAGCTATTGATGAGCATCCTCTACTGATAGTGAGGAAAAGGTATATCAAGTTGATGAAAGAGTCAGAGGTGATTTTAAGGAACAGGAGGGTGAATAATAGATTTTCTAATGGGAACTCTCCGAAACTGGATTTAGATTTGGATTATGTGGATGAGCAATTTCACGTATAATGGTGGCACAACCGGTTGCATCCTAGCCTTGAGGTATTTTCACAACACTTGTAGACAGACCTCTTAACGAGTGAATGAAAATTATAATCAATCCTGTGAGATTTGTTTTGGTAAATAGTTTAATTCGCTGCTGAATTCTTTGGCATTACTGTTGTGGTTTTGATCCTTTTAACCACACTATATATTCTGTGGCTAATCGTTCTATACATTGGGATTGTATTTAGCAGCATTGCCACGCTAATTAGTTTCTTTTGTCTTCATTCTTTTGTAAGGAAAAATGTGATTTTCTGGGCCACTTGAAGCTAGCTTAGGTGATAAAGATAAGGTGGAATAGGGGTAAAGGTTAACGGTTCAACTTGTGTTGATTTAAAAAAGATGATACTTCCTCCAATCCTTAATAGAAGAGCTAGATAATTAATTTGTGAATATTAAGAAAATTAGTTACATTAATTATTTGTAACAAATGTGTATTAGTTTTCTTAAAATATCCTTTTTAATCATATATATTATTAAGTGTAACTACCCCTTGATGGAATCTCCCCTTACAATGTGTAATTAATATGGATATTTTGGGGGGAAAAAATCTTAAATTTGGGAGGTAAAGTGGATATTTAGGACCAAATTGAACTACTTGTCTAGTTCTTATAATTAGGACCGGAAGTAGCATAAGGTTTTTTAGTTTTTTCTTTCAATTTATTCTTATTGCTTTGAGTATTGCCTTTTTGGAATTGGGAAAATTACAATGTTTTTAAAACTGGATTGGACGTTAAACTGGGTGAGGTACTAATTTAAGGTTCAATAATATCCTTAACTCTTCTTCTGTTCTATTTTGTTCATATTATTACAGGCACATTGTCAATTTGAAATGAAAGACCAAGGTTCTACTATCAACCCCTAACAAAGGTGTCTCAGTCACTCCCCAATTTGGAGATAACCAAACACAGACTGGCTCTGGACCCTTCCAATTCCTTGTCAAAATCCGTTTCTCCCACACCCCACCACTACCTCCTCCTCCTGCTACTGCAGCACACACCTCCCAAGTACCACAAGAAGCTGAAGTAACTGATGGTCAAAAGCCTAGGAAGAGAAAAGAACCAGAACGAAAAGCCTAGAAGTTTGTGACCATTTTGTGAAGCTATTAATGAAAGCAACCAATAGAGAGATAAGAGCATCTTGCAAGTATTGCTACATTACTTATGCTTGTGACCCTAACAAGCATGAGTCAACTTCTTTAAGAAGGCATTTGCTTAAATGTATGAAGAACCCAAATAAGGCGGCTAAAGTTAAGAAGTAGTCATTGTTGAATTATACTAGCTCCTTCTTTAATATAATACCCAGTTGACTAATAAGAATATTAAGAAAACTAAATAAATTACTTTAAAATATTAAATTTATCATTTTGCTCAAAGCTAATTTTCCTAACTTCTAGATCAATATAAAGTTTAATGATACACAACATATGCTATAATTAAAATATTTATTTAATTTTTTTAATCTCTTAAAATTAGTCAATTGAGTTTTATATTAAAAATTAGAGGGAGCATGTCAAATAGTGCCCAAGGAAGGGATTTAGTCCCTCATGCATACGATGAGAAACAATGCCAAAGAGACTTAACTGAGTTTATTGTGATGAGCTACTATTCAAAATTGTGGAGAAGCAAGGATTTTGAAAATTTTTGAAGGAGCTAGAGACTTGATTTCCTATACCATACAGAATAACAGTTGCTACGGATTGTTGGCTGTTGTACCTTGGAGAGATCAAGCTGTTACAGAAGATTATGGTAGCTTGTGCTACTTATGTTTGTCTCATGATTGTCGGACTTCAAATCAAAATTTAAGTTACTTATGTTTGACAACTCATTTCATTGATCCTGATTGGAATCTTTAGAAGAGGATTCTCAATTTTTGTATGAATGAGACTCACAAAGCGGACACCATAGCAAAGACTATAGAGAGTTGTTTGTTGAATGGGGAATCGATAAGGTTTTCACAATTACTATGGACAATGCATCTTCAAATGCCTAAGCATCTTCAAATCTGAAAAAGCGTTTTAGGAATTGGATGGGATTCGATCTATCAATTGAGTTAGTGATATTAATTATCAAATTAGTATTTAAAAATATAAACAATTATTTATCCCAACACCATTAAATCACGATTTCTCAATTAGGAGGATCTAAATCCACCGGTCTACGCATGTTACATGTAATTCATAAAACCATTTCAATATTGAATGTAGAATCAAACATTAAATAAATAAAAACTATCTGTTTATAATATGAAGTCAAGTATAGAGCATTATGGCTGAATTGTGGACCTTCTGGGTTGAGCACGGTTGTTGAAGGAAGCAAAAGAGTTTATAGATTCAATGCCGTAAAGCCAAATGCTGCTATATGGGGAGCATTGCTCAATACCTCAAGAATAAAGAGGTTGAGATTTTCACCACTAGTTGCATCTCAAGATTCTCACTTCAATATATATATATATATATATATATATAGGTTAATATAAATTTTGGTCCATTATGTTTACCCTCATTTTAATTTTAGTCCCTTAAGTTTCAATCCATAGATTTTTATCACTCAAATTTCTTTCTGTCTAAAACATTGGTCACTATAACTTAATAAAATTCTAACTCATTTTACCTTTTGAAAGACTAAACTTATTATTTGAAATTTAAGAGTCCAAAGTTTGTACTAAGCCTATATATATATAGTTTTATTTTTAAGAAAGGATCTCAAAATGTAATGTGGTAACTGGAATTGCAATTCCAACAACAAAATTCACGGTAGTAATAGGAATGTGTTTCTCTATTACATCTCTCAACAAATACTCTGCACAAAATTTTCAGTAGTATATCCAAGCACAGCTCATGATTATGTAAATGCAGTTTCCCCAGAGATCCTTCAAATTTCACCTGATTATTCTAGGTCTATTAGCTCTCACTTTAGATCTGGTGCGGTGAACCTTCTTTGGAACATCGGTAGTTAATGCATACATCTTCACAGCAAACAATCCCTCAGGGAACCCCTTCTGATCCTGATCAATCAAACATGAAATGAATATATGAGAAAAAGAACGTGGCGCTACATGATTATGGAATACTCCAAATTCAGTTTATCATCAATGTACAAGACGGGATCTAAGCACTAATATTGACTGCATGTATAAGAAACAAGACATCATATAAATATATGCTGCGACACGAGATATATAGGTTCAAATGCCATCAATGTATGATATCATAAGAAAGTAGAATGTAAAACATTATTTAGGACTTTTATTATACAATGGTTAATTTATTACATCTAATTTTTCAATTTTCAGTTGTTTCAATAAATTTTGATTTTTTGCACAATCTTATGTACAATTTTAGGGAAATCTCTATGCACTATGTGCCTGTTTGGTAATCGGAAAATCATGGTTTTAAAAAGACTTTTTGCCCAAACCTTAGTTTTGGAAAATTTTAAAACAAATAGCCACATTTATCCAAAAGAGTTTTTAGACTAAATCATAATTTAAAACTAAGATTTTGAATAAGCTACTAAAACTAGTTTTTAGAATAATAAAAAAACTTATAAACTACTCAATTACTATTTTACCTTTACTTTTTCTTACACCCTCTCTCCTCTCTCCTATTTTTAATAAAATCATACATTTCTAGTAATTTTCCAATTACAAAGTCCTTCTAGTAATAACTATATAAATATTCATTTATTCAAAACCATTTTTTTTCTATAAACTCTTCTTCAAAAGCCCTTTTCTAAAAACTATCCAAAAACCCTTTTTTTTCATAAGCCATTTTCCAAACTCTTATCCAAACAAGCCCTATATCTGTAATCTATGTGCAATTTCTATGCAATATTGCAGTTTATGTACAATTTTCATGTGGGGTTAACACTAGTTTGGGGCGTTTTGCAGCCAATATGAGTGTCAAATACATATAAATCAAAGATGATAGTACTGCAATTTTAAATTATCGGCACTTCATACCAGATCCAAGGAAGATGAAAAACTTTAGGCTTCCATATGAACCAACAGTGATTTACCTTCATTTTGATAAGATGCAATCCACATCTAGCAAAGAGTTCTTTAAAGTATAAATCAGATCTCGTAATGCTTCGATCATCATTGTCTAGCACAAATCCTGCAAAGGATGAAGACAAAGATACGTCCAAACCATAAAGCCAACACTACAAGGTCCTAATGATATATACAGTTCTCTGTGTGTGTTATTGAGGGATGATGTAATTTAATTTAATTTGAGAGCTTATGAGCATGAGGTAAAATTTTCAGACAATGACTCGATCCACACAGATTGAGAAAACGTTGTACAAGTTGGCAGGGTTTTCCAGTATCAGTTCAAGGATATTATTGATATTGTCAGCCTTTATCTAAGAGGGGACTGGCGATTTCTTTCCATTTTGCGTATATAAAGCAAACAAATGTGCTCATATGTTAGCTCAACTTTCACATAGGATTAGCAACGATTTTTGCACCTTTGATCAACCCCCCACCATCTTGTTTAAAGGTGGTGGATGATGAAAGGAAATTTACTCTTTGTCCTCATAACAGGTCAAAAGTAATTTCAAGTTATAAATTATTATATAGTATAGAAACTCAAACAAGCTAAGCTATTTTATTCATGAGTTACAAATAGTGCAGTTCTTTTCTTATATTCTGTGCTACGCATGGAACTCACACTAGGTTTAAATATGGGGTTTATGTTGACCAGGTCTAAAAGAAAATGGCATGTTAGTCTGTAAACCCATGTTTTGCAGCACTGTCTTATAAGTAAATTCAAATAGATCCAATCCAACTATGAAAAGTGTTATTTCTATGGCTCCATCTGGAACCTCCATATCTGACGACTTGCAGGAGCAGAATAATGAAAAGTTAAAAAGACTTAAAATTTTCAAGTCTGAGGCTACAAGTTCCCAAAATGCTGGCCAAGCTGAATCCTCTTTTAAGTTCATAAAGTGCATGAAAAAAATATAATCAGCTCCATTGGAAAGATAAATTGGCAAAAATAGCATAATACCCTTTCTTGCAATATTCTCCTTGAGGACAAAAAAGCCACCTGGTTTGAGGCCAACCTATAAATGACATCATTCAGTTCCATAAAAAAATGAGCATGTGATGATACTTTAATAATACAGACACACACGCAAACACAAATTTAAAAAGTTGGGGATCAGTTGTTTGTCTTGTTGGGATATTGATGGATTGCAACGTACTTCAATATCACAGTCTAGAGTTCAGAATTATGACTACTATTGAGTTTCTCTCGTCCCTCTCTATCTATATATCTTCCAAGTCCTGAATGGAAAAAAGGGGGAAGAATCTCCCTCCCTTTACACTTAGGGCTTGTTTGGTATGAGGAATTTGGAGGGGAGGGGAGAGGAGGGGAGGGATTTTGCTCCCCTCCCCTTGTTTGGCTAATTTTCCCTCCCCTCCCCAACTTTACCTCCCCTCCAAATTTGGGGGAATTTGGAGGGGAGGTATGAAATTATTATTTTATAATATTAATATACCCATAATTTTTTTAATATCCCAATATTATCCCTATATTATATTTTATTAAAATATTCTATAAAATAATATAAGATAAATTTATTTATATAAAAATATTTTCCCTCCTTTTCCTTTCTGAACCAAACAAGGTAATATAAAAATCCCTCCCCTCCCCTCCCCTCCCTTAATCTTAATCCAAACAAGGTAATAATAAAATCCCTCTCCTTCTCTTCTTTCCCTTTTCCTCTATTAAAATCCTTCCCCTCCCCTCCCCTCTATTGAGCCAAACATAACCTTAAGATCACCCCACCCCACATAGACTAGTAATTCAAATAAAGTATGATTTACCTTTGCCCTATTGAAAAAAGACACAAAATCCTCGTCTGTAAGATGACCTATGCACCACTGGATCCATATTACATCATATCTTTGAGCATCTGGTGTAAAATCCTAAAACAGAAGCAAGAAATCTCAATAACTGAAGGCAAGTAACATAATCAAGTAATGGTATTAAGGCCTGAATGATAAATTAAAGGCAATTAATGGCATTCAACAGCAAAAAGGGGTGTAATAAGGCCTGCGGTCAAGGATGCATGGATACACAATTTTAGGTGTCATAAATGTATTGGACACTAATCCAATAATGTGTATCTTATGGGTGCATATGCGCCATTTCATTTTCATTTATATTTTCTCAGGTGCGGTTAGAAATGTGCAGGAGCATTTTGAAACATGACAAAACAATGCCAAATATGGCCTCATTCTCAAATGCCCCAAAATTTCCATTCTGGCTCAATTTCAAACATCCTTCTTCACTATGCTTTGCCATTCCTATTTGTGGTTTGCGATTTTGGTTGCTGTTCTGTTGGTCATGTTCATTCCATTTCTGCAGTTGTCACACCATTTTCAGTGCATCCATAGTATGTATGTTTCTCATTCTCTTCTTCCATTTCCTCCCCTTTGTTCTATGCCATAGTAGCATAGATATGCCATAAATTGCATTGTTTTAGGGCATTGAAGGTGGGAACTGATCAAAACAACATCATTTTGTATCTTTGGCACTTTAACTTGTTCTGATGCCATTTCGAAATGCTTCTGCATGTTTTAAAATGTTTGGTATCTTAAAGCAAGGACAACTCATAAACAATGTGAAAAGGAACTGTCAATGTGTGTTCCAGACATTATTTTCAAGGATTCTCACTGATACAATAAAAATAACCAAAAGATTTTGGTTTAAAAGAAGCCTTATGAGAAAAACAAGAAAATATGATTAATTGCCTAATAAAGGAAAGTCTACAATCACATTCAAGTAAATTAGACATCAGTGTACCTGAAGAGGCACACAATAAAAGTTAACTGCTTTGTGAATATCTGAATCCATATGATTTCCTGGAGCCAAAGTTTCTCGTGCAGAGTCTAAGAAATGTGATACTGGCTCAAGGAGGTCAACCTGAAGTTTACATATAGTAAACAAGAGAAAATAAAAGACTGAATTTATAAGATCATTATAACATCTAGCATGAATCACAATTAGTAGATATCACTTAAATATGCAAAACGATTACAGAAAAATATAATAAAGGCAGCACAAGACAACTTGATGATAGCATCTTTAAAAACTAGCATGCACCTTTCACCCACGATTCATTGATACAAATATCACAAGATGATACAACAAATTTTGAGAAGTTCATGAAACTGATACAATGGGGTACTATTGATTATTAATATAATAATGAAATTATATATGCATTAAAAAATAATAAATTGATGAAAAACTTTATAGTCCTGATTAAAGGTACCAAAAGTGTAAACTTGTTAGTGCTTTTGTGTGTTTTAGAGCCATATTGATATGATTTAGTGCATTTAGAGCCTAATGCATTTCTAGGATTTCTTTTTTTGTCCCCATAAAACATGTTTAATTGTACTTCAGAATGAAGAGATAGCTTACATGCACGGTCATCAGAAAGCATATCAAATGTGGACCTGTTCAACTTTATTTGATAGTCTTTTCATTTGTCATTGTGATAATCTAGAACACAACATTATTACATCCCATTCTCTAACAAATAGTATGTGTAAGAATAAGCTTCCCACTAAACACCATCACATTCCATTCCATCCTAACAAAGGACACCACAAAACAGACGGCACAGTGCCCAAACAAGCTTCATGCCCTCTCTATTGGCCAAAACTAGTGTACTTGATAGTTTAAACAAAAAGGCAAAATAAAATAAAATAAAATAAACAGATTAGCTGGCCACTCCCAATCCTTCCAAAAAACCTAGTCAAACACAGCTGGATTTTATTGGGAATGGAACACTGGAAAAACTTCTATGAATACAATAATTGATTAATTACAAAAGAAACTTGGAGAGAAAGCTAGACAGTTCAAAGATTTTATACATGTAAAAGAGATTAAACTGACATACCTCATTGAAGTACCTAATAAGAAGATTTTGGGTCACCCTGCCGATGCCAGAACCACAGTCTTGGAAATTCAACAGATTGTTGATTAGATCTTTAATAGATAAAAATATACTATTTAAAGCATTTTATGTCTTGTCAACAAAAGAAGTTTAAGTCTAAATCAGTTAACTGAAGCAATGAAAGAAAATACACCAACTCACTTAACCAGACCAGAGGTAACACCTTCACGCATGCGCAGAGGCATAGCGACAAACAAAACACACATACATACAGAGAATTTTTCCAATATTACAGAAACATCTAAGTCGTTATGCGTATATGGACAAATAATTGCCAAAAAAGAAATCAGAAATATATAAAAAAAAAGCGATTTACACAATTTTGAGCTGAAAACCCAAATGTAGATTCTTTACCAATTTCAAAAATACAAAATAATGAATATTCCAGCTCAACCAATATCATAAGTCTCCAAGTTGATAAGATATATGGAATTATTCATAAGTAAGCTGATGGGGTTAGGGTAGCACAAGTTAAAGAGGGTACCAAGAGCAACAACCGATCGGTCTTTTACACCAGTAGGAAAACGCTCAGACAGGACCATTTTCAGGAAAGCCTCACTATCATTTATATCAGGTTCGTTCACATTTGCAAATCCTCCCAATACCCCGTCCATCGATGCCTCCACACCCTATTCTAACACACAAAAACATAGTGCTTAGGAGAAGTTATTGTTGCATTATATCAAGTAAAACCAGACAACTTGTCACAGCAAGTATTCATTATTTGTTGTTTCCTTCAAAAATTCATTAGCTTAGCTTCAACTAACTCAAAATTCTTCCTTTCCCACTTAAATATATGTGTGCGCGCGCGCGCGCGCTACTTCGTTAAATTTCTTAGGCAAACTATTTCAGTCACAAATTCGTACAGCACGCGAACCCAACCTTGGATACTTCGAGTTTAGAAAAAGGGTATAGATATGAGAATCGTAAAGCACACAAGGTACCTCCCAATAGCCAACACCGTGACGATACCACTCAGTCTTCTTGTCTGGATCACCCGCTTGTTCCCGCCACATCTCGTCGGCGGTCTCGAAGTCACGACCATTGGAATCAGAGCCGCCGGCTTCCATACGGCTTCGAGCTCAACTTTGGAGACAGAGGAGAAGTGATCCACCAAAGCTTCGAGAAATCTAATGTCTAATAGAGTATTGTAATGGAATTACCCCACTCTCAGATTTGCAATTTTTAAAAGCTGCGTATATATACTATGGGTTATGTTTTGTACAATTGTAAGGGAAGTAGAAGTGGACGTCATCACTTTTGATTTCAGGGACTGTTTGAAAATTTACAAAGCTTAGTTTAAAATTAAGATTTAGTTTAAAATTTAAATTTAAAAAAAAATTAAAATAAATATTTATATTTATTTAAATAGATTTTTAAACTAAATTATAGTTTAAAACTAAGGTTTCAGATAAGTTGATCAGAATAATTTATGGAATAGTAAACCACTTATAAACTAATCAATTACTATATTACCCCTACTTTTTCTTATACCATCTCTCCTCTCTCTTACTTTTTCTTATACTATTTCTCCTCTCTCCAACTTTTTCTTATACACTCTCTCATACTTTTTTTACACTCTCTCTCCTCTCATCTCTTATCTCTCCTCATTTAATACTCATACCCTTTTTTGTAATTTACCAATAACAAAAGTATTTTTAGAAATAACTATCTAAACACTCATTTATTTAAAACCACTTTTTTTTCATAATCTCTTCTTCAAAAGCCCTTTTCTATAAGCTGTTCAAAAATATTTTTCTATAAGCTGTTCAAAAACCCTTTTTTTCATAAGCATGTTTTTAAAATCCTATCCAAACAAGCCCTTAAACTATTATATTTTAAATTATAAAATTTTTAAATAATTTTAATATGAAAATAAATTTTAAACTATTTTACTTTTATAAAAAATATAATTAATTCTATATGTATTTTTATCATATTAAATAAATTTTTATTTTTATTTTATTTTCTATTTCTACTACTATCAAATATTTTTCTATCAAAACTACCTATAAGTAAATTGTTATTATGTCGTAAATACAAATTGATTTTTTAAATAAATTAAAAAAAATAATTAATTAATTATAATTAATATAAAAGTCAATTAACTAATTTAAATAAATTAAAAAATATATAATATAAAAAAATTAAAATTTAATTTAATTATAATTAATTAATTTAAATTTATTAATCTTTTAAAAAATTAATTAATTTTTATTTTATTTAAAAAAATAGATTAATACTAATATTAATCCTTGTATAGTTACCCTTTTGTTTAATTTTAGTCCTCAACTTTAAAACACTTGATTTTAGTCTCTCCAATTTACTTAAAACGCTAGTCACTGTACATTGGAGTTTGAGATGGAATTGGAGTTGGGTTAGCAGTATTAAATTTGCTACTTGTCAATAACTAACAACCGTAAATTTGTGGAGTTGGGGTAGAAAAATAAATTTGTCAGCCATGCTGAAGTGGATATGTGTAAAAAGGAAAGGAAAAAGGCAAAAGAAAAGCATTCTTCATCCATCTTCTAAGAACCCCATCATCAAGCCAAATGAAGAAGATGAAATCATTGAATTTTTTTTTTCCAGATCATTGAGTCTTTAGACGGGAAAATCTGGTAAGATAAAAATCACATTGAGTTTTTAGAATATAAAAATATGAAATTATTGTCATCATCATCGTGATAATTGAAACCCAAAAATTCCAGATCTTAAGTTTGTGTAAACATCATCGCTGTGAAGCAAACGTCATAACCAGCAAACAACTCTTTCCAGATCCAAATCCCAAATAATATATTTCTTATTCCAGCATACGTATATGTTACTATACTAGAGTAATTGATAATAAATAATTAAAAAATTATATTTATATTTTTTAAATTTTTTGTACATAATTAACAATGTAATTTAATAGATATCGATTAATATAAGTAATTAGAAAGGAAAGTAAAATTAGTTAAATATATATATAAAGTAATAATGTAATATAATTTGACAAAAGAAAGTGTGAAGCAAAGACAATGGTAGAAAAAGTTAAAGAAGAGATAACAAAAGGATCAAAAATAAGAAAGGTAAAATTATTATTTCTTATGAGAATGTATGTAAAAGTTGGTGGGATTTCCAGATCCAAAGAGATATAAAATTTAAAATTATTTTTTATACAAAATCTATTCTCTTAAATTATTTTATAATTAATTTTTTCTAAAATATATTCTCTTAAATCTAAACCAAACACAGAGAACTAAAGGAGCATTTGGAATAAGAAATTCACTTTGTAAAAAAAATCTTTTATCATAGGTTAAACTTTCCATTGAATTTTTTTTATATAAAATAAATAAAATTATACAAATAATCCTTTACTTTACTAGTAATCCTAATGGTTGGTTTTCATCTTTATGAAATATGCCTCACGTCAAAGCCATTTACTTTTTGGAATGGCTAATATCATTCTTAAAACACTTATTTTAATTCATAATAGCAAGGATGAATTTCATTAGGAGGGTGACACTGGAAAAATATAGTACTCCCCCCTCTTCTCCTATTTATCAACTTCAAATAACCAATTTATATTAATAAAAAATTATTTTAAAAACAATAAATATATAAGGAATGTATTGGTTTTTTCCACTATGCCCTTATTTATAAAGAGAAGTGTGAGAGAGAGAATGAATGGATAAAAGAAATGATGAATATATATAATTAATTAGAAATAAAATTGAAGAAAAACATAATAAATGTTTAGACAAACATAAAATAAAGCTTATAGGAATTTTCACGATTTTAAAGTATATAAATAGAATTGGAGAGAATTAAATAAGGTTATGCTTTGTGTATTCAAAATGCTATGACTAGTTTGGCTATTCTTTATATGGAAAATTTAGTTGCCTCATGAACTACACCTATTTATTTGGAAATTAATCCATTTTATTGTATCTATTGAAGAATTCTTGAGGAAGCATCACTTAAATATTTAGAATAGCTATGTTTTTTTGTTGCTAGGTTGATGAAACTATTGACCATCCCTTTTACAGTTGCCCTTATATCCAAGCTATTTGACTTGGTACAATGTCTCTCCATTCTACTGCTATTTCTACCCAAAGCTTTCATACATGGCTTTCTGAAATATAGTATCAACAATTTTTTATGGCAATTTAACAATACTAAACCTTAACTAGACTAACTAAAATGTGGCTCTTCATAGATGTGTCATAAACAACTTATAACAAGTAATTTAGGATTCTGAGGCTTTTGAGGTTCTTTTCAATATCTCTTAGAAATTTGTAATTGTCAATACCTTTCATACAATTCTAATGCTTTAAATCCAGCTCCTACCCCCTATTTTCAATTGCAATATACATAACATTCTTGAGTCTGCATAGGACTAGGCAATATAATCTACCTGAGAAAGGTAGAAATTTGAAGGCATACCTCTTGTATTGCTAAAAGTTTCTTTGGTCAGGATGAAATCTAGACTTTTAGAGGGTGAAGCTCTAATCTTTTCCGTTTGGATTTTATCATTCTATGCTAGTTGTTATAAAACGTTTTAGTAATTGAATTGTCCTTTAATTTTATTTTCATATTCTCATTAGATTTGTATGGGTATGAAGCATAGTTTCAAATAAAATATAATCATCAATTAGTTCGGATATAATATTTAAATTTTTTTGAAAAAATAAAAGTAGATATTTAAGTTTAAAATATTTATTCCCAAAAATTGTAGTTAGTTTGATCCCTCCATTTCAAGTAAACGACCCACAATGCAATGGAGAAATAAAACATATTCAAAAGTTAATCTGATATAGCAATTTTCGTTAATAATATAACGATAAATTAACCATAAGAGGTTTATAATAACCAAAAAAAAAAGTTAGGAGAATTAAATTTAAACTTTAAAATATTAAAAAAATTATATATAAATAACTTAAAATTCAAGGAGTTATATATAATTTAGTTTTAATATTATTATTATTTTCTACAAGTAATTCTTAAGTTTTATTTTTAGGAGAGACTTTAATATGGAATTAAGATTATAATTAACTACTTTCTCTCTTCTACTACTCCATTTCCTCTCTTAATATCTACCCTCTTCTTTTTAGTTTTTTCTCTCTTGTTTGCTTCCCTCCTCTCTTCCCTTTATTCTCATCTCTTTAATTTCTTCTCTTTTCTTTACTCATTTTCTCTTTCGTCATCGCTACCATCTTCCCTCTAATTTCTTTCCTCTTCTCTGTGTGACCTTTTCCCTCTAATTTCTTCTATGCTCATTTATCATTTTTTATAAATATATTTTATTCCTCCCAATAAAATCTTTCTTGTGCACATTGTTTAATTCTAAATATTTTTGTGTTAAAATTTGACCCTTATAGCAAAGATGAAAAAGAACATGATTGTGGGTATATATTAAAATTAACGCTATAATTATAAATTTAAGTTTTGACTAAATATATTATAGATATATTAACTCAATTTTTTTAACTATTTTAGTTTTAACTATTTTTATTTTTTATTTAAGATGGTTATATTACATAATACTATTAGTTATAATTATAAGAGTTAGATAAAAAATTTATTTTATTATAAAATATAATACTTTAATATAATCTTCTAAATTTATAATTCTTTAAAAGTATTTGCATATATATTAAGAAGCAACAAAAGTAGTTCCAAATTTTAATACACATTATATTCGAAAATATTTTTTAAAAAATAATAAATAATTATTATAAATAATTAATTTAATTAATTTGTTTAATTTATCATAATTCATTAAGCATAGTAGTAAGATCGGGCAGGGAAAAATATGCCAACAGAAGAGCGCGCGAAGAGGGATGATTCTGGACAATAAGGCAATGAGGGGAAACGCGGGGGATGATGAAGGAAGTAGAAGAACCGAAATCGAATAGAAAATGGTGAAATGGAAGTAAGATCAAACAGAAATTGATGAGCTTCATTTCTTTCACTTCGCCGTTCGGCCCATGGTATATATATATATATATATATATATATTCTTCTTATAGAATGGAGTGTACTGGAATTTTTTTATTTGATTTTTAGCTTCTCACGACAGGAAAGATGGAATCCCTCGTTTGATATTTGGCTTCTTATAACGGGAGCATACTGGAAATAGTTCGATGGCTCATAGTGTACTGAAATTTGGCCTCATTGCGTGCTGGAATTGTTCGATAAGGCAGTGGGTTTCACCGCTGTGGCCATGGCGGTGCATTATCAGACTGAGTAATTATGCATGTTCTTGACGCCTTCTGATGGTAGGATATGTTGATAAGGTTTCTAATTTTATTTTGGCAGATAATGAGTATTCCATTACTTTCAAATTTCAAACAAATCTTTGGATAATAAGAATGGATTGATGTTGATATCAATGACTTTTTTTTTTTATTTTAATTGACTGTAATAAGATGTTAATGCCAATTATAGACAAAAATTTCACTTTCTGTAACTGCTAGAATATCATTAAATAATTTGACCGTTTGATAATAAATTTTAACATTAATAACTAATTATAGTATCCTTTCAAATAGAGATAGAGAAGTGAATAATCAATTTCATTAGGTGAACATTGGGATCTTGAACTGGTATCCTTCATCTTTCTACAATAGATGGCCCAAGCTTCTAACCAAAAACCAGAGGAGGTAGTACAGCCACACCCAGTGAAGGAGCAATTACCTGGAGTTCAATATTGCATTAACAGTCCTCCTCCATGGCGTTCGTAAACATTATTTTGTTTTTCATTTCTTTCTCTTCTCTTGGATCATTAAGACCATTTTTGTATTGTATTATTATGTACTTATTATGAATGTGAACATTTTATCTCTATGCAGCCGAGGCTGTAGTATTGGGGTTCCAGCATTACTTTCTGACCCTTGGCATGACCGTTCTAATTCCAACCATACTTGTTCCTCAAATGGGTGGAAGCGATGTAAATAAGCACTTGTTCATGTGTTTTCTCTATATTTCTCATGTGTTTTCACTTCTTGACTCAAAATTTTCATATTATTATTAGGCAGAGAAGGCAAGGGTGATCCAGAGCCTATTATTTGTTTCTGGAATAAGCACAATCCTTCAATCTTTGTTTGGAACCCGACTTCCAACTGTAGCAGTTGGTTCATACGCTTACTTGATACCCACAATCTCAATTATTCAGAATGGCAGATATAGTTCATATTCAGATCCATATGAGGTCAGTTTGAGTCAGAAAATTTGGGATCAGGGGTGTCTGCTGTGCCATTGGTGCTGCCCCCTCTGCTACTCCTCAAAATTTCCCAATTTCCCAAATTTTTTTTCTTATTTCTTGTGATAAGTAGATTCTACTTAAAATGAGTGAAATTTTAATATCTTGTGGGAAAAAAATGGTGGTGTTCACAATTGTTTAAAGATTTAACACTCTAAATTAAGAAAAAAAACTACATAATTTTAGAGTCTATTCTGTTATTGATTTTCTTACTTGATCAATATGGTGGCTTTTTCAGAGGTTTACTCAAACAATTCGAGGAATACAAGGTGCCTTGATTATAAGTGCATGCTTCCAGATGATTATGGGATTCATGGGCTTTTGGAGAAACATTGTCATGTACATAACTATGTAGCTTTAATCAAATTCATTTTAATAAAGGGGAAATTACTATAAGGTCCTAAAGAAGAGATTTAATTACCTAAAAGTTCCAAATATTATAAACTTGATGTCAATTCTTGCACTGAAACTTGTCATTATTAGCTTCTCAATTGTCATTAGGACTTTTGGATAATTAAGTCCCTTATTTAGGACCTCATAGTAATTCCCCCTATTAATTATTATTTGGGTTTGGTGTCTCATTTATCTCTCTCTACTATTATAGGTTCTTGAGCCCACTTTCTGTTGTTCCTTATGTAACATTCACTGGACTTGGTCTATATATTATTGGTTTTCCAATGGTAAATGTTTATACATTTGATAGTTGTTTTAGTTCTCAGTCTAGTGATTTGTGCTATGGCCTCTTACTTCTTTTGTTATGTTTATTTCCTCTCCTCTTCTGTAGCTTGCAAAATGCGTTGAAATTGGGCTCCCAGCACTGATTGTTGTGGTTTTCATCTCACAGGCAAGTGGTTTATTTGCACCAGAAACAATCAGGATAGAAGCATAATAAAATAATGTAAATATAATTATATTGAGAATATATATGTGTGTGATAAAATATTATCAGGCACTACACTCATATTTCTTACTTTTTAATTGAATAGAATTCTTCAGGGATAATTTCTATAATAAAATAGTAAAATTTATTGTTATCTTTTAGTTGATATAGGTAGAGACATTTATTGAATGAAATTCATTTTTGTTTATTGGAAAATTTTATTTTTAAAATAAGTGGATATTATGATTACAAATTTTGTGAAGGAGTCAGAAATAAGAAGTGAAAAATATATTTAGTCATTTTTGGAGGATGAAAATAAGATGTGCTCCAAAATTTTTTAATAATATTTTATTTATTTAGTAACGTTTATTTTTCTAATCAGTATTACAAATAAATATTTTTGAAAATTATGTTTAAAACGTTGACTGAACCAGATAAAAATATTAAGGGACCATATATAAAAATTTAAAGAAAAAACAAAATGAGATTTAAATCTATGCCAAAAAAAGGAAAAATGAATATTGATAATATATACCTATTCTTCTGTAGTATCTTCATCGTTACTTGGCTATTGAGAGGCCTATATGTGATAGATTTGCGGTGTTGTTTTCGGCTGCAAGCGTATGGTTATATGCACAGCTTCTAACTTCAAGCCTGTGTATGATCACAAGTCTGAAGTTAGGCAAACTAGTTGTCGCACTGATCGTGCTGGTATTATTACTGCAGCTCCATGGTAAGATCATGTTCACTGATTTATGACTTTACCAATTTATGGTCAATGATTTGCAAGTTTGGATGATAATAAATGTATGTTTATTTTGACCAAGGATATATATTCCTTACCCCTTCCAATGGGGAAGCCCTACTTTCAATGCCGGGGAAGCTTTTGCAATGATGGGTGCTTCATTTGTTTCTCTTTTTGAGGTATAATCAGATTTGCATATCTTTCTATCACTTGATTATATCCTCACCTTAAGGGGTTGTGTCGCATGACAGATTTTGAGGGGAGGGAAAATTTTTATGGGCTTGATTTAAAAAAATTGGAGGAGTGGTGTTATAAAATTTCAATAAAGAAAAGTAAAATAAAAGAGTAAGTAAAAGTTAATTAATTTTTTTTATATTTAAAAGTTTAGGTGAGTTGGGTCCCTGGGGCTTACTAAGACCAGGCATGCCTTTAGGCTCAAAGAGTACTTACACCAGTACTTACAGATCGCCCACTAACAAGATCCTTACATCGGCAGTAAGATTTAAACTCACGACCTTATAGAATTATGAGCCAACTCTTTATCAATTAGACTAACCTTCGTTAGCTAATTAAAAAAATTGTAGCTTCACTTTAATTTTTTTTTAAATCCTACTAAAAAATTTCCCCTCCCCTCCAAATCCCTCTTACCAAATACCTAAATCTACTTCAAATTTTAATTTACTTTGTTTGGCAGTCAACTGGTACCTTCTATGCCGCAGCAAGATATGGAAGTGCAACTCCAGTGCCACCTTCTGTTATTGGTCGTGGAGCAGGATGGATGGTTGTAGTTATTATATTTTTTTTCAATTTTTTTCTGGACTTGTATTGTAACATTGAACTCATTGCTGAGTTGTATCTATGTTTTTTTATCATAGGGAGTGAGCGTTTTGCTCAATGGAATGTTTGGTTGTGTAACTGGGAGTACAGCATCAGTGTAAGTTTCTGATGGAATCCATGATTTTGACCAAAGTTGCTTCATTAACCTTTGTGAAGAATTAAATATGCAGTATCTATTGTTTACGATGTTTCCTTTCATTTCAGGGAAAATGCTGGTTTATTAGCTCTGACTAGGGTCGGGAGTCGAAGAGTCATTCAAATATCTGCTGGCTTCATGATTTTCTTTTCTGTATTTGGTATTCTAGCTTTGCTTTCAGTTTCATGGCATTTTATTATCAAAATTTGAGCCCTTATTGATTCATGCTTAGTTACATTTTCTCATTTAACAAGAAGCACAACAAATTATATTCTATTTTAAGCAATATGTTACCATTTAAACAATTTCATTTTCAGATGACTGCACAATGTAAAGCTTCTACAGTTTAATATTATTCGCTATAATTATGAATATCTGTTTTTGTTGAGCAGGAAAATTTGGAGCAGTTTTTGCTTCTATACCTTTGCCAATCATGGCTGCATTTTACTGTGTATTCTTTGGTTATGTCTGTAAGTAACAATCTGTCTTGCTCATCTTGGCATGTACTACTCTGTTCTTATACTTTTAGGGAAAAAGTTTGTTTCTAAATATACATCACTTGTATGGTTGTTAATGACCATTTCCCAATTTTATCCCATGTTGAATATAACAAAGGACATAAGGGAGAGAAAATGTATAGTATTATTTGTTTGGGGAAAATTAATTATTTAATCTTTATAGTTTGACTGAGTTTGTAACTCAATCCTCATCAGTGCCACATTAGATGAAGATGATTCCATGCTATCATTTTCTTTTTTCTTTTGGGTAAAAATCTTAACTTTTACTTAGTACACGCATCTTTGTACCACAAGCCATGAAGACCTCCATCTCCTCCACTTCTCTCACTCCACCCTCTCCCTTGTTTGTGCCATCTAAATTGTCCCAGACATGACATTCTCACCATTTGGTAAATACCCTTTCTTTAATGAGGGCAAATGTAAAAAAATTTATCAATTTAATGCATTTCTTGATATGTGAGAATGAGATATAAGTGATTTACATATAGGAACAAAGTGATAGAACTTAACATGAAGCTTATTAATCATAACTCTGGCACATGCAGCTTCTGCTGGACTTGGTTTCCTTCAGTTCTGTAATCTGAATAGTTTCCGAACCAAATTCGTATTGGGATTCTCATTCTTTCTGGGAATCTCCATACCACAATACTTTCGGGAATATTATCATGTAAAGCATGAACATGCGGGTTCTAGATGGGTGAGAAATCTTTCTTTAGTGCATGTGTACAAAATTTCATTTAACCACGTTTACTTTGTTGATTTTGAATGCATGACTGTTGTGTGTGTGCAGTTGAATGATATAGTGACGGTGATCTTCATGTCCCATTCAACTGTGGCTGCCATGGTTGCTTTCATTCTGGATATCACACTTTCCCGGGAAAATGATGCAGCCCGGAAAGATAGTGGTTTACAGTGGTGGGGGAGGTTCAGTTTATATAATGCTGATGTCAGGAATAATGAATTCTATGCTTTACCATGCAGACTTGATGAGCTCTTCCCAGCTGTTTGAATTTGACCACTATGCTTCTTTGTAGTTATCAAATCAATTAGTACGGATATGCTTGAACTCTTTGGACCCTTAATGTTGCCCCATTTATTTGTCATTTATTGCCCCTTTTTTTTAATTCTGATGTATTTCTAAGTTTAGGATCAAATAAAATAAAACTAAACTCTACTTTTGGTTCTTGAAATATTGCAATGTTTTCAATTTATCCTGTGGCCTTGTTTGGTATGCAGATAAGAATGAGCAAGCTCATGAAAAGTAATATTGGGTAATTTTAGGATATTTAAAGATCTCATAGCAAACATAGGGCAATCTCGTTATCAATATCCAACACTATGTACCCAATGGGGCTTATGTTTCTCTCAATTTTACCTTTCAATAATATTAAATGTAGGATATTTGGTTATGTATAGTTAGTTTTTTTTCTCCGCCCAAAAAATGCGGTAACAAATAGTGCTCATATCTTACACAGCTTTTGAATCATGCTATATTTCCTTCTTGCTGGATAAACAGTAAAGGATTTAATTCTTTTTGCCAAAAGTTCAATTAACTTGCAGGAAGAGAAAGGAAAAGAGAAGTGAGAGAGGAAGAGAAATTGGAGAATGAGAGAGAAAGAGCCTGCGAGTATTGGGTAATTAGGGGAGAGAAGATAGAAATTTAATGGGTAAAACTTTTCATAAACCCATTTTGCAAGGTTCAATTGGTGAAAGGGTGAGACATGTGATTATTTAGAACGTGTTTGATTTTGAAAAATATTATTTTATTCTGGTTCCAGTCGTAACACTTGAGGAGGTATCCTAATTCCTGAATATTTAAGTTTACGCCTAAGGATAATAGACGGTTAGCTCTGCCTGAAATTGGTATCGCCTAGAAAAAAGAGAGTTCAACCTCTTTCTAAAAAATTTTGTATGAAAAAAAAGATAATATAAATTATATGCTGACTAGATTGACACGTAAGATAAAATTTTTTGAGCTGCCATCTTTTTATTGGGCAGAGGACAAGGGATGTGGTACTCTGTTACCTATCAGTGTGGCAGTGCCCAAATCAAAGAGAATGTCACCGTCGTGAGAAATCCATTCTATTTTGCTTCCTCCAAATCAATTTGGCCAGTCGAAGGCGAGGTCACCTGCATGGGGCAAGTGAGGAACAAGTCCCACATGGAACCTCCATGGCGAGAAATCAAATATCTTCTTCAATGCTCGGCGCATGGTTGGGCCTTTAAGGAGTGGTCCTCAGAGTGAGAGCGCTGCTTTGGGGCTTCACTGGGTCTGATGAGGACTAAGTCTATTGTGGCAGAGAATCGATCCCATTCGAGGCTTCTTCCAAAGATGGATCTGTCACGTTCGTCTATTAGCGTTTGGTGAGCTTGTACTTGAAGGGGATCCATCAGTGTAGTGTTATAGCGCTGGATTGTGATCGATTCTCTTGCCTATTTAGCTCCAGAAGGTACACCGCTTGGATGAAGGCTATAACTATTCTTTTGTAATGCAAAGAAATTTTCATGACGATGAAGGTTGAATTATTGGAAGAATAATAATGTGAAAATCTGGGTCCAGAGCTTATAGTGATGAATGGATGCATGTCTCAGTTTTTTTTTTGTTGAAACAAAGATACATGCATTTTGGGTTCGGGATAAAAATGCATTAATATGTTATATTTCTTGTTAATCCACATATTTTAATCCTTTTAAATTCCAACGATTTCTATTGCAAGGCTTTCTTCTTCTTGAATGTTGAAACATAAAGGACCTGATAAAAAAGGAAGACCTGATTCAAGATGAGATACAAGTATAAGGACCTGCATGTTAGTTTTTTCCAAAATATATTTAGTCAGTTTTAGAGGATTCATTTTTTTTTTTAAAAAAAAAGTCTTGGAGGATGAAAATATAATGTCCTCCCCAAAATTTTAATATATTTTATATATTAATAAATTTTACCCTCCAACCCAACATTTGTGAGGTGTAACAGCTGTTACAATGCCTTATCTCCGATAGGTAATTGCTTTTAACTGACAGAATCTGCAGGAGGGTCATGGATGCTTTTAATTCAAACTTCACCAAAAATACATTTTCATACGATTCTTAATATACAAATACAATTTGGCTAATACGGTTTGCTCATCATATTCTATTCTATTGCTTCGCGTGGTTAATGTGTGATTATCTTTCTTCTTCTTTTTCCCCACTGTGATTATCTCTTTTTGTGTTCTGTAACTCAATTTTTTTAACTATTTTTATTTAAAATAGCTTTATTATATAATAAAAAATATACGGGTAAGTGTCAATGTTTTTTCTTTTTACCCTTTTTTCATAGAAAGCTGACGTTTGGAATAATGAATTCTATGATGTAGCTTGCAGACTTGATGAGCTCTTCCCAGCTGTTTGAATTTGATCACCTTGCTATTTTGCAGTTATTATCAAATCAATTAGTGAATATGCTTGAACTCTTTGGACCCTTAATTCTGCCCCCTTTGTTTGTCCTTCATTGTCCCCTTTTAATTCTCATGTATCTATACTTTAGGACCAAATAAAGTAATGCTAAATTGTACTTTTTGTACCTTTTTTTTATAAAAAAAAGTTAAATTGTTCAGCATCAGTCTTTCACTAAAATTAGGGTATAACCTCAAAATTTAAAGAATACTTATTGAGAACTTATAAGATTATTTATCAAAGTAACTCTCACAACGATAGTGAGAATTAAATTCTCATTCGTTCTTATGTAATACAATCTATACTATATGTGTACTTGAAATATTGTAAAGTTTTCAATTTTATTCTTCAAAAGCCTATGGCCCTGTTTGGTATGCCTGTCTGAATGAGCAATCTCATAAAAAGTAGCATGATGTAGTTTTATGATTGCTGAAGCTCTCAAACCAAACATAACAAAATCGACAATCTTAGTACCAATTCTAATACAGATCCCCCAATACCTCGTACCAAAGAGAATATGTTTCTCTCAATAATTTTAAATACTTTTGATATAATTGATTTGATTTGATATTTTTTAATTTTCATTCATTTAAATATACACTTAATATTTTCTCAAATAATTATCCTTCCTTCTTTCTCTACCCATGAAAAGTGGTAACAAATATTTGCTCACATCTTGCTCAGGTCCTGCATCACCTTATATTTCAAACACAAAATATTCAATAATTGAAGGGCTAACCCATAATTGGAGAGGGATTAGCCAAAAATGAGGGAGAATTTGTTTTGTTTTTGGAATTTCAAAGGCTCCAGAAGAAAGAAAAATATCTCTAAGTGCAAGATTTTTTATGAGACCTTGCCCCAACTAAAGAAGTCTGACCCGTAAAACAACATAGAGAATAACATTCAGATCCTATATAATAGAATTTATTTTTATAAGTTTCATGAGATTACCAAATTATTGACAAGTCTCTTAAAGAGAATTTAGTTATAAAATGATTATATTGTCTCCATTTATTAAAAATTAACAAGTAAGACAATACAAATGATAATTTTATGTATTGTAATTGATAAGTCGAGAAGTGACAAATGACAACTTTTTCTCAAAATATTAGGTTCAACATATTATATTTCAATAATTTTATAACATATTATAAATTTTGAACAATAATTATGTATTAGAAACATTTTTGTAGTTGCATAATTTGTTTTGACAAATATAAATGTTCAAAGAATCTTTATATAATTGGGATATTTTAGTAAAAAAAATTAAAAGTCAAACCTAATAATCAACTGTTGGAGTGGATGGAAATATAATTTTAAAAATATAAGGGATACCCGTGTAACATACATTTTAATTTTAAGAAACATTTATAAAAAATTTTAAAATAGAATGGAGGTCTACAAAATTCAAACAAACCTTAAAAGTATTTAGAGTATTTTACTCTTTAAATTTTTAAGGTAAGTAGAGCAAAAATAAATGAAGTGAATTAAGGATAATTTCATTCAAAATAAAACTTGGCATTTTTATTTACAATTAATCTTGACAAAAATTATTGGAAGCATTAATGGTATGATTTGAATTAGAAGCTTGAGTTTTTTATTTTTTTTTGTTTTAGAAAATATGTTTTAAAACTAGGTGATATCATTTTATTTAAAATTTATTTTTTTAAAATTAATCTTTAATTGAAATTTAAAAATTTAAAAAGTGGCAAACGTGATTCTGGGTGATGAAACGACGTCGTTAGCTTGCGGGTGCACGGGTAGAGAAAATGAACGCCACTCCAGTATTAACCGAGGCGGGCTGCTAATGAAAATGTCGTAAGCACCATTTTCGATGCTTGATTTTGGGTTTGGTTCTGGAAGCAAGGCTAGGTAGGTTGAGAGCTTTCTCTCTTCTAGCTGGGGTTTGCAAATCCTATACTGTTTTAAGGAAAAATGTTTAGTTTCTTGTGAATTAAAAACATGTTCTTAATCTTTTATCTTCCTCAATTATTATACTGTTTCAATTTTATGAAGACTGGATGTAGGTGTAAGAGTTTATCATTTAGATTCTGTGAAGGGTCTGATTGAAGAAGTTTACTTTATGCCAGAAGTTCTTTTGTTTTTATAGGTATGCAAAGAGTTCATAAAGGACATACGGTTTTTGTTGGAAGCCTGATAGACGGTTTTTCTTTTCTTTTCTCAATTGTAAAGAAGGTGATATGATTTTTGGCTATGGAAGTCTTCTAGTTTTAATTTCCAAATTAAAAAACTAATAGTTCTGGCCAGGTCAAAGGTCCGCCTAAGAAGACTTCTCTGTGCATCTTGAAATTTTATCATTTCTATTAATTTTCTTACTCCCTTTTCAGTATTCAGTGTTTTAGTTTCACCCAATTACTATTATATGACTTGTTTAGCCTATTATTTTGAATCGATATTGTTATATTAAAAGGATTTATAATGATTTCTTCTTGTTGTGCACAAGTTATTTTTCAGTTTCTACTAGTTAGTTTCCAAGGTGCATTAGCCATTAGGAGTTAGTTTTGCCAAAAAAGAAACTGTAGTAGGATGGATAGTGAAGCCTCCAACGAAGATGCTATGGAACTGCTTTAACTTCAAGGGTGTTCTGGCTGGGAGTTTTGCTGGACCTTTTGGGAGATTGACAGAGTTAAGGTCCTGGCATGGCTTTTTGGAACTGTGTATACTAGTTGGTCCTTTAATTGAGCCATCTTCAGATTTTAGTTTTGGACACTTCAGCAAGCGTTAAGATATTCAAATTCATTGTTCTTGATAAACAGAAACACAAATCTTAGGTTTTGTCTTGTTTTTAAATGTTTACTGTGAAGTTTGCACCTCAAACTTGAGAGGTGAATATGTCTTAGAGCTCAACATTGGATAACCTATTAACAAAAACCAAGTA
Organism: Leucaena leucocephala; assembly: GCA_037074615.1. Lineage (NCBI taxonomy): Eukaryota > Viridiplantae > Streptophyta > Magnoliopsida > Fabales > Fabaceae > Leucaena > Leucaena leucocephala. Next base: position 2,472,448 of record CM073527.1, on the reverse strand, counting down.
GCCTCGTGTATGACTTCACTGAAAGAGCTAATTATATCAGTAGGATGATTTGAATAATTAGCTCTTTTGGTGCAGTCATACACAAGGATACTTATAGTTCAGTGAAAAAAGGAGAGAGCTAATTATAACACATTATTTGACAATTTAAAATTTGAGAGACCTTTTGATTTGGTTGTTTTTTATTTCAGTTATGCAATGTGTATGCACTTTCATTGCGTGCATTATGATTGTGATTGGATGTTTAGATGCTTTCTGTTTTGTTAGTCACTGTTGATGCAAAAACATTTTGTTACTTGGTACCTGTTACATTTACTTGTTGAGTTTTCTTGTTTTGGAAATTTTGGTTGTGTACCGCACTTAATTTTATCCTGTTGTATAATTTTCTACATAATAGTTATTTGAAGCTTTAAATCTTTTGTTGCTTGAAGCATGAACAGTTACCATACTGCCTCAGCGGTTTGTATTTATCTTGGATATAAAGGAGGATCTCTTGTTCAAACTCCCCATTTGTATTTATCTTTAAAAAAGGCTGGCTTCTCCAAATTGTAAGTACATGCTTCAGTCATTCTCCTCAGAATAAAAAAAGTGGTCATGAGTATTGCTTTTGAGGCCTTTTTCTTAATCAACAATGAAAGGAACTCAAGTGTCACTGAGCTTCATCAAATCTGATGTTTACGTTCCTTGGTAGAACTTGCTCTTCACCAAAAGTTAGCTGAAGAGCTTCAAAATTAAAGGCCAGTCCTTGGTCTTGGACGAGAGAGATACAAATATAGCAGTATTTAGGTTGACCAGCTATGTCAATAATAAACAGGTCCAATCCTGTAGATTTAAGAATCACAAAAGACATATTTGTTTCAGCTATTCGCTTTGCAATGTCCATAGAGGGGCCATGTCCCCCATTTGGAGATGAGCTTAGAACTTCTGCTCAAGAGCAAGTTGAGTATATGTTAGGAGAGGATGAAGACACTGCAATGGTTTTGGCTGATGATGAGGTGAGATCGGCAATAGCAATGGGTGTTTCCAAGATTTTTTGTTTATTTGAAATGGATCTGTCTTCTTTGCTCTTGGACCCTGACCTGGAGTCTGAGGCTGCACATAAGAGGATATTGTTGAGAGTTGCTGATCTTGAATGGATGTGTAATGTCCTCCTAAAGATGGATTTAGTGAAGAATTTTGTTCTGAACTGGACTGGAATCTCTAAAAAAATTCTGGCAGTGATAGAAGACAAGAAGCTTGACCATGTCATGTGGGGCCTAAAAGCAAAGATGATAGAAGTAACCGGGAAGGTTCTTGAAGCAGTCGGTTATGGTAGTGTGATTGTTCCAGCTCTATGCAGGGTTCAGTTGCTAAAGACCTGGCTTCCGTATGTCCGGAAGATGAAACCTATTCTAGATTCAAAGGCCATTGAGGAGACAGGTTTTCCATACAAGATGGGTGAAGACATGTGCCAGAACATTGAGGGGGCGATTGTATCGTTGGTACTCACCTTACCGTCCAATGATCAGGCAGACATTCTTGCTGACTGGATCAAGGGCAAGGAGGTTCAGTATCCTGACTTGAGTGAGGCTTTCGAGATATGGTGTTATAGAACCAAGTCTGCAAAGAGGAGACTCATGGAAGGCTTAGACAGCTAAAGTGATGACAGTTGAGTTGGGTTCTGATGCCCTAACCATTTTTTAGTCTTCTTTTTGGTTCATTGCTTTTTGGCTACAATTTATCCAAAGATCTGGTTATGCCGTGCAATCCATACAACTAACCCCACTTAGTGACATAAAACTTCTTGTTATTGTTACTTCTGCCTTTTGGCTTCAGTTCTATGTTTTGAACTACCATTGGTGTTAGTATAAGCATATCTGAACTTTCAGAGCATGGTTAGTGTAATAACAATAGTTACTCACCCAATTGATGTTGGTTCAGAATGTAATTCAGGAAGTTCACTCTTTTTGTGGCAGAATTTATGGCATAATAGCATGATAATACTTGATTGTAAAACAGAAGTGTCTTAGAGATAGAACAGTTTAGATAATTTTCTGGGGTCCCCTATCCTGTACTCATTTATAATGTGATTTATGGCAATAAGAGTTTTGCCACTCTTGTTTTTTAAATATTAAAATTATTAGAATACCGTTGTTAAAATATTGCATAGATATTTGATTATAGGGAAATATAACTTCAACTTGATATTCACCCAATGTTTTGAATGGGAGAAATGTTAAAAGGAAAGAATACTAGAAAACAAAAACTTTCAAAAATAGTAAAAAGTTTAATTATTTTAAGAATTTTTCTTTACAGTATCCCCTCTCTCCTATTTTCTTCTTAATTTTCTCTCAATCCAAACGTAAAGCATACAATATTAAACATATCTATTAGCATAGACTCGGTTTCGCAATTATTACTCAATAGTACATTTGAATTCTAAATTAAAACTGGTATTTTACATATAGCCTGATTCTATAAGAATAACTTCATAAAAACATTTTTTGTAATAAAAATGAAATTGTCAAATTTTAAAACAGTGACACTATTTTAAATGTTTTGATGTTGAATTTATCTCATAGAATAATCACTTTACTTGGGGAATAAAAATTTAAGTAAAAATGATAATTACGGAAATTGCCTGATTTTTGGATTGTTTGAACTTTTTTCAAGAAAAACTTGACATGTCTTTTTGCTTTTGTAATATAAAAAGAAAACTTGGCATATAGTATAAATAATTTGAATGGTATTTAAACAAATAATTTAAATTAAAAATTAAATAATTAAATATTGTGAAAAAAAAAACTTTCGTTTTAGAGGGAGGCAGGGAGCGGGGGGGGGGTAGGTAGGGGAAGAGAATTTTTAATCAACTTTGATTTACCATATAATAATAGTATAAAAAAGCCCCAGCATCTGTATGTATTAAGAAACATTGCTTGCTTCTTTTCACAGCATCCAAGCAAAAGAAAATCGTACTAGTTTTCAGATGTAGTGCCATTACACTCTGCTGGGTTAGCTTGGGTATTGCCAACATCAACTGCTTGAACATAAGCACTTGCAAATGATGCCAGTGACTGGAACAAATGAGGAAGTCCTGATCTGAGGCTGTTTAGAGTCATAACCTTGTTCAACTGTACAACTTTCGAATAATTTTCCTCCTCACTCTCCACTTGCTTCTTTAAGGCTTCGATATTGTCGCGTTTAGCTGATAAAAAGGCTTCATCTTTGGCACGTTTAATTGATGAAGGATTACTGGGACTTGCAGGTGTATCTCCACCATCATCATTCCACTCAAGTTTGTTCTCCCCCTCTTCTAGAGAGGTTTTCTCCTTTTGCAGCTTTCTGTCCAGTTTTTTGATCTGTTTTTGCAGTCTATCTTCTGCAGCTTGCTGGGCAATTATGTAACTGATAGATGATAGCAGGCTTTTGATCGCTTCAGAGGTCTCCTGTAACCACATCAGAGCACAAGAAAATTTATAGATCTTACTACTCACAGGAAATCTAAGAACTAAATCCACATACACAAGAAAATGTAATCAGGTGAGGGGGTGATTTTCAAGGGAGAGATGAGAAGAGTACATAATTACTGTCATTTCACAGATTATGAATCGAGGATATTACACAAAAACAATCATAAATGTGTCATGAATATATATATATATATATATATATATATACACATGAGTTTTGTGTTATTCTTAACTATTAATTTTTAATTTAATAATGACAAACTGCTTCTTCCACTTCATACATGCCACGTGGGCGTATGTGTGTGCGTTGATGAGTTACGATATCCTCAAAACAGAAAGATTTCTAAAAAAATCTCAAAATAGAACAAATTAACATCATCACTGACTTCGCAGTGTACAAGTCTTCTAGTCTCAGTAACATGGTGTAAAAAGAGTAGCAAAAGATAGTACTACCTCCGGTTATAAATACTAGAGCTACACAAGGAATTTACTTTAGTCTTAAATATAAAATCTCAATCTACTTTATCTCCTAAATTTATAATATTTTCCCAAAGTATCCCCTATTGATTACACACAGCAAAAGGGCTTCCATCAAAGGGTAGTTCCAATGCATAGTTAGAAAGGGTATTATAAGTAACACACATTTGTTACAAATAATTAACTTAATTAATTTCTTTAATATGCACAAATTAATTATATAACTCTTATATTAAGGATAAGAGGGAGTAATAAAGTTAATCAGTTGAGTCAGGTTCAGATCTGTTATAGGTAGCTAGGCTCCTAACTACCTACTTAGAGTTGGTTAACTCTTAAATGATGTAAAATAAGAGATCACCAGATAGGTTTATTCTGTTGATTGAATTCTGATCTAATAATAACACATACTGAGTTTGAGTTTCCCTCGATTCTTATCGAACTAAATTGGTATCACAACCAAATGTTCTTGGTGATTGAGAAAAGATCATCGCCGTGTGTCCATAAGCATGAACAAGACTTGTTGCAGATGCATTTGGGAGCTAGCGATTACTTAAGCCACTAACAATTTCAGCCACTGCATGGACTGCATTAAGCATGTATTTTCTTGTAGGCATGTGTAAAATCCTACAATGAAAAGCAATTTGAATGGCCATAGATAAACTGACCAAACATTGTCATTTCATAGTATCCTCACAGCATCGCTACACAGCAGTGAAAGTGGCTCGAGCATTCTTGGACAATGTGATTAAGTTACATGGATTTCCTGAATCCACTAGGCTAAAATAGAGATATTATTGTTTTGTGGTAAATATAAGGCTTCTTTTAGAATTGACAATCCAAGGTTTATCCATTGCAGAAAGAAACAAAAAGTTATGGTGATGTGATTTTGGGTTTGGGCAAAAGTACCTTGTCAGGTAATTTGGCAAGTCCAAGCATCCAGTGTTCACTAATGCTATGAATCATTGAGGCGCAACCACTCCGTTTATGGTCATCCATGAGGTAATCAGTACGTTGAATCCATTCATGTAGAATCCTTACATATTCCCGCTGAGATTTTACCAGGTTGCAAAAGCTATTATACCAATATGTGACCTCAGTCTCAAACTGAAGTGTGGCCCGTTGATGATAGTCAGAATTTAACAATGTGCTTTGATTATCACTAAGGTAACTCAACTGCTGCGAGATGAGAAGTTGGACCTGATGATATTCATGCATTGTCCCCCACATTTGAGTCAACCTGCAAAACAATTAAAAGCTTGAATCAAAACTCAAGGACAACATTGAGATACACATGACACACCATCCAAGTGCATTCTTCATTTTCCCCTTAAATCACTAATGATATCTAAATACAACTTTCACCCTAGTGCAAGAGGAATATATATATAATATCCTTTTAAGGGTAAACTAAACATGCGGCACTTCCAAAGTTCATCTTAATTTTTCCCTATCATTCTTACGGGTATTGATAGGGTTTGCAAATAAATATGGAACTTCATGAAGATATTTATTTCTTCACTTTTAGATCCCTTTTATCCTTTTCCTAGTATGAAAGGAATTTATCCTTATCAAATTTGTCATATTAATCACTTACAGGGTTTTGATAACATTTATCTACACCAAATCAAGAACTATTTCTTCATGATTTTTTCTTTTTTTTTGCAAATACCTCCCCAAGGATAACAAGATTGTCTAAAAATCAGTATCAATGTTAATGCATGATCAAACTGGAGCAAGTCTAACAAAGCCATCGCCAGAGAATGCTACCCTGAAGTTAATGCAACAAGCTGAGGATACAGCTCCTTATCCATGATTTCCAATATTGAAGAAGTTGCTTCGCTAATTGACTGCCGCAGTTGTAATAGATTAGATTCTAAATTCTCAACTCTTAATCGAGTTTTTTCACTGTCGACCCAATCAGGGTTGTCATCCAATTTTTTTTGCAATAAAGAGGACTTCTTCTCATACTCCAATTTCACAATTTGCTCCTCCTACAATATATAATGTTTAAACAATGAGAAAAGCATGTTATTCAAGGAATTTAGGAATAAAAAATACTCAAACTAACTCATCATGGAGCATATAATGACAAAGCATTTTGCAACTTATGCCAGTATAAACACATCAAACAACAACAAGCAACCTTATCCCATTAGGTGGGGTTGGCATAGTATATAGGAAGCTGTCTGACAATCTTATTCCGGTGGTGAAGACATCTCTTAGATTTTTGAAATAAAAACTAAATTATGGAAGATGAAAGAGAGGAATAGGGATGTGACACATTACTGGCTTGAAATGGTGGCTCTTCAGCAAGAATTTAATCTGAATAGTGAAGAGGAGTGGAAATGATCAGAGGATGCAGCCCGATACAAAAAAATTGTTGAAAAAGGAATGTATAGAATTCCTTGCAGGATTAAATAATAATCTTGATTATGTTTGAGGGAGAATTCTGAGCAGAGTAGCACTGCCAAACACCTGAGAAGTTTTTGCTTAAGTCATAAGAGAGGAATCTCAAGGAAAGTGATGTTGAAGGAAGAATCTAATACAAATACAGAAGCCTCAACCAGGGCATCTCTCACACCCTGATTCTCATAGTTCTGAGTCAAACTCTAGACAGAAAGAGAATAAATGACGTGAACCCTTTAAAATGTCAGGGCATACCAAGGACACATACTGGGACTTTGTGAGTTACATGGCAAACTGGTTGACTAGAAACCAAAAAAGGGCAAACCTCATGCATATCAAGCCGCAGCAAAACAGAACACTGAAAAAGTGGATGAGGGGCAGGAAAACAACTGGATTTAATTCTGGACTTATTGACAGCCATGCAAATTTCTGACTAGCAACAACAGAAGAAAGTTCCTACAACCACAATGGCATATAAAGGTAATTACCCTCATGCTTTACATGTGTCTCACTTGAAGTCTTAGTGGATTGTTGACTCAGGTGCAATAGACTACATGACAGGCAAGTACCAAGTACCAACTATTCAATACCTACAGTCCATGTGCTGGAAATAAGATCCCAATTGCCAATGGGATTCTCTTATCTATAGCAGGAAAAGGGAGTGTTCAAATAGGTTATCATCCCTTAGCAGTAGGGTCACACAAATTTTCAACATTGCATAATTGCTTACCCACAATGCCAAATTTGAACTAGATTAATAGAATATAAGACTTTGCTTCAAGACACAAATGAAGAACACGCAAACTTGTTCGCTTACCTTCACTAACTTGCTAAGTCTCTTCTCAACAGCATATAATTTTTTAAGCGTGGCACAATGAGCTCCTGGCTCACAAGGTCCACTAGGACCAGATAATTCAGCAGACTCTCTGGTATACTGGGACGACTTGGTATGCCTGTTCCAAGAGAGTACACTGAAAACCTTTGCAGAATCACTTTTTTTTGCTGGAAAAAAAGAACCAAAGTAAACTTCAGAGGACCTCTTTCACAAATAAAAGATGTCAGTTGACGTGAAGAAAAGTTTTGTACAAAGGATTGAAAATAAAAGTTTCGCCTTTTCACCTAAACTTTCCATACTAATTTAAAATGTGATAGCTATCACTCTTAACAACTACTTCCTATCATCATTCTTTTCCTTAGAGTTGCCAAATTTGCATGAGTGAGCTGTTATCCATTTCTCTGGTTAATTCTACTGACTGTTATATTAACTGATAAAATCTGACAAAACAGTAACATTAGTTAAAGCTAAAATCGATTCATTTTCACATAAAAGAAATCATGTAATCTTGATGAAATAGATGATGGAGAAGCACAATTTAACATCTACAAAATTAGACTATAACCAACAGGTGCTTAACACAACCATATTCACTTTTTAGAAGATGATTAACTGATATTGAGACATGGGAATTAGGAATAGTAATCATAATTCTATCCACTTAGAAAACTATCCAATGGATTTTACAGATACAGAAAGAAAGCGACAAACATCAAGTAACACAGGAATTGGGCACAAGAAAAGCGGATGGCCAGTTCAAAACAACTGAATCTGATTGTTGATTGTAAATAGATCCAACAAGATTCTTCCACCTAATACCTAATAAGTATGCCAAGCCTTGTGACAAAAATTCGCTTCATGTGAAGTTTAGCAGATACATTCTGGAGCAGGATAATACTGGATGTGGAAGAATTCAGTAATAATCACTGTGACAAAACGATATTTTTTTTGTGAGGGGTGGGGGTGTTGAGGGGGAACTCACTTGAGTATCAAAACAAAAATTATGAACCCTATAAAAATTATAATAAAAAAAATAATGAAGTCCAAATGAACATACAAATTTCCAGAAGTTTAAATACCTAGAGGCAAAAGGTAAAGTACAGAACATCCCAAGTTATGTAAAAAGGGGAAAATAAAAACAGCAGAAATTTTGAAAAAGAAGCCAAAATGTAATGCATATAGGCTTACTCTTTTGACGTCCAGAATTCTGGTGCAGAAGAAGAGTATCTCTTTTACTTGTATCAATTAGAAGAGCTATTTCCTTCCTACCTTCAGATGCTTTCAAGAAACAATCATCTAACTCTTTAACAATATCCTCCAGTGATTTCTTCCCACCACCAACTATCATGGACAAAATTGTAGATTTTTTGTTACAAAAGCTCACAGCAGAAGAAGCATCAACCGGTTCTCTCCACTGTTGTTTCTTACTAAGTGGATTTACAGTCCCACTTGCACCAGCTTGTGCTTCAGAATCTTCATCCTCAAATTCTGTGTTGGTTTCTGCCCAGTTCTCCTCAGTTTCTAGTTCTTCTATTTCAGAACCTTTATGATAGGGTGAAGATGACCCAAAAATGTAGCCTTCCAATGACGAGCTCAAACTTTGTTGATTTAGCTGCACAGAAGAATTCTTGTCAGGACTAAGAGGAGGAGGTGGAGGCGGTGGTTGTGGAGGGGATGAAGGCAGGGGGAGGGATGGAGAGGCAGGCCCAGCGCCATCATAAGAATTTTCAAGTTCCAATGACTCAGAATCTATGAATTGCCTAAGGGTTGCACCGGTGTTCTTCAATGCTTTCAAATAGGCCCATTGGGAATCAATAAAAAACCCTCTAATGTCCACCAATTGTTTCATTAACTTCTTCCTCTCCTTACAGGTACGAATCTTCCCTTCGTCATCCATACTTGACAAAACACACCCCATTTTTTAGATAGGGAACTAGTAAATTACACTTCCACTGCAACAGATAACAGATGCTAAAGAGAACCTGATCAATCCAATTAATATGCCAGAAATCAGTCGTAGGCTTGTAGCCACCAGAAAGAGTACATCCAGGGAAATTTACAAGAAAGAAGCTTTATCTTTTCCTATTCTCTCACCCTATCAACGATCAGGGTTCACCAGAAATCAGTCGTAGGCTTGTAGCCACCAGAAACAGTACATACAGGGAAATTTACAAGAAAGAAGCTTTATCTTTTCCTATTCTCTCACCCTATCAACGATCAGGGCTCATTTACACTTCAGAATCAAGCTCACGCAATGAGTGAAAGAACTCCCTGAATGGATATCAGATATTAAACCACGTTAACATGATGATCATGATAATACCAAGAGCTCAGTTTCTCTGCTTCATGCAGGACTCCAGTAATCGAATAATCTTCACAATCCCCAAGACTCAATAACCAAATGGAAGATCTTACCTACAAAAGAATAAACATCAAAATGAACCACTAGGAAGCAGACAACCTATGGTATAATATTTTGGTTCACATACCTACTACACTATAGAAATTAACTAAGATAAATGCCTGCACAATAAATTATCCCATTTTTCCTGGCATTAACTAAATAAGATTCTATCCCAAATCCAGAATCTGGTATTTGTGCATTACATAAACCAAAGACTCAAAAAAAAAAAGGCGTAAAATCCAGGACCTTTCCGTGTCCAACTCTACAGCTACGAATAAAATAGGGTAAAAAAATGGCTACTATAAATCAATTTGGAGATATAACAAGAGAAACTCACATCAATCTATCAACTCTTTCAAAAAGATCCTGATATTATGCGGGAAAATGTAGAGAAAAATGTTAGACAGGAAATAAATAAAGATTGTCCCGGAATTGAAAATGTCTGACGCAGCACTAGACTACTTACTTCAGGGGTTTGGGATTCAAAATTGTATGAAACAGAAAAGGGCAATTCTTCTTCTCACGATGAAAAGCATTTTCAAGAGAACCCCACTTTTATTCACGCTTTACAAAAAGTGCAAGAGACGGGCATTCGAAAACCATCCAAAACAAAAAAAAAAAGGAGGAAGAAGAAGAAAAGCACAATTTATCATTTAGTAACGAGACATTATGGTATCCAAAAACACTGAAGCTATGTTGTCAAAAAATACACAAATTGAAGCTATATCAGCATACCGTAATGACATGCAGTGGGGTAAGCAGCAGCTATAGCACAGCGCAAGTAAGCAGAGCTGCGAAGGCGGAGGAGAAGAAGGTATTTGAGGTCGGAGAAGGAAGAGAGAGGCGTGTGGGGGAGTCGCTGTCGCTTTTGGAAAAGCACTTTTTCTGAGTCATGATTTGACTTGAGAAGCTGACCTGTCTGTGGGTCATTGGTTTTGATTGTGATCAACTTCGCCCCATTCAACATTGAGTAGTATTTTTGGAAAAATTGTAGGGAAGCAACAAACTAAAAGTATTACTACAAGATAGGATAGTTAGGCATATTTTAGTTTCAAGTATAAAATTTTAATTTAATTTTTTAAATCCTTTAATTAAAAGATTTTTTTAGCATGATTCAAATATTTATTAATTATATTGTGAAGGACCCTTTCACTAAACATAATTACATTATTTTTTAAAATCATCCTTATTATATTATATATTAAAATAAGTAGTTTTAATGTAAATAGTATTCTAGAAAATAATACATATTTCCTCTTATCCATTTTATAAAAAGTCTCATAGCATGTATTCTTTATCCATTTTGTAAGATACTTTGATAGTCATAATAAATATTAAATATTTTTCTTTATATATACCCATTTTAATAAAGTAGTGAAAAAGTAAAAATAATATTGGAGTTTAATATAATTAATAAGAATAATATTTAAAATTATTTAAATTTTATGATAAATTTAGTATTTTTTTAACTGTTTTTATTGATCAATATAAATTACTTAAAACCATTTTATATCCAATTTAATAATTTTTTAATATTATTTGTTTGAACCGTAAGGTTTTACCATTCACTCGAATCTTCTGTTTGCCATCAATATAACGCAAATTTATAACTAAATAGACATTTAATACTATTTACTGTTCAAATCATATAGATTTAAAAATAAAATAATAAATATTTATCATTACACGTGATTCTCCATTTTTTGGCCCCTTTTCCCTAGCAAATGGAATTCTCGTAACCAACAAGTGTGCGGCTAGTGGGGGTATCCTTCGTGTTTAAGGTATCCAGTGGAATTCATTTTTATATTCTAGAAAATGAAAAGCTATTTGAAGATAGAAAAAAACTTTATTTTTTGATGAGCATGCAGATTTGGACTTGGGAAAATGGCAAAGAAAAAATGGGATATTAAATAGGGTAGAGAGGATCTCATGATAAGTATTAATTGTTTTTTTTTTGGAAAAATTTACAATACAAAGAAATTAGTTACTGCTTTTATACTCTAGACTTATTTAAAAAATTATCATAAAATAAATTCTTTTTTTAAATATAGAATTATGGTAGTGGGCGCATCCTTCGTGTTTAAGGTATTTGGTGATGAGTATGGAGGCTTGCGTATTCAATTTCATTCAGTGCTACTCTGATTGGACAATCAAACTTCAATTTGGAAGGTGGATTTAAAATTTTTAATCTAAGCAATATAAAAGTATGTTTTTAAACTTTACACAAGATTTTATTTTAATCCCTATCCCTTAATTTTATAAAGTGTTTTTTCAATCCTTTAACAATAAATATTAGTTTTATAAAAAATGCTGCTATTAAAATTTTAAATTTTAAATATTGATAAAGTATTTTTAAAAAATTTAATTATAAATTTGTAAATAATAATGATCTAATTAAAATATAAAAATAAAGTAGTTAGATTTTAACATTATCAATCCCAAGCAGGAATAATTTTCTTAAGATTATTTTCTATATAAATACAAACTTAAATTTAAGATATTATATTTACACAGCTAAAATCTCTTTTATTAAAACTAACACATGTTGAATTAACTATAATTTTTCAATGTCCCTGTAAGAAAATAGGCTGATCAACCCTTGGTGTATTAAGTCAAGACCTATATATGTGTATGGTTAAAGTGTATATACCCAAACCCAACTCTGTAATTACTCCACTCCCCCATTATCTGATCATATGTTAGTGATTGGGGGAGGAATTTTCTTTTTTACACAATATAGAAGCATTTTCAAGAGGTGCTCACTAAGGAAGTCTGCTCTCTTCTCTTGGGCAGCAATTACAACTCTCTCTTCTCCTCTCTTATGTGCTTTTGTTGTGTACTAGAGACATGAGTCCAATAATGATGCTGGGTTATTGTGTGGTACCTGAAGTAAAGTGAACTGATGACAAGTATGCTTGAACTTCTACAATAGTATCAGAGCTAGGTTCTTATTTTTATGATTATTTTCGCTACATGAATCTATCTTTGTTAGTTTTTCATTGTTAATTATTGTAGAGATAATTGTGTGAAAATAGAATAGTACGGTAGTTACATAAATTTTTGGGTTCATGTAAATAACCAATTTAACCTCTAAAATTAACATCATTAAAAAGAGCTCACGAAAATAATAAGAATAGACTATAAGAACATCAAAAACGGACATCGGAGGATAGAGTTATGGAGGAGAAAAAATTCAAATAAAATTGGGTCATATGAAAGCCTTTAATTTAGGCTTCAAAAATAGTCCTATTACGTAGAGCTCGCAAAAAGGATAAAAATTGACTCCAAAAATGTCAAAAATGGATGTTAAACGGACCCACCCACCTCTGTAAAAGGGATCATTGTGACCTGACTAGAGGTTGAAGATGACCTCCAGTCAAAACGATGTCGTTTTGGCATCTTTTTTTTTATAAAAAACAAAAAATGCAAGGCTGCTGAAAAAAAAAGAATAAAAACTTATATATTTTAGGTTGAAGAGAGGCCCAACCTAAAACTAATAAAAAATTAATTTTCGTTTTGGGCTGCTCAGAGGCCTAGTCTGGAATTTCAAAAAAGAAAAAGAGGATTAAGCTAAGAGGTGACCGAATTGGATCAATGGATCTGACCTGTATCCATGTGACAAAATTATGTTGAAAAAAGGGTAAATTAAAAATAATACCACATAACTACCACGTGGCAGCTCCAGACTAGCGCGTGGATGTCACGCTCCAGTGCCGAGAGTGGGTCTGTCCAATTTTTTTTTAGATTTAATATTCTAGGGGCACATGAGGGCTCGTCCGGACTCCGATTGAGGTACAATTTATTTATAAAAAACTTTAAAATCAAAATTTTCATTTTGATATATAATTTGCCTATTTTAGGGACAATTTGAACATATTTAAAAGTATTTAGTGTATTTTTTGACACTTAGGTATTTAAAAATTTTAAAAAAATTATTATAATTTATATCATTAAATTTTTAAGTGAAAATGAGTCGAATGACTTCAAGTATTATTAAAATAATTGAATATTGTTCGTTAAACTCCTCATATCTAGACTATAGAGTTCTAGAAAATGAACCCCAGAGTGAGGATTCAGATCCTGAACTTCATGAAGAAGAAGATTCAAAGGAGCTTATAAATATTAGTGATACAGAAGAAGATTTTGATAAGAACCCTAAAGAAAATCCAGATACGGACCCAGAAAAGGATATTGAGTAGAACCTTAAGGAGGATCATAGGGATCCAATGGAAGATCCTCTACCTGAGGAGCTTCAATTGATGTCACATATTCTAAATCTAACTCTATGCCTTCTCTTCCTAAATAACTTATGAATGGGGAAGAAAAAAAAGTAATCCAACCCAAGTATGCCAACTTTGGCTAGAGGATAGCTAAAGATCAAGCAGCCATACTAACAAAAAAATGGGCATTTATAAAGTTCTACATGATTATTCCACGTTCATGACTAATAAAAAAAAGATTATACGCTAAAGTCATGATAGAATACATAAGACAAGTAAGAGATAGATGTTGGAATGCAAGTCTTATTTTAATTAATGAAGCTCATTTAGAATACAATTCGAGTATTCGTGTATAGTCTAAACATGCTATATATAAGTGGAAACTTTTAGACGATGAGACTTCTAAAAGTAGTTTTTATTGTTAAGGTACTCATATAGAATTCTTGATATCACATAATGATTGTTACTAATATCTGTTTAATAGGAGGTACAAACGTATGCTCTCGATCGTAGATCTTGTAGTTTCATTATTTTTTAGTCAAGAGTAATATAAGTACATGACATTGTATACTTCAATGTGATATATGACTGAAATGTTCTTTTGTATGATTCTCTTTAAAAGAGAACATAAATTTGCCTTAAAACTGAAAATAACATCCAAGAACATTATTACTAAACTAAGGATGAAAACACAACGGAGATAACTGGGATATCTAGCACTGAAAGGTTCAATACATCTTAGAGGAATTGATACTATTGAACCTTTGACAACTGCTATGACTAAACCTGAAGTTGGGAATCTGGCCCAATATAGGAGAGACCAAGAGGCTTACCGGCTTGGAGGAAGAAGAATATCATAGCTAGAATCACGCTTCTTAGTACCATGGCAAATAACATCATGTGTGAATTTAAGATATACAAAATTGGTTAAGCCATGTGGATTATACTAAAGGATAAAGTTGGAAGTGTTTTTACCACTAAGCTTAAGATGTTGATGATTAAGCTTACGCCAAATATTTATCTGAAACAACATTTGAGAGAGATGACCAATATGATCAGAGAGCTGAAAGAAGCTAGTCATACTTTGTCTAACGAATAGTAAATGCAAGCTATGACAGATTGCTCCCCACTGCTTAGGGGCATATGAAAGTCAACTTAACCCAAAATGAAAATATCATTATTTTTAATTGAGGATAGAAGATGGGCATTTAGAGACTTACAAAACCTCTAGATAAACCTATTTGATTGAGGATGCTGACACTTCCCATTTAAAGCCTTATTTCTAGGAGGGCAAGAAGTTCCAAAAGAAAGGGAATAAGAGCGATCCTCAATTTCAAAAGGGTAATAAATAATTCAAGAAGAAGGGCTAGAAACGTAGAAAGCATAAACTGGACTGAAGAAGGTCAAGTGCTTTGCCTACCAAAATATGAGCTATTTCGCACGTAATTGTTCTAAACATGATGAAAGCAAAAGTGTATTAGTGAATTATGTGAATTCGCATGCCTAATATGTTTCTAGTATTGTTTTCCTAACATAAACAATTTCTTCTTCTTAGGTTATTGATTAAAGCTCCACAGACAATTTAACAAAGGATTGATAATCCTTCATGGAGTACCATCGAAGCAAATGGCTTTATGTAAGGAACAATGCAAGAATCAATGTTAGAGGTATTGATACCTGACAATTCACTTTAAGTAGTGGAAAGACCTTGATACTCCATGATGTATTTCATGCTCCTAACATTCAACGGAACTTGGTCTATGTGTTATATTTTTCACAGTTTGGGTTTGAAGTAAACTTCCATGATAATGTTGCAGACATTTTTAGCAACTTTGTCTCTTATAGTTTAATTTTCCTATTCAAAAAGTTCTTTGTTATGGATATTGTTGGTGGTTATAGTGTTAATATGAGTGCTTTACTATTTCTTCCAATATTATTGATATGAGTGATTGACATGCTAGATTAGGACATATTAATCAAAATAGCATGATTAAACTAGCAAAAAGAAGGATTGCTAGGTTGCAAATATGGAAATGTACTTATGTAAAAACTATCTAGCTAGCCAAGTAACAAGAAAGCCTTTCGGTAAAGGAATAAGATCTGAGAGTCCATTGCAATTAACTCATTCAACATTTGTGTCAAATGAGTATGAAGTGCAAGGCATGTAGCTAGGCATTTCGTTACCTTGATTGACGACTTTTCACAATATGGTCATATATATTTGATCTCACATAAGTCTGAGACCCTTGAGTATTTTAGACAATATATTAATGGATAAATAATCAAATGGACAATAAAATCGTAGCGTTATGCACTGATTGAGGTTTTGGATATTTGTCTAATAAATTCAAACAGCTTCGTGAAAAAAGGATAATTAGGCAACTAACTATCTTTAACACTCCACAACAGAATAGAGTTGCTAAAAGAAGAAACATAACTCTTCTAGATATGATTAGGTTTATGATAGCTCAATTTCATATTAGGTGAGGCTTCTTTGATAGCGATATTCATGTTTAATCATGTACCCTCAAAATCAATCACTTCTATGCCCTAAGAGTTATAGACGAAATGCAAACTAGATCTAGCCATCCTTAAACCATTAGGGCCAGCTATATATATCCATGATGATTCCTATGAGTAAGGGAAGTTGGGTCCTAGAGAAAAAGAAAGTGTATCTATAAGGTACTCTAATAGCCCAAATAATACGTTTTTATAGGTAAAAATGAAGATATAACAGTGACTGAAATAGTATCAAGAGATGCCACATTTATTGAGACGAAATTTCTCAATAAGGGAGATATGGATTGCATTGTATCTCTTTATGAGACTCAAGAACATAATAGTGTCAAACAAATTGACAGACCAGAATCCTCTAACTATGTCAATCTGAGTGGGAGCCAAGAAATGTTAACATAAAGATTGAGATAAATAAAAAAAAGGTAAGCAAGTAGCTCTTATTAAAAGGAGTAACAGGAAAAGTGTTGCAAAGATATGCTTCTAAATATAAGACAAAGCACTCTTAGTTACTCCAAAAAGGGATGATGAACTCTGCTCCATTCATGAAGCCATAATAGATCCTGCTAAGGAGGAATAGAAGAAATCAATGAAAGAAGAAATTGACTCAATGAAAAAGAACCAAGTTTGAGAGTTAGTTGATCTTCCAAAAAGGCATAAAGCTATTAGGAACAAGTGGGTTTTCAACATTAAGATAAAGATAGATGGATCAATTGATAAATATAAAGCTCAATTGATTGCAAAGGGATATATGCAATAGAAAGGTATAGACTATAATGATACTTTTACAAATGTTGTGTGCTTCAACTCAATAAGACTTATTTTAATAATAGTAAATAGTTTAGACCTAAAATTACATCACATAGATGTAAAAAATTGCATTTTTGAATGATGATTTGAATAGAAAAAATCTATATACAACAACTATTAGATTTAATTGAGAAAGAAATAGACAACAAGGTCTATAAACTTAAAAAGTCCATTTATTGACTTAAGCAATAATCCAGACAGTTGTATTTGATATTTCATAAAGCAATAACCTCATATAACTTTCAGATGATAGATGAAGACCATTGTGACTATATTAAGTGGTTTGAGGGTATCTTTTATAATATTATCCTTATACGTAGATGACATACTCTTAGCCATAAATAGTCTTAACTCGGTGATAACTATTAAAGAATAACTCTCATCGAGCTTTGAGATAAAGGACATGGGTGAAGCAGAATATATACTTGGAGCTAAGATCTAAAGAGAACACTTAAGAAGGATCATCTTTCTTTCACAAAAGAGTTATATTAAGAGAATACTTGAGCGATTCATTATGAAATATTGCAATCCCATGGATATCCTTATGGTTATCAGGGCATCCTTAAGTCCTATTATGAGTCCCAGAATAAGATGGAAAGAGTTCCATATGCTAGTGCAGTTGATAGCCTAATATATACAATGATGTGTACAATACTAGATATCTATTATACAGTAGGGCTGGTAAGCAAGTTCTAATCCAATAGTGGTAAGAAACACTGAAAAGTAGTAAAGAGGGTCTTGAAATACTTGCAGGGCACAGCTGCTTATACACTATGTTATGAGGGAAGTGATCTATACCTAGTGGGATACTAGATTGATCTCAAGTTATACCTTCTTGCTGAATAATGGCGCCATATATTGAAGTAGTAAGAAGTGAACGTGCATTGCCTTACACTTTATAAAAGTTGAGTTTGTGGCATACACTGCAACAGTGCAAGAGGCTTTGTGGCTGAAAGATTCATAGAACACCTTTGATTTAGAAATGAGAGTACCAATCAAATGTTAGTGCACTGTGGTAATACTGCGACCATAACCTACACCAAATACCTCAAGTACCATAGCAAGACCAAGCATGTTGACATCAAGTATAATTTCTTAAGGAATTATATAATATAGAAAATTGTTACCGTGCTATACATTTCTACCAAATATATGGTGGCAGATCCCCTAAAAAGCCAATAGGCAAAGAAGTATTTCAGAGACATAAAAGCTCTTGATATGCATACCTTATGTAATGCTTTTGTGATTGATAGAATTATACTTTTCATCATTACTTATGTATCTGTGTGAAATTATATAATATCCAGTATACCATACAGGTAAGAGAGGTTGTCTATCTCATATGAGCAATCACATTTGACGCTCAGGTGGAGTATGCAAAGATGAGACATTTGTATTCACTAGTAAAGGGCAAAGAGTACTGATATGGTAGAGAAGAAACATAAACTATATGTCGCCTCGGCTAAACTATGGCAAGTCAAGATGAGATCTGAATACATGAAATTGGATCGAACCATGAAAACCCACTTCCATGATCCCTGTAGCCAGATAACAAATCCTTCAATGTTGACGTCATAGAGATAAAGTTGAAGAATTTGGTTTAGATGCTGAGTTTGTCTAAACTGAAATTGGTCTATGACATGTTCCTTATGATATTTTATTTTCACAAGTATGGATACTAGACTTACAAGAAAGGCAATCTGAGTCAAGTTTGATTCGAGAGGGATCAAATTGACCATATAAAAATGTATATCGGTAAATCTAAAACATCTTAGGCATGCTATTAAACTCAAACTACAAGAAGAAAATGTTGTCTTGTGTTAGTCCTATAAAGGGATTTCTAATACAGGCACCTAGATGAAAATGTCATGCGCATGCGGTCACGGCAAAACTCTTGTATGAAAGAAGGCAAAGAGAGTCTAAACCTATGATCCTTAACACAACAAATATGAGTGGGAGATGTATGAAAATTTGCCAGTCTACCCTTGGTGTATTAAGCTCAGACTCGTATATATGTGTGGTTGAAGTGTAAATACTCAAAAGAGTTTAGTCATCAGTATAAATATCCTAGGATATTCAAATTGATGAGGGATAGTTATGTGGTAACCACCCTACTTCCCCATTATATGATCATGCGTGACTAGGGGAGGAATTTTCTTTTTTCACACAATACAAAAGCATTTTCAAGCTCATTAAGGAAGCCTACTCTCTTCTCTTGGGCAACAATTACAACTCTCTCTCCTCCTCTCTTGTGTGCCTTCACTGTGTACCGGAGAACTGAGTCTAGTAATAGTACCGGGTTGTAGTGTGGGTACTTGAAGTAAAGTAAACCGGCGACATGTACACCCAAAATCGTGCAGTACATATAACCAGAAAGGTTTAAACGTAAGGAGGATTGAGTTTAGTCGTCTTCTTTTTTTGGTATTCGTTACGTATTTGTGATACATGCATATAAACTAAAAATTTATTTATCATATGATTTAAAGAAGTTTAAAAATATTCTTTTAGAGAACAGACATACAGTAACATTATTTAAAATATATTTAAAAGAGACAAACCTTATATCAACTAGAAAGTATATGTATATTTGAGCCAATTTTAATTAATAAAAGGATTGTATTGAGCCATGAGGAGAATGAAGAATATATATATATATATTCGTATATATATTATTTAACTCCGTACACACACATATGTAATATGCAATATAATCTAGTTAATTTTAATTTTATTTATATCTATTTGAGAAAATTAATTTAGATGTATGGTAAGTAATAGCCCTTTTATTAAAGTCATCTCTCTTACAAATTAACAAATTAAAACTACCCTTCTTTGTACAAAAAAAAATGAAAATTATGAGTATTTGAATCCATATCTATTATAGATAAAACTATAAAAACCCAATATCCTGGATCCAACAACTAATCTTGGCAAAAAACTAACGAAGATGGAATCTAACAGAAAGAGTTAGTCCTTTACAATATGAATTAAATGTTAAATACTCATCATGATATATGTCTACATTTACTCTATGTTGTGATGAGAAGAAAATTAGAGAAAAAATAATACTATGAGAGATTTTTTTTAAAAAATAATACTAGATTTTTTTTACTATTTTTAGAAAATTTCCTTCATTTTCCTTCCCCTTATTTTCCTCTCATTTTTCTCTTTATCCAAACATAGCCTCCCTGCTTGATAGTGACTTCAATAAAATTTCCCTAGCAAAAAGAATATAAAGATCATAAAAGGGAAAAATAAACTATTAAGAACCTAATTGAAAATTAGTTAGAATTATAACAACTTGCATATTAACTTTCCTAAAAGGACTGAACTATAAGGAGAATGATGAGTATATGTAACACTGTGCTTTTTATACAAGGAAAGATCATAAGCTCTATCTACCTTTGTCCTCCTGCAACATTGTATGAGGGAAAAGTTTAAGTCTCAGTACTGAAGGGATGAAAGTGGAAATTTAAACCCGATTTGACCCCAATCTAGTTCTCTTCAATTTTCGGCCCAACCCATCTGAAGTGAATAAGTCAGACTAGGCTTGGGCCATTATACAACACACCTCTACAACATACTAACTCCAAAGGTGAATGTCAACATTAAAAAGAAGATAAGTGAAATCACAGGAATAATTATTTCTGTTGAGATAGAAAATTATCTGGGCTTTTCAATCATCAGAAGGAGGAACCCCAGAGATACTTTTCAGTACATCATTGATACAATCAAAACTAAACTTGCCGCATGAAAAGAGAGTACTCTTTCAGTGGCTAGAAGAATTACTTTGACAAAACTAGTATTAAGCTCTATAACGGTGTATCATATGCAAGTAGCAAAAATTCCTGCGTCAGTATGTCAGGAAGTGGAGAGATTGCAACGAAATTTTATATGGGGACATAGTCAAAGCTCATATGGATTTCATCATATTGGGTGGGATCAGATTCTTAAGCCCAAATTGTATAAGGGACTAGCATTAAAGAAGCTATCATCATTGAATCGTGTTTGTGGATCCAAATTGGTGTGGAAATTAGTTAATGGAGAGAAAGGTTTATGGGTAGATGTGCTGCTACATAAATATATGTTAAGAAATGAAGATAATCTACTTGATGCAAAAAAGTGAGATTCTACACTATGAAATTTTATCTCGCAACAAGATAGAGTTTATCTAGGCACAAGATGGCATATCAGGAATGATCAACTTGTACATTTCTTCATGTATAAGTGGATGTTTCCAGATAACACTTTAAAGGATTTATGTCTTCGTCTACTTACTACGAAGGAAGAAGGAAGTAAAGTGGCGGATTGGAGTTTAAATGGTACTTGGGATTTTCAAAGATTTGCTACTATTATTCCAAGCAATGTATTTCAGAGGTTAATTAGCATGATCCTACCTATGTTTAAGGCGGGTAATGATGTAATGGTTTAGAATGCTACGAATGAAGGTATCTTTACTATTAAAAGAGCTTATTTTTTAATTGAGAAGTATCATGCACAGGATTACAACCTAGTCTACAAAGACATATGGAAGTGAAGAGGTGCTGAACGTATTTGTGCTTTTATGTAGATAGCTTTTAATAATCGTTTAGCAACCAATACTTAGAGAAGTAAATGGTCATCATCTGATGCAACATGCTAACACTGTAATGAGGGTATGGAAGATATCTTGCATATACTTTAAGATTGTTATTATGCTAGAGACCTTTAGTCTAAATTAATTCATCCTCATTTTTGCTCTTCCTTCTTTATAGCTAATTTAAGAGATTAGTTTACTATGAATCTTAAAAGACAGTTGGGAGTTTATAGTGGAAATAATTGGAATCTAATTTAGGGGTTGTCTTAGAGTTTATGGAAGTAGAAGAATAAAGCTATTTTTGATAATGAATTTTTGAAACCACTCAATCCATATCCAGTCATTATGCAAACATGGAAAATTTTTGTACAAGTTCATAATGATTATATGTCTAGTGGCATGGGTTCATCAGTTTTATTTACTTGACAACCTTCTCTATTAGATTGGGTGAAATTAAATGTTGATGGAGCATTTATGAAAACTCACAAGAGGGCTGGTTGTGATAGAGCTATTAGAAATCATGTTGGAAGTTAGGTCATGAGGTTTACTAGTGTCCTAGGTTCATGTAGCGTGATCGAGGCCGAACAATAAGATCATACTTGAATCGAATGCTAAGAATGTTGTAGATATGTTAACAAAGGCAACAGTCCACACATGTAGCCTTTTACTTCTATATATTCAAAAGATGATGAATTTATCTTGGGAGCTAAAAATACAATATGTATCTAGAAAACAAAATCAATTGGCAGATTTTCTGGCAAATGATGGTTTAAGGGATACACAAATATTGTACTCATGTCCTACTCATTTAAGAGATATTGTGGCTAAGGAATATTTGGAATTTGATCCTTTGTAGATTAAATTATTTTAACTTGGGCAAATTGACCCTCTTCTTGTAACAAAAAAAAAAAAACAAACTCAAAGCTTGACATAGTAGAGATGATATATTAACCTTTTCGGCTTCACGGCAAATTCTAGTGAGAAAACATTTTCTCTAAACATAAAACTTGCCCGGGTGTGAATTTCATGGCCTTTTCTTTTCACATATACTTCGTAATCTCGAAATGGTTAAATCTCCGCCTCCAAACCCATCAAATATGGCATTTGCCGAAGGGAATTCAGCTCTAGATGTCAAACTGCAGAAAACAACTAAATGTAAGCGGAAAGGACAATGCTGCCTCAGAAAATATATAATAAATAGGGTTAATACAATGTTTGATTCTTATAAATTGTCTTTATTTTGATTTTAGTCCCTATAGTTTCAAACTCTAAGTTTTAGTTCTTCAAGTTTTTTTTATCTAAAATGTTAGTCTTTATATTTTAATAAAGATATAGCCCAGTTTACCTTTTGAGGTACCAAAACCTATTATTTAAAACTATAAAGACTAAAACTAAAATGAGCATAAACTATGAAGACCAAATATTATATTAACCCTAATAAGTAAAATAACAGTTATGGACTCAAATAATATTGATTGAAGTTAAAAGAACTTTATAGTCAGAGTTCTTCTCAACAAATATAGAAATAACTAGCCACTTGGGCTAGTTTAGGTGGCAATAATGGGTGGATTGGGGTTAGGGTGTAAATAATGGTAAACCTTCCTGATTAAAAAAAATGGAAATAACTTGTTAAGTTACAACTTGGTCTTTCGGATATTATAAGAGTTTTCATCTAAAGGTAATAACAAATTTAAAAGGTTTCTATAACACTGAAAAAATCATAATATAATTTTCTTTTTTTCTTTATTTCTTTTGCCAATAGTGGTAACTTTCAACAACATCTGTAACAATTTATATATATAGTCTTAGCGAAGAATATTTATTTTTTCCCTTTTTGGTGATAGTAGAATTTTGAGTTTTAAAGTCTTTAACAGCCATTACTATAAGCTATAGATTTTCAACTGTTATTTTTCCTTTATATATGGATATCAACATGCCCATAACATGTCGGATATGTACTCAATAGTGTGTCAATAATTTTGAGTAAAATTGAGTAGTATGCTATTCAAAAACTGTAAAAGGTTTGAAACTTGCTTGAAGCAAACCCATTATCACATGTTTTATTTTCCAAGAAGAAAGCACTGACCTGCTCCGTAAAACAACACATGGCATGCCTACCACTCCAGCTCCAGCAACTCCAGATTTGCTTCCTGCAATAAGGACACAATTGCAAACAGGTAACCCTGCATATTCTGCTCCCGCACGTATTGCAGCTACAATCTTTTCTAGACTGCACAGATGATCGTCAAATCAAATTATAATTCACCAAAAAATAGTTCTATTTCATAACGTAATTCATATTCCAATAAATCTCCACATGAAAATTTTCATTTAAAAACAAACCAAACCTAACAAATGGAAAATTGTGTTTGTTGCCTTAGAAATATTCCTTCAGATTTTTGTTCCATTATCTATTCGTTATTAAGCTCATATATTATCTCCGCTCTCCAATTATAGAGACTAACATTTGACAATAGTATGACATTTTGACCCTTCAGTATATGAGGAAGGAGCCAGTTTCACACAAGATATCCAAAGTATACTTGTTAAAAAAAAAAAGTTAATACAATCTTTAGTCCCTCAAATTTATATGAATTTTGTTTTTAGTCCCTCAAGTTTCAAACTTAAGTTTTGGTCCTTCAAGGGACAAAATAGTCCAAATTTTTATTAAATTATTGGGATCAATGTTTTAGATGAAAAAAACTTGAGAGACTAAAACCAAAATTAATACGAACTTGAGGAACCAAAGACTGTATTAACCAAAAACAAATATGACACCAATATTTTTGTTATTTTTTTTAAACTAATTTACTTAACTTATAAATTGATATGTTATACAGGGGTATTTTAGAAATCGTGTAACATTTGTTATAATTAAGTAATCTATCTAGCTTTCTTAATCTATTAAAATTAATTAAGTAGCTCTTAAATTAAGGACTGGGAAAGCACTACAAGTAACCATTTTCTCACCCTGCATAACTTGCCTAAACACCTAGAACACTTGACTACAAACTAATAAGACTATACGCAACTGCACTTTTTCAAAATATATTTATAACAAGAGCATGCAGCTTTCAATTCTGCATGGGCCCAAGGTTTAGAAGATTATGGTTCACAGTGAACCTGGCACCTTTCGAAAATACAGAGCTCAGTAATGTAATTTTTTTTATCTTCTGACCGTATGAATCCTTAACAGCATGCACATGCAGAATGAAAAGACATTAGAGGGTGATATTTGATTGTGTTTGAAAAATTATGTACATAAAGTAAGTGTGTGTGTGTGTGTGTGTGAATAAATAAAACTTATTGACATAAAATGAACTAACCTTTCAGATAAGGTGGTGTCAATCTCAACACTCAACTTTAGCAAGGATGCAACCTCCTTTGCGATCCTTTGTTTCTCTGCTGAAACTGGCCAAAAAGGTACAGAAACTAAGTCGCTGACCAGCCAGCGTTCCACACCCCAAAAAAAAGGGCATGCATCAAAGGACACGTACATCATTAGCAAATCAAAAAGTATGTACCTGCTCTTTTGGCTTCCGCGACAAGCTGTTCATCCAAACCAGAAGAAAGTCCATTCCCAGAAATAAGTCGTCCATACATGCTTTGCTCAACCTCCTTATCACCAATAATCATTACCTTTGAGCTTCGATCACCAAGCTTTTCAGTAATTGCCCTATCAAGATTAATTCAAAAGATTAAAACAAGCAAAAATTAGGGTATTGATTAGTCTGAAAAAGTAGGGCAGAGAATAATGCAAGTTGAGGCTATATATTAATGTGAAATAGAAAATTATTCTCATATTCACAACTACTGGAAACTGTCATAATCTACCAGCTGTGCTAACCTTAGTTGAGCCCTAAAATAAGCTGGCTTTCTAATTGAGAGAAAACGTTAGAGAGAGATTTCAAGTTGTAGATGAGTGAGAAAGAGCATAAAGAGAAAGATTGATCAAAAGGTGTACTAATGATATTGTCTCAGTTGTATCAGTGAATTACAAGCAAGAAGTGTATCTTTATCATCACAAGAGTATTCCACAGATAAGACCACTCTTAATGATTCAATAGTCTTTTTAAACGTGGAGTACATATATCACATGTATCATATATGACAACCGCATGGTACACATATCACATGTATCGTATATGACAATCAAGTCAGCAACCTAGGTTTCTAATAGAACTTGAGTAGCTCCAAAATATGTCCTCATAATACTAATCAGCATAGAGGTATGGAGCTACGTTTGTTGATCAAGGGGCGACCGCCCCCTAAGCCAAATGTGTATATATGTTTACTATATACATTCAAGAGCTTTCGCCCCCTAGGAATTTCCATTTCACCCCCTCCTCTTTCTCTCCAGTTAACTCAGCAAAAGATCATTTGTGCCACTAGAAATCGTGTCAGCTGGTGCCACTAAGCATTGGTCAACACAAAAAAATAAAACCAGTTAGCACCTGTCAGCTTCCCTCATATATTTGCCTTACACCAAGAGTTTATTGGATGTTAGAGCAATTAAATTATTAAATTAAACAAGACTTTCTAGCCTTGGCAAGGAAAAAAAAGGCATACTCCTATTAGATGTATACTTGTATTATACACAATCTTTTCTTTTCTTTTTTTTTTGGTAAGGACAACAACAATAACAGGCCTTATCCCATTAAATGGGGTCGGTTACATGGATCATACGATGTCATTGTGCTCTATCAAAAACTAAATCCCTGGATAGGTTATTGACCAGGAGATCCCGCTCAATGACCTCGTTGAGCGTTCTCTTTGGCCTTCCTCTACTCCTTTTAACCGAAGTCTATACTCTTTGATCCACCCTCCTCACAAGCGCATCCCTTGGCCATCTTTACATGTGTCCTAACCACCTAAGACAGTTCTCTACCAATTTCTCTTCAATAGGTGCCACTCCAACTCTTCCACGTATTTGTTCATTACGAATCTTATCTTTTCTTGTATGCTCACACATCCATCTCAACATCCTCATCTCAACTACCCCAACTTTATGTTCTTCAACATTCACTTTCATAAAATATTGTTGGTCTTATAGCAATACGATAAAATTTTCCTTTTACTTTATCTGATACTTTCCGATCACATATAACCCCAGTAGCCTTTATCCATTTAAACCACCCAACTTGAATTCTATGATTAACATCCTCCAAGATTTCACCATCCTTCTATAAAATTGATCCCAAATATTTGAATTTATCTATTTGTGGAATAGCTTTATCTCTCTATCTGACTTCCAAGTTACTTCTAACTTACCTCTTATCAAAATTACAATACATATATTCAGTCTTACTTCTACTCAATCGAAAACCCTTTGACTCTGAAGTACTTCTACATAACTCAAAATTAAAATTAATCTCTTCTCTTGACTCCGCCACAAGAACTATATCGTCCACAAAAAGCACGTACTTAGGGATTTCTTCTTGAATAGGTTTAGTTAGAACATCCACTACTAGATTAAATAAATAAGGACTTAAGGATGATCCCTAATGTAGACCAATCCTTATGGGAAAATCATTTGTTTCGCCCCCAACTGTTCTTACAGTAGCTGTTACCCCCTCATACATATCTTTTATTGCATTGATATATGTCATGCGCACACCTTTCTTTTCCAAAGCTTTCCAAAGAACTTGGCATTCAATCATATGGTTTTTCTAAGTCAATAAAGACCATATGCAAGTCTCTTCTTTTAGTCCGGTATCTTTCCATTAACCCTTTTAATAAATGAATCGCCTATTGTAGACCTACCCGGCATGAAACCACACTGATTCTCAATAATATCAATCTCTAATCTGAACCTGTGTTCAATTACCTTTGCCCACAACTTTATAGTATGACTCATAAGCTTTATCCCTCTATAATTTGCACAATTTTGAATATCCCCTTTATTTTTGTAAATAGGAATTAAAGTACTTTTCCTCCAATCATCGGGCATTTTCTTAGAACTTAAGATCACATTAAAAAGTTTAGCAAGCCACACCACCCCCACTTCGGCTAAACACTTCCAAATTTCAATAGGAATACCGTCAGGTCCAACAGTTTTACTATTTTCCTTTCTCTGTCTCTTGCAATCTTATAAATCTTTCATTCTCCCGATTTTGTCCCTAACTCCTTATAAATTTTCTCAAAAGCCTTAAAACGAGCTGCATTCACTGCCTTCTTAGTTTCATTCTTAACTAAATAGTACTTTTCCTAATTTCCAATATTATTACATAAGTGTATAGCTTTGAAACAATCTCTCTTGTTCTTAACTTTCTCTTGTACGTCCTCGTTCCACCACCAAGTCTCCTTATCTCGTTGACCAAAACCTTTAGATTCTCCCAAAATTGCTTTAGCAACCGTTCGGACATTCTCCGCCATTTCCTTCCATATGATATTAGCATTTTCCTGCTCCTCCTAAAACCCTTCATTTAACATAATTCTTTTAAAAGTTTCCCTCTTCTCCCCCTTTAACTGCCACCACTTGACTCTTGTGTTTAAAACATGTAGGAGTTTTTCCTTTCTATACTTAATACGCACGTCAAGGACCATTAACCTATGCTGGGTTGTCACTCCGTCCCCTAGAATCACTTTACAATTTGTACAAAATCTTCTGTCATGATTCCTTACCAAAAAGAAATCAACATGTGACATGTGGACCCTACTCTTGTATATGATCAAGTGCTCTTCCCGCTTCTTAAAGCACGTGTTGGCAATCTTGAGATTGTATGCTAAAGAAAACTTAAGGATAGATTGTTCTCCATTATTAATCTCTCTAAAACCAAAACCACCATGAACCCTTGCACATTGCCCTACCTCCTTACCAACATGACTATTAAGGTCCCCACCAATAAAAATCTTCTCAGTAAGTGGTATGTTTTGAATCAACCCCTCTAAATCTTCCCAGAATTTTTCCTTAAGATGTGTTTATGTTCCCACTTGAGGTGTATAAGCACTAATAACGTTGATTGTATTCCTACCAATAATTATTCTTAAAGATATAATTCTATCATCAATCCTTTTAACATCCACCACATTCGTCTTTCAATCTTTATCCACAATGTACTAACACCATTCCTCGTACATGTTTTACCTGTGTATCAAAATTTGAACTCATTGAATTCCCGATATTTTTCTCCAACCCATTTAGTTTCCTGAAGGCACAAGATGTTAATCTTTCGCTTTACCATTACGCCCACCACCTCTTTTCTTTTCTTTTAACATCCACCACAAAATTTGGTAAGGACAATCTTTTCTTTTTTGAGTAAAACCTATAATATTATTTTATAGGTATAATATTTACCTATAATATCTTTTTGACAAAAAAATTGAATTTGTACTAAGATTTAAATAAAATAAATATTTTTAAAAACTTTTTTATTATATTTTAATTTTAATAATTGGTAATTGATATTGTGTATATTTGACCAATATTAGTTAATGTATACTAATTTTTTAATTTCAATAAATTTTTTTATTATATTGATTAAATAAATATTTAAAATTATTAATAATTATAATTTTTTACTACCCCCCAAAAAAATAAAGATTTATTTTTTGGCTCCTTCCCTGTGTCAACATATATAATTCTATTTAAGTATCATGATCATAGCATATATCTAGAACTAACTAGAAGTACCTGGCAATATCATTACCACTTTTTCTGTACGCAGTTATCACTATCACTGGAATTCCCTCATTATATGCATTGTCAATAAACCTGTCATTAGGGAGAAATTTACTTTGTTCATGCTTGCCAGTCAAGGAAAAATCTACAAAGAATAAGAAAAATTATTATATTGCTAACTACTATTCACTAGCTTGGCCAAACAAAGGTTTATCATTAGGGGGAACATTTTCTTGAAAATAAAATTAGCAATGGTTCCCATTCCTTCTACTTTAAAATTAAAAGCGACAATAACAATAAGATTTAGAAGAAAAATGTCATACAAATCAATCTTAGTTCTTATACCAAATTTTAATAAAGGTAGCTAGGAAATACAAGTAAATCAAAAGTTTCACTTCATAAATAATAAAAATCCAAGAAACAATACTAGCAATTGGATCATGATGAAATATTTAAGGAAAAAACAGTAGACATACGCAATAGAACTGTGGTAATATTCTAATATTCCAATATTGGTATTACTGATATAATAACATTGAATATTGTAGTTAGAGATATTATTGTTAATATTAGAATCCTATCTTATCCATTCTATGTCTCCTAACATCAAACAAACCTTCATGTATCTACCCACAACATGAGACATCTGGGGAGTTGTCTGTGACTCGTATTTAGTTACCAAAGGCCATTCTCGCCTATTTAATCTGCAATGCAGCATATGGCGTTACGTTCAGGGGACCCGTGGAGTGCATGAGTACTGACTTGATCTGGTTGCATTCTGGCAAGAGTTAGACCTTCTTGACGACGATGAATGGGACACTCCTATAGATGTTGTCTGTAACTAGAAGAGGATTGAAAAAGGTAGGATACTTCTATTCCTTGCTAGTCTGAATGCTGAATTTGATGCTGTCAGGGCCAGAATTCTTAGCAACACCACACCATCATCACTCTTGTAGTGCCGAGGTACATAGAGAGGAGGCTCGATGCAAAACTATGCCTATTGAATCTAAACAGCCTTCCACTGGTTATGCTTCCTTTGTAAGTAAGCATGACAGTCCTAATGCTTCAAGTAAATCTCGACCCACCTGTGAACATTGTAAGAAGGTGGGACACAGCTGTGAAAAATGCTGGGACATCTATGGCAAACTAGCTGATTAGAAGCCACGAAAAAAACAAGCATCGGGCCCACCAAGTCTCAAATGAATCAACATGAGCACCATCCCCATCTCAGCTGTCTACATCTTTCAGCCAAGAGCAACTCAATCCGATTGCAAGTGTGTTCATAACTATTCAAGCCGAACAAAAACCTCATGGGTCTGTGTCTATGGCTTATAAAGGTATAGTTCTTGTTGCTCTACATACCCCCTTCTTCCCTCAAAGTGGATTGTGGATACAGAGGCATCATATCACATGACATCAAATACAAATATGTTTGTCACCTACCACCCTCTAGTAGGAAATAAGAAAATTACTACTACTACAGGGACTCCTTAATATATAGCAGGTATCGGTTCTGTGACTCTTTCAGACTCTTTGCACCTTAAATCAGTACTTCATGTTCCTCATTTAACTTGTAACTTGCTTTCTATTAGCAAATTGACAAAACAAGCAAACTGCTCGGCTCACTTTTACTCTACTCATTGTGTTTTACAAGATCTCGCATCGGGAACTATGATTGGTTCTGCTGAGGAGTATGATGGCCTTTACTATCTCAACATATCTACTGTGAGTGCATTATGTTCTAGGATTAGCAATTATACTTCAACCTCTGATGATGACAGTTTTTTATTATGGCATAAAAGAATGGGACATCCTAATATTTCCTATTTAAAAAAGTTGTTTCCCCAGTTATCTATTAATAAAAGTTTCATTTTTTTCGATACTGGTGCCATTGGTAAACATTACTGTGTTTTGTTTATTCCTATTCCATACAAACAGTCTTCCCCTTTCTCAATTATTCATCGTGATGTTTGGGGTCCCTCTCAGATCCCTAATCGCACTCGGTCCAAATATTTTGTAACGTTCATTGACGATCATACTAGCAAGTGTTGGGCCTATCTCTTAAAAGATAAATATGAGGTCCAAAATGTCTTTATCAAATTGTATAATTATAATTCTATAAGAGATATTAGCATTAATTAGGAGAAATTAGAGGAATTGATTAAACGAGATTATGGGAGGGTATGATCTGATTCTAGTGGGAGGATATGATTTGATTCTAGTATTAAATGTCTTCCCCGAGTTTCTCTATGTATTATGCCTTTTAATTATGTATTCAAGTGTATATATAGGTGTAGACATAGATGAAGTAAACAGAACAGAATTATCATTTCACTCTAACGTATTCTGTCAACATATAGACTCGTCTCCCCTCCTTTAAATTCAATACCTCCATCAAAATCATTTACACCGACAATAGCATTGAATATTTCAATCATTCCCTCCATTCCTTCTTGACTGCTAAAGGCATTGTCCATAACAGTAGTGGTCCTCGTAGTCCTCAGCAAAATGGGGTTGCAGAACACAAATAAACACATTCTTGAGGTTGCTCGAACCCTCTTATTTAAGTGTCATGTTCCTTTGTTTTATTGGGGGGATGCTATCTAAACTGTTATCCGGTTCATCATCCCTTCCTAGTCGCAACCTTTCCTTCACCTCTCCAATTGAGTAGTTGCAGAAAACTCATGTCTCTCACAATCTTCACTTCCGATGTGTCTTTGGTTACACTATTTTTGTCCATCTTCATCATCCTCCCTTCAAGTTCAATCCCCGAGCCACCAAGTGTGTCTCTTTGGGCTACTCCTCCCAAAAAGGTTACAAATATTTTGATCATGTGTCCAAACACCTGTTTGTTACCCAGACTGTGCTGTATTAGTTTACTAATACGTGATGTCACCTTCGTTGAGTACAAGTCATATTATCCCAAGCCTTCGATTCAGGGGAAGTGTTGGAATAAATCTCAACCTATAGAACCTATTGTACCCATTTCCCTATACCACATGAACTCTTACAACTTCTAGATAGATCTAAACAACAAAGAGGTGTTTGATGTACTCACGCCGACATCATATGGGTCACAACCATCATCTTTCTGAGGCAGAGCCAATTCTTGAACCATTGGTTGATCTTGAACCTGCTAAAACTAATGAAATTGATCTAGATCTCCCTATCACGGACATGTACAAAGCATCCTATCAAAAAATTTGTTTCTTATGCCTCTCTTACTCTAAGTTACCATGCTTTTGTAACTAACCTTGATAGCATCAAGATCCCTAACAATATACATGAGGCATTAGTTGTCCCAAAGTGGAAACTAGCAATGTTGGAGGAAATGGGACTTGGGAGATAGTGAAATTATCTCCAAGAACAAAAACTGTAAGCTGCAAGTAGGTGTTCACACCCAAATATAATGCTGAAAGTTGTTGAGATGTTCTAATTTAGAATTAATTATTAAAGGAGAATATTTGGTTTATATTTAATGAATGAAATCTTTAATGATCATAGTCAGTACATTATTGTTTATATTGATGATGTATTAGTCTATAGTCATTCTATAGATCAACATTTTAAACATATCTCTAAATTTGTTAGGATTGCAGAAACAAATGGATTAGTGGTTTCAAAACCTAAAATTAGTTTGTTTCAAACTAAAATACGGTTTTTGGGTCATTGGATTTATCAAGGGTCCATTACACTAATTGAAAGAGCAATTCAATTTGCTGATAAATTCTCCGATCAAATCATTGATAAAACACAACTTCAACGATTTTTAGGATGTTTAAACTACGTTGCTGAATTTATTCCCCATCTCAGTAACTTCATTAAACCGCTTCATCAGCGACTCAAGGACAATCCGCCTCCGTGGACTGACCTCCATTCAAACATTGTCAGACAGATCAAATCCCACGTTAAAGAGCTTCCTTGCCTTAGCCCTCCTGATCCGGCTGCCTACAAAATTGTTGAAACATATGCCAGTGACATAGGTTACGGTGGCATTCTCAAACAACGTCTTGACAGAAAAGAAAAAATTGTGTCTTTTACATTCAAACATTGGAATAGTACTCAACAGAACTATTCTACCATAAAAAAAGAAATTTTGGCAAAATACGGGAACTCAAATCATTCTGGGTGTACCTTTTGCAAGGTTATTATTCTCATATATGACTGATGAAAACGGAATTTTAAAAGAATATTTGAACAAAACGATTATGTTTCCTTTTACTCAGAAACCCAGGATCAAAGAGCTCAATCTTTTGACTTCAAAACAACAGATAAATTTTTTAAACGAAAAGATTTCTTTTCAACATTTAGAAAGGCAATTGTGTCAAAAAAATGTTCAGAAGAAAATTCAAACTTGTCTTGAACAAATCCACAAAAATATTTGTTCTGACTTATCAAATGCTTTTTGGAACAAAAAACATGTGGTAGATTTACCATATGAAAAAGATTTTTTTGAAAAGAAAATCCCAACAAAGGCCAGACCAATTCAAATGAGTCCGGAGCTTTTGGAAAACTGTAAAAAAGAGATCCATGATCTTTTAAACAAAAAATTAATTCGCAAGTCAAGAAGTCCATGGTCTTGTGCTGCTTTTTATGTCAATAAAAATGCCGAGATTGAACGTGGTGCTCCTAGGCTTGTAATTAATTACAAACCTTTAAGCACAGCTTTGCAATGGATCAGGTATCCAATCCCAAACAAATCTGATCTACTAAAACGTTTGTATTCTGCAAAAATCGTTTCAAAATTTGATATGAAATCTGGTTTTTGGCAAATACAAATTTCAGAAAATGACTGGTATAAAACTGCTTTTACTGTGCCTTTTGGTTAGTATGAGTGGAATGTTATGCCTTTTGGTTTAAAAAAATGCTCCTTTTGAATTCCAGAGAATTATGAATGAGATCTTTAATGATCATAGTTAGTACATTATTATTTATATTAGTACATTATTATTTATATTGATGATGTATTAGTCTATAGTCATTCTATAGATCAACATTTTAAACATATCTCTAAATTTGTTAGGATTGCAGAAACAAATGGATTAGTAGTTTCAAAACCTAAAATTAGTTTGTTTCAAACTAAAATACAGTTTTTGGGTCATTAGATTTATCAAAGGTCCATTACACCAATTGAAAGAACAATTCAATTTGCTGATAAATTCCCCGATCAAATCACATAAAACACAACTTCAACGATTTTTGGGATGTTTAAACTACGTTGCTGAATTTATTCCCCATCTTAGTAACTTTATTAAACCGCTTCATCAGCGACTCAAGGACAATCCGCCTCCGTAGACTGACCTTCATTCAAACATTGTTAGGCAGATCAAATCCCAGGTTAAAGAGCTTCCTTGCCTTAGCCTTCCTGATTCGGCTGCCTACAAAATTGTTGAAACAGATGCCAGTAACATAGGTTACGGTGGCATTTTCAAACAACGTCTTGACGGAAAAAGAAAAATTGTGTCGTTTACGTCCAAACATTGGAATAGTACTCGACAGAACTATTCCACCATAAAACAAGAAATTTTGGCAATTATTTTATGTATTTCCAAATTTCAATCTGATTTACTAAACAAAAAATTTTTACTTTGCATTGACTATAAATCAGCAAATGATGGTTTACAAAAAGATGTTCAAAATATTGCTTCTAAACAAATCTTTGCCTAATGGCAAGCAATTTTGAGTGTCTTTGATTTTGAAATTGATTTTATTAAAGGTACTTCAAACTCCCTTCCAGACTTTCTAACCCGTGAGTTTTTACAAGGTAGATAAAGTTTGAGAGAAAACCAGAAAGAAACCACCAAAATACCAAGGAAAAAGAAACCTGGAGATGGTGAGGATAAAAAATAAAAGGGTATTCTACAAGAGGCCCAAAGTCAAACAGTCTCGAATTCCAAACTTGAGGCCATCATCCAAACGGTGATGCAAAAATATGGGTCTCCATAGGGAACCCAACAAACTAAAACGGAGTCATCTACTCCATCTGGAACTTTGGTCCAGAAACCACAAATAAAATCGGAGTCATCTACTCCGTCTGGGTCATCAACCCAGCAAATCCAAACAAGAGCATCTTCTAGAAAAACTTTGGAATCATATGCCTAGAGTTATGCTTAAAAGATTCTCCCAGAAAAAACCTTTGCTCAAAAATTGGCCCTTCCTTCAATCCCTATAAAGGTACTTACAAAAAATCAATATAATTTGCTAGACAAACAACCAAATATCTTGCAGATCAACCCCTCTCAAAACCAGATAGTTTATGCTTCTATCTCCTAGAAAATGGACAATACTCCAGCCTTTTTCAAACAAAATAGGCCTATGAATATTCTCCACATAGAGCCAAAATTATATCATAAAAACCCAAACCAAGTGGCTTTAAATGTCTTCCCGAAAGAATTTCATTTTAGGCCCAAACAATTGACAAAAAACAAGGAATATTATGAATTAATATTGATTCATTCTGAGTCAGCTGCTATTAAAAAGAATGCTGATAAAACATATGAGCCTTTAATAACTCATTCTACCCTGCAGATTTTGAAAGTTCTCACTCCATCCCAGTGGGGACAAGATTTAAATAAAATAAAGACTTTTGGGCTAAACTTTGATAATATTGAGTACAATTCTTGGGACTATGTTGACGCATGGTACCATGTATTCTGGGATCAGAATAAACTTTTTAAACATACTTGGTTTATTTACTTCAAAACAAAAACCAAGTACAATTTCCCTCAATGGTTTGGACACTAGTGGGATTTCTTTGGACCTATTCCAGAGATATTTCCTGCAGAAGTGGTTCGAGCTCTTGAGCTTTTCAAACAAAAGTTCAACATTGAAGAAAACCCTTTTCCTGTTGAACTTTACTATTTTTTAAACTTATCTGTATTTTGGATTTTTTCTTGGAATTACAGATTTTTAGAAACTCAAAAATCAAAATTTTTGCCTATACTCTAAAGACTTCCATTAGTAAAGTGGTGGCCTAAATTTGATCTATTATTAATTAATTAATATTATATTTTATTAATTATTTAATTAATTATCTAAAATTAAGTTTAGATATTATTTATGACCAGATTTAAATATTAAATTATTATATATTAGAAGAACAAATATAAGATTTAGGATTATAATAGATTATAGGTTTAGCCTATTAGCTTATACTTTTGTCTATATAAAAACCTATTTGTATTCTCATTCATTTAAAAGGATTGATAATATTTTAAAATTTTTTCCCTCTACTTTCAATCCTTCAAATTTTCAAAACAGTACTCTAAACAAGTTGAAGGCTAGATTAGTTGCTTGACGGTTAACTCAAACGCAGGGTATTGACTTCAATGAAACCTTTGTACCTATTGCAAAACTCAATACCATTCGAGTACTTCTCTCAGTGGCAGCAGATCTAGATTGGCCCTTAGAACAACTGGATATTAACAACACATTTCTCAATGGAGATTTGAAAGAGGAAATATTTATGACATTTCCACCAGATTTTGAAGGAAGAAAGAATCAAGTGTGTAAGCTCAAAAAATCTATTTATGGGCTGAAGCAGTCATCAAGTGCCTGGTTTGATAGATTTTCTAGTAGTCTCAAGGCTGAGGGGTACAAGTAAAGTTTATCTGATCACACTATGTTTGTATCCCGACATAATAATATCATCACTATTATCATTGTCTATGTGGATGATATCATTATTATAGGAAATGATACTAAGGAGATTGATCAAGTCAAGATGGCATTGAACCGTGAATTTGAGATCAAAGACAGACCTTAGTAAGTTGAAGTACTTCCATGGTATGAAAATAACAAGATCCAAGTTTGGTATTTATGTATCTCAAAAAAAGTATGTCCTTGATCTACTTAAAGAGACAGGTATGTTTAGGTGTAAACCCAGTAAAGTTCCTATCAATACTATGAAACAGAAGAACAAGAAATATGTAGCGGAGACTGACAAGGAGGTTGACAAATAGCAAAAAAGAGAGAGGGATGAAATGGCAATACGCAAAATAAGATACCAACTGGGAAACTCATTTACCTCTCTCACACACGTCCTAATATTGTGTAGTAAGTGTGGCCAACAAATATATACATGATCCAAAGAAAAAACATATGTATTCAGCCTACAAGATACTGCAGTACTTAAAGGGTACTCGTGATCGTGGTCTATTCTTCAAAAGGAGAAATAATAGATCAGTAAAGATCTACACAGATGCAGATTGGGCAAGATCACAAGAAAATAGTCGATTTATCTCAAGCTATTGCACATTTGTATGGGGAAATCTCGTCACTTGGCAGAGTCAAAAATAGAAAGTAGTGGCTAAAAGTAGTGCAAAATTAGACGAGCCCTAACTCAAGGAATCATGGAGGGTTTGTGGTTAACAAGAGTTGCAGGGGAAGTCCATTTGAAGATAGATGCTTCATTGAAGCTATTTTGTGACAACAAGGCCTCCATAAGCATGGCCTTGAACCCTATCCAACATAGTAGAACCAAACATGTAGAGGTGGATGTTGACATTAAAATAAGGAATTTCCAGATATAGAAGATTTACATTTATTGTCTTTATTCTAATATCTGTCTTGATTCCCTCCTCTGATTATGATCTCTAAAATCATGGGATTATATCCCTAAAATCATGGGATTATTATTATGTAATCAGTATCCCATAATCATAGAGATTCTAGGAGCCATCTAGCCATAAGTTTAGGGATTTTACATTAATGCTATGTCTGAATCTGTATCTATATATATCAGCCTCAAAGATGAATAAGAACAAGACATTCTGGCATCAAAATCTTCATGGTATCAGAGCAGAAATGATTCAATTCGGCTTTGGGCTAAACAACAACAGCCAGGGTGGCTTACATCCATCGGCACACAATACCATAGTGCCGCCGGTGTCAAATGCAAGCCTCCAAGCGCCACACGATGCCGGCTCATCACAAATAACTATTCACCGCTTAAATGGCCACAATTATCTGCAATGGGCCTCAAGCGTCCGCCTCTTTGTCGCTGGAAAAGGAAACTTGGATATTTGGATGGTACTACTGCAAAACCACCAATAATAGATCCAAGATACAGCATGTGGCAGGCAAAAGACTCAATGGTTCAGTCGTGGCTTGTGAATTCAATGACTACCGAAATCAGTGCAACTTTCACGCTGTACAAATCCAGCCAAGCAGTCTGGGAAGCAGCGCGAGATATGTTTGCAGCGTTTAAAAACCGTGCTGCAATCCTTGATATTGAAGCCAACTTGGAGAAAGTTCGACAAGGAAATTCCACCATCACTGAATACTGGTCTAAACTTGTTCCTCTGTGGCACCAGCTAGACGAATATGACACTCCTGAGTGGTCATGCACTGCTGATGCTCGGCTGTACGAGAAGCTTAAGGAAGAAAGAAGAATTAATAAATTCTTGCTTGGTTTACAACCATCATTTGATGAGATTAGAAGAATGGTTATGAACTGAGAAACCTTACCCTCTCTAAGAGAAGTCTTCTTTATGGCTAAGCAGGAAGAAAGTAGACTACATCTTCCAACCCCACAACCACAGCCAGAGAATGAGATCAATCCAGAAGCCCTTGCTGCGAAAAGTAATAGCTTGAAGGGAAAGAGAAGTGGAAAATGGTGTGATCATTGTCAGAAAGCAGGACATATCAGAGATGAATGCTGGAAGCTACACGGTAAACCACCTCATTTGAAGAATAAAGGCCGAAATGGGGCACCTGATGAGAAACTAAGCAGAGAGGAACTCGGAGTTCTCAGGAGAATACTGCAACAACATGAGGCCAGAAATCAGACTATAGCCGCTGGTAATATAGCATACACAGGTAATGCTATTCTAGCACTTCGGACAGATGTTCATAATGATCAAATGTGGATTGTTGACTCTGGAGCCACTGATCATATGTCTGGTAACCTTAACCTTCTTCAAAATGTTAAACCTAGTGATACTCTTATATCTATAAAAGTAGCAGATGGGAAATATATTAAAGTTCAGGGAATAGGAGAAGTTTGCTTGTTTGGTACTGTTATGCTTACTAACGTCTTATATGCACCTGACCTGAAGTGCAACCTGATTTCTGTTAGTAAAACTACACTATCTGGGCTATGCCATATTGACTTCTCAGCCACTCTGTGTTTATTCCAGGACTTGGAGTCGGGGAAGACGATTGGAATGGCTAAGCTACTAGAGGGACTTTACTGTGTAAAACAGAACTCAAGTCAAGTGACCAGCTGTGCAGCCGATACCCAAGTTCATTTTTCAGATGAAGAAATTTTACTTTGGCACTATAGGTTAGGCCACCCAAATTTCCAATACATGTCCAAAATTTTCCCAAAGTCTATGAATAAAACTTCATCTTTTGACTTTTGTGAAGTCTGCCAGCTATCTAAACATACCAAACATAGCTACAAACCCCATTCTCATGAATTCTCTCACCCTTTCTCTCTTGTACACAGTGATATTTGGGGACCTACCCGTATACCAACTCTCTCCCATGCCAAATGGTTTGTTACTATCATTGATGACCACACAAGATTCACTTGGGTTATTCTCATGAAAGAAAAATCTGACTTAACACAAATCTTTATCAATTTTCACAAAATGATCCAAACACAGTATAACACCTCGATAAAAGTTCTTAGAAGTGATAATGGGAGGGAATATACCAACGTGCAGCTTCAAACCTACCTTCAACAGCATGGTATTATCCACCAAACTAGCTGTATTAATACACCACAACAGAATGGCACCGCAGAGCGAAAAAATCGCCATCTCCTTGATGTTACCCGTGCCCTCATGTTGACAAATAATGTTCCAAAGTATTATTGGGGGGAAGCCATCCTAACTACTACTTACTTAATCAATCGCCTACCATCAAAAACTCTCACCTATTCCACTCCCTTTGACCTGCTCTCTAAAGCCTACCCGACTGCTCCTCTCCTAAACCACCTCCCTGAAAAGGTCTTCGGGTGTATTGCTTATGTTCACAATGACAATGGTGGCAAACTGGATTCCCGTGCTATAAAATGTATTTTTGTTGGATACTCACCTACGCAAAGGGGATACAGGTGCTATTCTCCTACCCAAAAGAAATTCTACACCACCATGAATGTTACTTTTGCTGAACACCTACCTTTTTACCCCAAAACACCCATTCAGGGGGAGAGCATGAGAGAATGGGAGTTTCTAACTAATCCCATACCCATACCAACAGCACCAACTACACCTATACCAACCATCACCGCCGATATTTCTGAACCTGAACCTAACCTTGACAATAATCCTAATCTCACTGAGACAGCACCACGTGATGATCCAGAGACAGACACTGAGGCTGAGACAGCAGAGGAAGAAAATCCAGATCATATAGAGCCCTCTAGTATCGAACCGTCCCAGGACTCAACCCCGGCTCCTAGTTCTAATGATCTTGGGTGGCCAATTGCCTTGAGAAAAGGGGTAAGATCATGTACTCGACATCCTATTGGCAATTTTGTTTCTTACGATAGATTGTCAACCTCTATGCGAAGTTTTGTTGCCCACTTAGCAGATAAGCAATTGCCTACTACCTTTGGATCAGCCATTAAAGATTCACACTGGAGAGGGGCCATAGCAGATGAATTGAAAGCTCTCATTAAAAACCAGACATGGAAACTCATGAAACTACCACCGGGAAAGAAAACTGTGGGGTGTAAATGGGTCTTCACTAAGAAGTACAACCCTGACGGCTCTACAAACAAATACAAGGCTCGGCTTGTAGCAAAGGGATACTCTCAAACCTATGGCATCGACTATCAAGAGACCTTTGCACCAGTGGCAAAGTTAAATACTATCTGAATACTTTTGTCTCTAGCAGCAAACTTGGATTGGCCTTTACATCAACTAGATGTGAAAAACGCCTTCCTCAATGGAGACCTAGAGGAGGAAGTCTATATAGATATTCCAGAAGGACTTGCTGAATATAATACTCAGGGGATAGCATGTAGACTCTACAAGTCATTATATGGACTAAAACAATCCCCAAGAGCATGGTTCGGAAGATTTGCAAAGGTTGTAAAAGGAGTTGGTTTCACTCAGTGCCAAGCAGATCACACACTGTTTGTAAAACACAACAAAGGCAAGATAGCTATCCTTATTGTCTATGTTGATGATATTATCCTAACAGGAGATGACATCGATGGACTAATGAGACTTAAGAAGTCACTAGAAAATGAATTTGAAGTGAAAGATTTGGGAAGTCTCAGATACTTCTTAGGAATGGAAGTTGCAAGGTCTAAGAATGGAATCACTGTATCCCAGAGGAAGTATACTCTGGACCTACTAAAAGAAACAGGGATGTTAGGGGCTAGGCCAGCAGAAACACCAATGGAACCTGCTTGTAAACTTGATGAGCAGAATAATGACAAGGAGGAAAAGGACTCGGTGCCTGTAGATGCAGACAGGTATAAGAGGCTTGTGGGAAAACTCTTGTATTTGTCCCACACTCGCCCTAATATATGCTATGCAGTTGGTGTGGTAAGTCGGTTTACAAATAAACCATTGAAAGAACACATGGATGCAGTCTATAGAATCCTACACTATCTCAAAATGACTCCAGGAAGGGGTATATATTTCGAAAAAGGAAAGTCACGTGAATTAGTTGTGTACACAGATGCGGATCATGCAGGATTTCTACCAGACAGAAGATCTACATCAGGATATTGTACGATGCTGTGGGGAAATGTAGTGACATGGAGAAGTAAGAAGCAAACTGTTGTCTCAAGAAGCAGTGCAAAAGCTGAACTACGAGCCATAGCTCATGGTGTATGTGAAGGATTATGGATTATTAGAATCTTGAAAGAACTGGGCCTTGCATTGAAGACTCTTATTCGACTTAGAAGTGATAGCATGTCAGCTATAGCTATGGTCCGAAATCCTATTCACCATGAACGGACAAAACATGTGGATATAGACAAACATTTTATTAAAGAAAAAGAGGAGGAAGGCATTCTTGAATTAATACATGTCCCATCCAGACTTTAAGTAGGGGATCTCTTCACGAAAGCTCTAGCAAGACCACAGTTTGAAGAACTTAGATGCAAGCTGGGAATGAAGGACATTTATTTGCCAGCTTGAGGGGGAGTGTTGACATTAAAATAAGGAATTTCCAGATATAGAAGATTTACATTTATTGTCTTTATTCTAATATCTGTCTTGATTCCCTCCTCTGATTATGATCTCTAAAATCATGGGATTATATCCCTAAAATCATGGGATTATTATTATGTAATCAGTATCCCATAATCATAGAGATTCTAGGAGCCATCTAGCCATAAGTTTAGGGATTTTACATTAATGCTATGTCTGAATCTGTATCTATATATATCATCCTCAAAGATGAATAAGAACAAGACATTCTGGCATCAAAATCTTCAGTGGACAGACACTTTATTCTTGAGAAAGTAGAAGATGGGATTATATGCCTCACCTACATACCTACAAGGCTGCAAATTGCAGATATTCTTACCAAGGGAATATCAGAAAAAATGTTTAAACAGTTTGCAAGCAAGTTAGACACGATCAATATCTATGATCTAACTTGAAGGGAAGTGTGGTAATATTCTCATATTATAATATTAGTATTACCGATATAATAATATTAGGATATTATAGTTAGAGATATTATGATTATTATTAGAATCATATCAGATTTTATTTAGGTGCATTTATTAGATATTTGATTTGTATAGCTCAAATCTTGGTGTATCTCATGCGATATCCAAGAATAATGTATATATTGATTCATATGCTCAAGGAATAATCCATCGGACATTCAAGCCAATCAAAGCTCTACAAGAACTTCCCAAAATCGAAATCCTTCAGGACAAAAAATGAATAGTTTATCATTAGATCAATGGCACACTCTAAATTTCACAAAGAAAATGAAGAGTAAACTTGAAAATGACACATATAGGAACATGGGTCTCACTATATTTAGTACCTAGTCAATTTTATTGCACACTAGGTAGTATAGTCACCAGATGCTAATGAGTAAGTCCAAGAGAACATTCATAGACCAAATCAATCCTCATTTCTGTGGCCAGCACAAACTTCTCAACTACGAGATCACTATTAATTTTTAAATTGATAAAATTTCCAGGAATATCCCATCAACACCTAAAAAGTCCACTACATTGACAATGTTTATGGTAAAAAAATCCCCCAGATAACTAAGCCATTCAGATATAACCACAATGTGAGAGCAGTTGCGGTGGTATGATGACCAAATTGACAATTAAGTTCAATGGGATTTCTCTTGCAGCCCCTAAAGAAAACATATATGACTTGCATATTCGTAATTGATAGTAAGATAACTCACTGGTCGACCCCTGGTCGTAAAGGTAGACTCTTTGACATCACAAACTCCTCCAATGCCTTCTCCTGCCAATAATCAACAGAGT
The DNA here is from genome assembly GCA_037074615.1 of Leucaena leucocephala. Taxonomy (NCBI): domain Eukaryota; kingdom Viridiplantae; phylum Streptophyta; class Magnoliopsida; order Fabales; family Fabaceae; genus Leucaena; species Leucaena leucocephala. The sequence goes on along the minus strand of CM073527.1, from coordinate 2,428,708 downwards.
TCAAGAAACCAGTCAAAACTTTAGCACTAATGAATCTTGCTTTTCCCTCTATATTATTAACTGTGGATCGGTTAAAACAGACTTCTTATTTGAGTTAGTAAGACTAAGAATGAAGTTTGTTAAGAGCCAAGTTAGTTTTCTTTTCCTTTTTTTTATGTGGTCCTCCTCCTCCTAAAAAAATTTCTCACGATTTCTTAAAACTCTAGGTATGCTGAGAATAAGTCATAAATATCAAGACCCCAAATATTTGGAAACTGATTCTGCTGCACCTCAAGACTTTGTTCTTCAAGGATATCAGATTGATCAACCTAAACCCTTTCTGTATAAAATTTTAGAACTCATTCCTTAACATTATAGCCTATCATGAGGCATAATTAGAAAGCTCTTAAATTGGCTTAAATTCCTAAATGCAACTATCAAATCTTTTGGAGTAATATTAGCTGAGACTAGTGGTGACTAAATTTTTCCATGTTACCAATACCAAACTCAATAGTTAATTTACTACTCTAGTGAATGTTAAATGTGAGAAGCTGAATGGATATTCTGTTTGGTAGTCTGTGCTATTTTGTTCTATTTATCACAAGAGAGGAATAACAAATCCTTCATTGTCATGAAAATTACTCAGAAGCCAGAAATAATTTCTGAAGATTGTGTCATCAACAACAGTCTGCTTTATTTAAGAGCATCTAATATACATCATATTCCTCATTTTCCAAAGTATAAATACCAAGTATCTAGTACAATTTCATTCTAGAAGTGCAAGTAAAATACCTTTCTCTGCAAAACACTTTTTACAAACTTTCCCTTCTCACTTGTGGGTAATGAAGTGGGCCATCCAATCTATGCATTAGAGATAATAACAGTTTTACGTGGCTTCTTTAATGTTTGCACTACCGATAGCTAGCAAAAAGCTAACATTCAAAAGAAGAACGTACTCTATTAAAGTACAGAAAGAGCATCTTTTCCTCATCACTGGCACTTCTCCTGAAAAAATATTAGGAAACAATTTACAGCAGAAATAGAAATTCATATTTTTAACTCTAAGCATGACAAATACGTTTCCACATCTAATGACCAAAATAGGAGTGAAAGATATTCACAATGCAGAGTCGATTTTGCCATGACCTGTTCCATTATAAACTACTATAGGATTTCATGAAGTTGACCAATTGTCTCAAACCATATCACAGCTACAAAATACACACTACATATACGTTCATAGCCGTACCTTACAAGATCTAAGTAGACAGGTTCGGACCAGTTTGCACAATCAAGCCCAAGATTCTGAAATGCTGACGCGCCAATAGAACAATTATGTTAGATTCATGAGCGTCCAATCTCAAACAGATATGAGACGAATAACAATAATCCGCTTGACAATACGATCCAACCTTTATTGAAGGCTTGACGATTGCCCACACGGTAAGCATCCATGAGGACTCTGGAATAACAAAAATTAATAAGCACAAAGAGAAAAATATTAACATCACTAGATGAAAACAGAGGCCAATTAATAAAAAGACGGAAGCAAACAAACTTGGAATACGTAAGCAAGTTCAAATCAAAAGGTTAAGAAAAGGAAAGTAACGCACCCATCGACTTCAACAAGAACGGCAAGTTCTCGGGATGAGTTCTGGTAGTGGGGGCTGGAGGGCGAACAAGAAGTAGAGAGCCGATTGAGACGCAAAACATTTTCAGGAAGATACGAATACAGTGGTAGAGCGGTGGTGGACGAGTATTGAGGAATCAGTCGAAAATTTCTTGTCGATGCACTGAGGAAGCATCTGTTATTTGTAGTGAAAATGCGCGGAAGCGATAGTGTGTGAAGAACTGAACATGAGGCTCTCTCCATGAAAGCTGGTCAAGGTTGACCAACAATTGAATTCAATACGGCTTCGGCTTCTGTTTCAGCAACCTCCCGATTCTACAATTCTACAATCAAATTCACCAAGTAAAACATGTGAAAAGTTACTTTATCATGATTATCAACAAGGAGGTGAGTTCAGACTCAAATACTACTTTGACTTCATCAATGTTCACGGGGAGATACATAATCGAATATAAAATTCGAAGTCTCAAATAGAAGGAAATCAAGAAGCTGGTGAGTTGAGATTCAAACACTGCTTAGACTGCGTGAATGTGCATTGGAAGATAGATAATCGACTGTAAATTTTTTGGTAGAAATATTAAATAACTGAGTGTATTGTCATTCCATACTCTTCAGAATATCTCAAATCAGCTACAATGGGGAAGAAGGAGGGGGAGAAAAAGCTACAAAAGCACGAAGAATTTGGAGAAGAAGACGGCGAAAACAATGGAATCCATACCGTGGAGCTGCTGCTGCTGAAGAACTTTGTCTTCCACAGTTCCACGTATGCATTCGGCTTCGAAAGGGCCGCAAAACGGATGCTAAAAAGAGCTTATCAAATGGACGGTCAAGATTTAATACTTTTTCAACGGGTGTGATTAAATCTGTGCACAGAATCAAGTGGGCCCAATATGACTAATTTTGGTTTAAAAGAAAGGGTAAAGATGTATTAACACTCTCAATTAATTATTAATTTTAAAATAATAATTAATATCTTAAAATATTTAAGAATATAATTAGTACTTTAAATTAATTTTAGATGTGCACATAAAATATTTAAGAGTATAATCAGTGCCCTAAACTAATTTTAAAGGGTAATTAACATACTAAAATATTTAAATTGGTAAAATTTTACTATTTTGTTAACAAAAACATTAATTTTCATTTGATATATGACATATAAATTTTTTATTTTAAAATATTATTATTTAAAATGTTACATGTGTAATAATATTTTAATAAATCCACTAAATAAATTATGAATTTTCTCAATCTTTTCATATAAATGATATATATTGTTGATTTTAGGATTTATTCAATACTCTTATTTAAACAATATGACATATATAATTTTTTAACTAATAATGTGTTAAAATAAAAAATTAATGTAACATGGATATGATAGAAAGTTAAAAATTGATGATATTCATGAATTCCTTGGCTTGAATCAACCAGAAAAAAGAAGCAAAAGTCTATTTTAGCATAAGTGGAATTCATCAATTAATGATGATTTAATGATGATTGCACGAACTAATATAAAGCTGGCATGTTTGTAATTTTATCTGTATCATTTTTCGTTGCAATTGGATGATACATTGAAGAGTATTAATATAAAGCTAGTGTCCCATGATGAGCAAGTTATGAAATAGACACTAATCATACTAACTTGATGGTATTAAATATATCCTATCAAGCAAGTATTAAACAACGAGGTGATTATATTATAATCATACTAATCTAACTATGTTATCAACAAAATATCATCAAGCATGGCATAAAATGTTTATGCCATCATGGGGCAAACAAAATGTCATCAATCATGGCATTAAACAGATGCCATGGTCAAAAGATACACCATGTCAACGTAAAAGTACTTGCAACAAAATATAGTTCCCTCCCATCCAAGCAACAACATGCTAATCTAAGAACCACAGACCATCTTCATAATCACTTGCTTCAGCAACAGAGGTGGACATTGAATAATTGTCCTGAGTTTGGCCACATCATTCATGAGAAAGCAATAAATACTTGATTTGTGGGGCATCTCTCTCTCCAAATACTGGATTTCCTTCTCTAAGAACAACTGCAATAACATCCATCTTCTCTACAATTTGAGATATTTGTGAAGGCTCTTTATCCTTAGTTACAGCACCATTTTTTAGTCTTTTATAGCTCTCACTATTTGCTCTAGAAGAATGGTCATCAAGTGGAAAATTTTCCATATCGATTGAGATATTCTCCAAAGTCACCTCATTTTGAGAGGCATGGAGATCAACCTCATTTACAATCTCATTAATTTTTGAGGATTTGAACGTCCTCGTTTCTTCATATTTGAAGGAGTCTCATTATCATCTCCATTGGCTCTATCGTTTTCATAAAGAGCCAATATCTTTTTATAATTGGGCATAGGATTATTTCTCCAAAGAATTGCTTTTGGTTTAACCTAAAAAAACATATTTCATAACATATATAAAGTGAGCATGTACTTGTCAATATCACATACTTTAAGGAAGAAAGATTTATTTATCTCACCTCAATCAATTTAGTCCAAGCTTGACCCTCAGCTTCCCATCTTTTAGTGGATGAATTCCATGAAAACCCACTCATACCACCATTCAAGATGTCATACATTTCTAAAAAAATCTTCTCCAAAGTCTTCCAACCATTTTTGACCTTCTCCTTATCAACTTCAAATCCAAATATAATCCTTAAATATTGTGTTATATTATCATAAGCAGTGGCTATAAATGTTTTTTTAACTTTGTTGCCAATCTCAAGTTCACGCATAAATGCATCAATCAAGGCATCATCCATCTTTGTACTCCAAATCAGGGCATTATCATTAGTGGTAGTATTTGCAATAGATGCCTTTTTTGGAGCTATACTAACAAAATTTAAACCCAAATAAATACATCATATAAGTAAACAACAAGCTAAAAAGAATACATTAAATAAGTAAAGAACAATGTCAAAGAAACACACCAAACTTCGTTATCAAATAAATACATCTGAACCACACAATACTAGACAACAAGACAAACAACATAGGCTATAGGTCTCCAACGCACTTCCAACCATTGCACCAAAAATTCTTCTTTGGAATCCATCTAACAAATCAAGAAAAAATTACTCTAATTAATCACCAAAACAAGTACCAACTTACCCCATAAACATACACCATGCTACATATGTGTGTATATATATATATAAATCAAGACACAAAATTCAACATCAACAATAAGGATGAATTCGCACAATGATGTTAGCAACCACAGGGCTTACCGTTACATTCCCCATACCTAAATATCCCACACAAATTCATCATCTAACCCATAGTCAGCTGAATAAAATGCACTAGAAAGAGCTTCAAAGCGAATGGAACTATGGTCGGTTCGCACAATGCTCTTCCTTACTTCCAAATAAATCATTGCAACTGTCTATGCAGAATAAATCAAATAAATAATCAATACATGCAGAAAATGAGAGCAATAAATGAAGAGGGATATGGAAGAAAAACACGGCAACGCAAGAAGCAACAGGAAAAGAGGGAGAGAAAGATTAGGGAGAAAGAGATAGCGGGAACAGGAAAAAAGAACGACACAATGAGGAAGAGACAGAGGGAAGAAAGTTCCACTTTACCAGTGGCAAGACATGGTTGACCAGATAGCTAGAGAAGGAGAGTGCATGGTAGAAGAACATAGCAGGCTAGCCAATTAGAGGAATGAAGCACTGTAGCAAGCGACAAGGTGATAGGGTTTTCTGGCTACTTTTTTTAAAACATAAGGTTTGAGAATATTAAAAATAACCGTGGGCATACTGGTGAGAAAAGGCAAAATGTTACCCCTTCCCCTTCTCCAAATTCCCCCAATTTTAGAGGGAAGAGGAGGGGCCCTCCTAAAAATTTTATAAAGCCAAATACCTCCTCTACAAATCCGTCATACCAAACAAACCCTATGTATACAAGTGCGCTCATAAAAAAAATTTAAGGCTGATTTGCTCTTTTGAATGACTAAAGAATGTATGATTAACAATTTTGTAGATCTTAAAAGCTTCCTTCTCCACAATCTTAAAAATGGATAGGAAAAAAATGTTGTTACTTTAGCTGGATGGATAGAGCCTTTATCTGAGAAGGGGAAAGAAACATATTTATATAAGAAAGAATAACAAAAGGGATCTAAAACCAATGGACAGTATATCCTCCCTAAACAAAAAAAAGACATAGGAAACAACTCATACTCTTCAACTCAAAAGAGCCTTCTGTAGATAGCCAAAATTATAGGAAGAGAGAAGTTTAAGGGATTAGATTGTATTGATTTCATTTCATTATTGATTAGAATTTATTGTAATATCTGGATATCAGGTTCACATCATTATGCCTTGATTCCCTTGATTTCCTTTCCCCAGTGTATAAATCCCAGTGTACAGAACATGAATACTATCGGTTTTATATCTCCAGATTGCCTATACACTCACATAGTATCAGAGCAAACCTAGGAGGCATCGTCTGTCTCATCCATGGCATCGCACGATCACACCGAGGGAGTCCCCAGACATGGATCCTCAAAAATTGTCAACCTAGACGGGTCATCGATGGTGCTGGTGTCCGAGAAACTCATAGGCGAGAATTATATGGAGTAGGCACAGTTAATGAAATTGGCCATCGATAGTTGAGCCAAACTCGACTTCATCACATCTGAGCCTCCTACAGTTGGCAACCCTCAGACACAGAGGCAGTGGCAATTCGACAACTTACTAGTGTCATTGTGGCTTATCAATGCTATGGCGTCGAGCATTAATAAGAGCTACATGTTCCTATCGACTGCCAAAGCGAACTGGGACGCTGTCAAAGACTCCTATGGTAACAAGGCTAACTCCTCTGTAATCTTTGACCTCCGATCACAGCTGTGGTAGGAAAAAGAGGGCAGTCGATCGTTAAATGAGTACTGGCTAGAAAAAATGGCGCTATGGCAGGAACTCGATCAACTAAAAAACAGAACCTAGAAGTGCGCCGGTGACGTTGCTGATAGCAAGAAGGAGATGGAGGAGGAATAACTACATGAGTTGCTCGCAGGACTCAGAGGACGGATTCTTGCCCGAGAACCGCTGCCTTCTGTCCGCGACGCGTTCGCCACTCTGAGATATGAAGAATCACGAGGACGGGTTATGCTCCCAGACCCATCGCATGCAGCGCATAATGAAGCCTCTGGACTCGCGACTCGTGTTAATACTCAACGCAATTCAGATCACCCCACGTGTGAGCATTGCAAGAAAATAGGGTATATTAAAGAGACATGCTAGGATATTCATGGAAAACCTCATGATTGGAAACCAAAGAAAGGTAAATTGTGAGGACATGTGGCTGAATTGACTAAACAAGATGACATAGACTCTCATACTGCCACAAACCAGCTAACTCTAATTTTAGAAAGGTTGGCCGCCCTAAAAAATAAGCAGTTTACTGCTACTGTGGCTCAACGAGGTAAATTTTTTAAAGCTTTAGCTACCATTAAAGGTATGAATTCTTGCCCTATTTGGATAGTTGACTCTGGCGCATTAGATCATATGACTGACAATCGTTCTTTGTTCACTACATATGTCCCTACCAATTCTCAACTTACTATAAAAATTGATGATGCTTCCATATCTGTTGTTGTGGGTATTGGCAAACTTAGAGTCACTGACTCTTTAACACTGAATGCGGTCCTACATGTTTCAAATTTGAAGTGCAATTTATTGTCTGTTAGTCAATTGGCTCGCGATAAGCAATGTCATGCTAATTTTTCTGCCCCTCATTGTTTTTTCCAAGACCTGTCCACGGGGACGACGATTGGCGTTGCTAAAGAATTTGAGGGGCTATAATATCTGAATGATTGTGATCATCGACCTTTCCGCACTTTTAAGGCCATTTCTCTCTCTCAGACTAGTGACATAGAACTATGGCATCAGCGATTAGGCTATCCTAATTTTCATTATATGACTACTATGCTCCCGTCCATTTGCAATAATAAAAAGTCTTTTCATTTTCATTGTACCTCTTGCGAATTGGCCAAACACCACCGCACTATGTTTCCTAGTATTGGCTATTGTCCATCTAAAACATTATCACTAATCCACAGTGATCTATGGGGTCCATCTCATGTCCCAAATCGAACTCAATCTAAATGGTTTATAACATTCATTGACGATCACACTCGTATCAGTTGGGTACTTCTTTTAACTGATAAAACCCAAGTCCCTCACATTTCATTAAGTTTTACAACATGATTCAAACTCAATTCCATGCACAAATTCATATCCTTCATTCTAACAATGGGACTGAATACTTCAATCAGACACTGTCTACCTTCTTGACTGACCATGGCATTATACATAAAAGTTCCTGCCCTCATAGTCCTTAACAAAATGGTATTGCTGAGAGAAAAAACCGTCACATCCTTAAGACAGCCAGAGCCATGATGTTTAGTAACCATGTCCCCTCCTTTTATCGGAGTGATGCCATTCTCCAAGCTACCTTCTTTATCAACCGTATTCCTATCAAACCATTGTCCTTCCGCACACCCTTACAGGTCTTACAAACTTACTTTAACCATCCTTACCTAGAAAATACTCTTCCCTTTCGAGTCTTCGGGTGCATTACCTACGTCCATCTTCATCACACCTCTAAGCTTGCACCTAAAGCCACCAAGTGCATTTTCTTAGGACACACTGGGACACAGAAAGGGTACAAATGTTATGACCCTATTTCAAAATGCCTCTACCTCACTTGTGATACCACCTTTCATGAAACAATCCCTTATTACTCTCCGTCTTCAATTCAGGGGGAAAACTGGAGACTTGAGTCCGGGTCTAACCCAATCCCTCAGACACAATCTGAACCTAACCCACCTAGTAACACATATCTTGAATTTGTCCTCACACCTGACCCAACACCCACACCTGAGAGTCAGGATACCACCAATTCAGGGGGAGATACAAACAGGTAGGGTAAAACCTACACACATCTACAAATGATAGATAAGGCTGCTCAGACGAATGATGTAACTCATGACTCCAAACCAGAAATAAGCCTAGAAGAAGCACGAAAAGATGTGCCCACACAAGCTGACCTCGAGTTACCAATTGCACTGCAAAAACAGCCAGAACATGTACCCAACATCCTATTGAGAGGTTTGTTTCATATAAAGCTCTTGCATCCCACTATGGGACTTTCATTTCTCATTTGGATCAGGTTGAGATACCCAATAATATACATGAAGCACTAGCCAATCCTCATTGGAGACAGGCTGTCATGGAATAAATGAAAGCCTTAGAGAAGAATGACACTTGGGAGATTGTTGAACTACCCAAAGGAAAAAAACCAGTGGGCTGTAAATGGTTCTTTACACCAAAATATACAGCTGATGGGAACTTAGACAAATACAAAGCACATCTAGTTGCGAAAGGTTTCTCACAGGTATATGGGATGGACTATACGGAGATATTTGCGCTAGTGGCAAAACTAAATACTGTCATAATCTTGTTGTCCTTAGCTGCTAACCTAGATTGATCGCTACATCAAATGGACATAAAAAATGCATTCTTGAATGGGAAACTAAAAGAAGAAGTCTACATGAAGCTGCCTCCAGGGTTTCCAAGTGAGAAGGAAAATCAAGTCTTCAAACTCATAAAATCCTTATATGGGCTCAAACAATCACCCCGGGCATGGTTTGAAAGATTTACTCTCGTTTTGAGAACATAGGGATATACACAAGGTCAAAGTGACCATACTTTGTTCTTCAGACATTTAAAAGAGAAAAGAGTCATTCTAGCAGTATATGTAAATGACATTGTCTTTACAAGAGATAATTTAGTGAAAATTGAACTTATTAAAAGGGCATTGAATCAGGATTTTCAAGTCAAAGATTTGGGACAAATGAAATACTTTCTTGGAATGGAGGTTGCTAGGTCAAAGACAAGGATTTACATCTCACAAAGAAAATACATTATGGATCTCTTGAAGGAGACAGGAATGCTAGGCTGTAGACCCAGTTATACCCCAATAAGAATTGATAAAGTGAAGGAAGAAGAGGATCTGGGAAAGGAAGTAGACCTAAGAAGATATCAGCATATAGTGGAAAAATTGATTTACTTGTCACATACTCGGCCAGACATTGCCTTCACAGTCAGTGTAGTAAGTTAATACTCTCACAATCCAAAGCAAAAGCACCTGAACAAGGTTTACCGAATTCTCAGGTATCTGAAAGGATCACCAGGACATGGTCTCTTATTCAAAAATTTAGAACAGAGATCTACAGAGATATTTACTTATGATGATTGGGCAGGTAACCAAGAAGACAGAAAGTCAACCTCTGGATATTTCACCTTTGTGTGGGGAAACCTAGTTACATGGAGAAGTAAGAAACAAAATGTGGTAGCCCAGAGCAGTGCTGAAGCTGAATTCAAGGCTATAGCACTTGGAGTTTGCGAAGGGATTTGGGTAAAGAGAATGCTAGAGGAATTAAAACTACCTATGAACTTGCCCACTACACTTCATTCTGACAATATGGATGCTAGAAACATATCTCACAATACAGTCCAACATGATCGAATGAAGCATGTAGAGGTCGATAACCATTTCATCAGAGAAAAGATTGACGAAGGAATCATTGAACTCAGATATATCTCCTCGAAAGATCAAACAACAGATGTACTCATAAAAGTATTAGGAAAAGAAAAGTTTGAATATTTCATTACCAAGCTGGACATGTATGATATCTATAGTCCAACTTGAGGGGAGTGTAGATAGCCGAAATTATAGGAAGAGAGAAGTTTAAGGGATTAGATTGTATTGATTTGATTTCATTATTGATTATAATTCATTGTAATCCCGGGATATCAAGTTCACATCATTATGCCTTGATTCCCTTGATTTCCTTTCCCCCGTGTATAAATCCCAGTATACAGAACATGAATACTATCAGTTTTATATCTCCAGATTGCCTATACACTCACACCTTCCAATCCCTCTAATGATCTATTGGGATAACCCAGAAAAAATCCATTTGCTAAACACATAGCTCATAAAATGAATCCTCTCACAAAGAAGATATTTTGGGAGGAGGTGTGGAATCTGGTTCACAACACTTGCATTTCATTCTAACCAAAGACACCACAAACAAGAAATAAATACATAATCCGAAAGAACCTTATCTCCTTCCTTTCTCCAAAACTACTAAACCTGGTAGCCAAACAGCCTAAAGATTAGCTAGACATTCATAAGTCTCACACAATGTATAAAAGGTAGTTATTCATCGCTGAACTTCCAAAACACATTAGATAGACAATAGTTGGTCAATCCCCCTTGGCCTTCGAGTTTAAACTCAAAGTAGATCATTTTTACCAATTCCATTATGTACCACAAACCAAACAAAAGCCTTTAACTTCAATAAAGAAATAGTCAAAGAATTACAATTTGGGAAAAAATATAAATTCAAACTTAAATTCTTCATTAGGCAAAAAAGGACACAAAACAGAACAAGGATTTCCAACAAAATAGGATCATCAGCAAGTCTATCCCTTAAGAGTTCGAAAAAAATGATTATAACCCAGAGAGGTAAAGAAATTAGAGAACGGAGCACAGTAGAGGGAAGATATATGACAAACTCCTCATATTGGCAACTCATATTATCATTCTAGTCTTGTAATAAAAAATTGGAAATTAGACTCCAACATTTGTAAAGTAAGTCATAAACACAAAATCATGTGTTGAGATCCATAGATAGATACAAATATTAGAAGTTGGCTATAGATTTATACAATAGACATCATTTCTAACATTTTTTTTAAAATATTCTTTCCCTGAAAACTGATATTACTTCTCTATATTATGCTTCATGCTGATGATTCCAGTTCACTCTGCGATCAGAAAAGGCAAAGGGAGAATTGGTAAAGCTTGGTATCAGGAATATCCAACGTTATAAAGAGAGACTAGAGGCTTTTATACTTTAAAGTACATTGCTGGAAAAATAAGCAGGTTGTTAAATATTGTAGGGGAAAAAACAACAACAACAAGCCTTATCCCATTAAATGGGGTCGGCTACATGGATCATACGACGCTATTGTACTCTATCAAAAACTAAATCTTTGGATAGGTTATTGACCAGGAGATCCCGCTCAATGACCTTGTTGAGCATTCTCTTTGGCCTTCCTCTACTCCTTTTAACCGGAGTCCATACTGTTTGATCCATAATCCTCACCAGCGTATCCCTTGGTCTTCTTTGCATGTATCCAAACTACCTAAAACGGTTCTCTACCATTTTCTCTTTAATAGGTGCCACTCCAACTCTTCCACGTATTTGTTCATTACGAATCTTATATTTTCTTGTATACCCACACATCTATCTCAACATCCTCATCTCAACTACCTTAACTTTATGCTCTTGATGTCCTTTTAAAGCCCAACATTCACTTCCATAAAGCATTGCTAGTATTATAGCAGTGTGATAAAACTTTCCTTTTACTTTATTTGATACTTTCCGATCACATATAACCCCAGTAGCCTTTCTCCATTTAAACCACCCAACCTGAATTCTATGATTAACATCTTCTAAAATTTCACAATCCTTATGTATAATTGATCCCAAATATTTGAACTTATCTATTTGTGGAATAGCTTTATCTCCCAATCTGACCTCCAAGTTACTTCTAACTTGTCTCTTATCAAAATTACGATGCATATATCCAGTCTTACTTCTACTCAGCCGAAAACCTTTTGACTCTAAAGTACTTCTCCATAGCTCAAGTTTAAAATGAATCTCTTCTCTTAACTACACCACAAGAACTATATCGTCCGCAAAAAATATGCACTTAGGGATTTCTTCTTGAATAGGCTTAGTTAGAACATCCACTACTAGATTAAATAAATAAGGACTCAAGGATGATATCTGATGTAGACTAATCATTATAGGAAAATCCTTTGTTTCGCACACGGCCATTCTTATAGTAGTTGTTACCCCCTCATACATATCTTTTATTACCTTGATATATACCATACGCACACATTTCTTTTCTAAAGCTTTCCAAAGCACCTCCCTTAGCACTCAATCATATGCTTTTTTTAAATCAATAAAGACCATATGCAAGTCTCTTCTTTTAGTCTGGTACCTTTCCATTAACCCTCTTAATAAATGAATCGCCTCTATTGTAGACCTACCCGATATGAAACCATACTAATTCTCAATAATATTAGTCTCTAATCTCGACCTGTGTTCAATTACTTGTTCCCACAACTTCATAGTGTGACTCATAAGCTTCGTCCCTCTATAGTTTGCCCAATTTTAAATATCCCCTTTATTTTTGTAAATATGAACTAAAATACTTTTCCTATAGTCATTAGGAAAAAATAAAGGAGAAAATAAAATATGTAAGAAAAGATTAGGGGAAAAGAATCATGGACTCCAAAGAACAAGATACTTTAGTCTACGTTAACTGATACATTCAATTTGAAAACTGGAAAATACATTTAACCCCCAAACTAAAGCGTAATAACAAATTTAAAAATCAACTTTAAGATATAATAAAATAACTTCAAGTTGTTGGAAAACAGAGAAAACTTTAACTCTCAGTTTGCTTTAGCATAGGGTGTTCTTCTTTATCTTTAAGTTGACGTGCAAAGGTTTTAATTAGGCCATAGTTAGAAGAGTTATAGTGGATTTTCGCCAACTTAAAATGACGACAAAGCAGATATAGCGTATTGATAGTGAACAAACTACAAATATTACCAAATAAAGAACCAGGAATCTCAAACCTGGCAATTGATAGTGAACAAACTACTCGGACAATGGAAAAAGTATTAAATAAATTACTTGATGAAAGAAGAATTAGAAGCTAATCATAGTAGAAGACAACCTTTTCGGTCAAACCCAGTCAATCAAAGATAACAAATTTGTCAAACTTTTTGTAATGAGCTTAAAATAGCAAAACCCTACTTCGAGCACAAATGCTTAGCTCCAAAAAGCACAATAAAAGCACAAAATGGAAACAAAGATTCATTTTCAACTACTGAAAATTAAAAACAGATTAATCCCGAAACAAAGGAAGTGGCATGATGGTGCTAACCTTTTGCACTCTTGGCAACATATGATGGGGAAAATGTAAGATTCTTCTACATTTTTTTTAAAAAAAAATCCCGACTATTAGGTTCTCTCCTCTATGTCTACGTTGGTAGCAGAGAAGCTCTTGTGGCAGCAAGAGAAAGATTGTGCGAGAGCCATAGCAGTAGAGGACGATGACAACAGCAAATCAAAGAAGCGTGGCACGAACCAATGAAAGAAGATTCATAACTATGTTTTCCACGGAATTCTAGTGAAAAGGAGTGGCCCCAAAGGCTCATTTATTTTGTTCAAGTGAAAGGGCTAAATAGTCTTTTTATTGCTTTTCCTTTTGTTTTGTAGTCTTTGGTCCTTTTTAATATTTTTTTTAGCTGATATGTTCATAAAAAATCAAAATATTATTATTTTTAAATATTTTCATACATATTATATATTTTTACGTTTCAAGTCAATTATTTAAAATTGATATTTCAAGGCATTTTTTTTTAAAAAAAAAAATTATGTTCAAGCCTGCAATATTTGTCTTCTTTATTCCATAATATATATTGAAGAAGCCAAGTCTCTCTTATTACGTAATTTAAAAGCGAAGCATCTTGTCTTCTGTTTTTTTTTTTTATTAAAGCATCAAGCTTATGCCTGCCGTGTGTAATTTCAAACAAATAAAGAAGAATTTTAGGCTATGTTTGGTTTAAGGTTCAAGATAGCGAAGGATAGATTAAATTAATTTAAAAAAAAATAAGAGGTAAAAGAAATTGTAGAGATAAAAGTAAAAGAGGAGATATAAGATTTTTTGTTTAGTTTAAAAGAAGAGATGAGGGAAAAGAAGCTAATTAAAAATTAAAAAAATATATTTTTATATTTTTATTTAAATTTATTTATTATTTATTTATAATATTTATATTAAAATGGATGAGGGAGTGAGAAAATATAATCTTCTAAAATCCCATAATTAAAACCCTATACCCATCCTCCTTCCTAATCTCCTCTCTTTGGTTCTTGATGTATCCTTCAAGTCTCCCTTACTAGTTTTCGCTATCCCTCCCCTTAATTCTCAATCCCCTCCTCCCATCTCTCTCACCACTCATTTTTCTCAATAGAAGAACTTGCAGCTTAGACTAAAAAATGGGTATGTCACTTTTGAACTAGACATTTACTTTCTTTACTTATTTTTCTTCTAAAAGTTGAGATTACTGTGCATGAAAAGAATAGAGGAGTTTAAGAGAATGGAGGAGTTGAGGAGGTAGAGGTTGAGACGTCGTCGTCGTCGTCGTCTTCATTTTCTGAAGTATCTTCTTCTTCTGAAACAACAAAGAGTAGTACTGAAATTTAAAAATATTTCCATAGGTAAATTTGTCTTAAAAGGGAACAAAATTTATCGCCCCTCCAAAAACCTTTAAAGGGATGAGAATGGTAGGAGTAAATAAAGATAAAAAATCTCCCTAACCTCTAATCAAATCTCCCCTCCCTTCTCCTCTATTTTTTAAACCAAATATCTTTATCCTCTCTTCGTCACTCACCTCCTATCCAAAAATCTCTAATCAAACAATACCCCGATCTTATATAAGCCTTTGTTGACTAACCAAGATTTTGTATATCTTACATTATTTTCTATCCTCAAGTAGAGGAGTTAATGAGTGTTTTGATGTTTGATTTCTTATTAAAATTTGCCTTTTTAACAAGTTTCAGGAACCTATGAAATTAATCTTTGAGTAATGGATGTAAAACATTGCAAGAGAATTTTTTTTATATCTAACATCCTTTCATGTCCCCATATGGACTTGGTCCTTTCCCCTCTCTTATTTCTTATGGTCCATGTTTTGTTTCATGTTTTCATTTTCATGTACTTGTTACATATGTTTTGTTTTGTGTGCCTTTTGGCAACTAAAAATAGTTTTAAAAGAATTTTTAATCTAAATTATAATTTAAAAGAACTTTTAGCTCAAATAATAATTTTAAAAAAAAAATAAAATAAATAATCATATTTATCTAAAAAGATTTTTAGATTAAACTATAGTTTAAAATTAATCTTCTGAATAAGCTACTGAGACTATTTTCTAAAATAGTAAAAAGTTTATGGATTACCTAATTATTATTTTATCCTTATTTTTTCTTATACCCTCTCTCCTCTCTCCTCTCAATTCTCTCTCCTCTCTCATCTCTCCTATTTTTAATAAAAGTATACTCTTTCTAATAATTTTTCAATTGAACAAGTCATTTTGGTAATAACTATCCAAACCCTCATTTATTCAAAAATCACTTTTTTCTATAAACTTTTCTCCAAAAGCCCTTTTCTAAAAACTGTCAAAAAACCTTTTTTTTCATAAGTTATTTTCTAAATTTTTATTCAAACAAGCCTTATATCTTAGATCCTTCTCATAATCTCTTATATATGAGTTGAAGCTTTTATATGTACTCATCTTATTTTTTATAAAAAAATATAGAGAATATTTTTTAAAAAATTATATTTAAGTCACATGTAAGAAATTTAATTGTAAAGAAATATTCAAACGACTGTGAAATCTCATAGGATCTGTGATTAATTTTTTCAAATTGTGAAATGATAGAACTATTCTTAGGAAAAAAATGCCTCAATTGTTATTTTTTTTCCCCAGTTGTCATTCCTTCCTCCAGGAATTGTCATTCTTATTACTTAAGTTGATATTTTTTTCTTATTGTTCGAGTTATTATTTTTCCCCATAAAATTGTCATTCCTATTGCTTGACTTGTTTTTTCTAGGGTAATTCTATCATTTCATATTTTAAAAAAATTAATCATAAGTCCCGTAGGACTTCATAGTCATTTGATATTTTTAGGAATTTCTCTAGATTTCTTGCATGATACTTAAATGCAATTTTCCCAATATTTTTTAAGAAAAAACTTAAGATATTGTGGTATCGCAATATGATAAGTTGTGTATTGTAGGGGTGTACATGGGCAAGGCTCCATGCCTGGTGCCCTGCTAAAAAAAAGTATAGGTTGTATTTTATAACTCGATGCCCAGCCCTGCCCAGTAAAAGCTCTAACTATTTCAGGTTGGGTATAGGCGGGCTAGGCATACCTAAATCTTGATATCATACATATATTGTGAAAAAAATCTGCAATTATAAAATTTTAAAATAATACCATATTTATATTTCTTCAAGAGTTAAATAATATCAATAATCCACTAAAAATAAGGCAACAAAAAGATAATAATTAAAGTCTTGAAATCCATTGCATATAAAAAAAGTCTTGAAATCTAAGTAGTTTGTAATTATAAATTTGCATCAATCTCCCTAATATTGACAAAGATGAAGCATCTGAAAAAAATAAAATAAACAATTATAATTTATAATATAATCATATGATGATTAGTAAAGTTAAAAAAAATCAATATAGTTATAATATTAAAATATACAATTTACCTATTTAACTACTCATATTTCTAAAATGACGATTTAGTCACTAGTAGTTATCATATTCTCCCTTCCAAGTGAAGCATCCAGGGGAAAAGTAAAAAAATAAAAGAAGAGATGCTCATGGGCAGGACAGGGCAGGGCAATCTCTCTGCCCAGTGCCCAACCCGAAAAAAATATTGGCTATATTTTGTAACTCGATACCTAACTCTGCCTTGTATTTATCGGGTTGGGTATGGCATTTTTATTGCTGGCTCGGGTGGATATATTGGGTCACAGGCTTTATGCATAGCCCTTAGTATATTGAATGAGAAAGCTATGAAGTATTTTATAACATCTCTAATGTTTTAGACACTAATTTGTTCACTAATCGTCATTGTGGCTTAAAATGATGATCATAATGGATTTTTTTTGTAATTTAAATTTTAGAAGAAAGGGGTTTGTGTTGCAGGGTTAACTAGAGTTGAGCAAGCTTTTTTTTTGTATAAGAAATTTTGGAAAGGGGTTAAACTCACCTACAATCTAAAGGCAGGGCAAAGTCTCCTTTCCTCTTAAGCAATACCAATGTTGGGTAAGGCGAGATATCTATTACCCTCAGGCATAAACTTAAACACCCAGGAACTAAGATGCCTTTCCAAGTACCGCAACTAGAACCACAACAAAGTGATATTTTCCAGAGATTATACATGCTCTAAATGGTCATATGTCTTACCCTTTCACCAATTGAACTCACAGACGATGGATAGAGTTAAGCAAGTTAGCTCAATGTCCCTACCTATACCTGGTCAACTTGGCCCATTCAAGCCTAACCTGAGGGGATGGGCGGGTCTATAAAAGAACGGGCGAGCCAATTTGGTCAGTTTAAGCCCGCCTAAGTAAATTTTCATATGTTGAGAAAAGCGGTTCGGTATCGCTTAAGCGAGGTCTCGAGTTCGAGCCTTGACGTATGTAGAAAATTCTCATTGGGAGATTCACCCACCATAGCTAGGTGCACGACGCGGGTCGAATTCGGATATAGTTGAGGCAAAACTTCGATGAACCGGGTGGGCAATAAAAAAAAAGTATGCAGTGATCAGAAAGAAAAGTCCACCGTGATCAAAGTTTATAAATATTAAGCTAAGATCAGAGTTCTTAGTTTGAGCATGTGGATGCTTTTATCACATGATCTGTTACTGAGTCTCTGCCCACACTCTCTTCAAATGTGATGTGACAGAAAACATTGACAGATTCTTCAGCATCCTTTCAGCTCAAAAGAAAGAAAAGATGTTAGGAACAGAACAAAAGATACATTCTTCAAGCAAAAACATGGGATATAGGTTGAGAACATACTAATTAACCTGGTCATATTCACATAATTATTTTTATCATATTTCTATGAATGCGTCCATTTCACTTGTGTCTATCTACCAATAAATGAATATAATCAAAATTCCACAATTTTGGCCAAGTTATCAATGGAAAGTAACAGGTCAGTGATTACTACAACACACGTATAAGCTTCAGGGACTAGTAGTGTACATGGAGACAACCGACATAATGAACGCAAATGAATGACTATTAATCCCTTCGATCCTTTTTATATAAGAAACAACTATTAAAATCTTGCTATTCAAAATATTAATTAAATTTAATTAAAAACAATAAATACGTAAAATATGTAATTTTTTCAATTATTCCCTTCTTTATAAAGAGAGTCCATGAGAGATAATAAATGAAAATTTATTGTAGAGAGATAGAGGCAAACATTTAATGGGGGTAAAAATAGAAAGATAAGTTTGAAATTCCAGACAAAAAATGATTTGTTCCTTATATTTAGGGCTACCCTTATGAGAGAAATTGATTCTTATAAAGAGAACCCAAGGGAGTAATTTACAGAAGGTTGAATAGTGGTGCTAAACATACAGATTATTTTCCCGTCTGGAAAATAATATGAAACATAAAGACAACTCTAATCATGATCATGTCCCAGGTGTAACAAGATAATAACCTTTCAGATACAGAAGTACATGTAAGGGGATAGTGGAAGAGAAATTATATTGCAGAAACAAAATATTAATAATATAATTAATCACAACACCCACCTTTCCTCTCTGCTTATATCCAAAAATGAGATTGATCCGGGGATGCAAATTTTCTAAGACGTAATCAGATTCAGAACTTCTCTATGTTTCCTGATAAACACTCTAGCACTGCCTTTAGGCTTAGCCATTGGAATAGGATAACATCCCCAACCTGAAAAGAACAAGTCATTCCACCTGCCTAATGGCTTCTAGAAACTCATAACTTTCACACGAGATTGGCACTAGGACAACTTCCTCCCCAGACTGTTCTTCTCCCAAGTCAAGATAGAAGCGATTCTCGAAAAACTCTGGCGTATTGAAATATTCAGGAATTGGTTCCTTTACATCAGATGTGTTTCCCTTCTCAGTAGCAATTGTTGAAAAGAAGATCAGCAATTCAGCATGGTCAAACCGGTCACTTGAAGCTTTTGATTCTCTGCTCTAGAAGGGGGAAGGCGGAGAAGATAGAAGAGGATAATTCCAGCACTAGAATAATGTGATCCAGAATGAAACCTTGGAATCTCTGGATCCTCCCAGTTCTCATACCTAATGAAGAAAATTAAAATGGTATGATACATCAGATGAGGGGATGCTATGCAGACAATTAATTTAGAAATTAAAAAGATAAGTTAGCTTCACAAGCCCCCAGTCTTTTTTTTTGGCGCCCCAGGGGATCAAAGATATGCGTAAACAACACTCATATTGCATGAAAATTAAGTTTACAAATATTTGAACCAGATCAACAGTATCAGGTACAGCAATTACTAGATACATCATAAATCACAAAGAAAATTGATAAGAAAAATGTATAAACATAAAGCAAAACATAATTAGAAAGTTATTCATGCTATTCCACGGAAGATTCATGGCAACTAGGTTTCTAAAAACCTATTCACTCTCCTTTTCGTGGAAAACTAAGAGATCATTACATCCATCCATGCTAAATATTTCAAAAGCAACAGGACAGACTGGATAATCATGCTTCAAAATTTCATGAACACTATTAAGTTTCCACATGGACCAAAGGTGAGGTAAACTCCCACTGCTTTGCAATTTCTCATTTCCCAATGCACCACCACTATAGCCCTAGCCTTGACCCAACAGAGTACTTAACTGTTGCACTCCATGGTAAATTTGATTTGGGTTGGACATCAACACTATCCCTATCATTTTTCTTGACACCCAAAGCCTGATCATCAATAACTGAAAGTTCAAGTTCACTTTCCTTTTCACACAGAAGCACCTGGAGTCATCAATATTCAATGTACAAATTTTTCAATCACATACGTATTATCAAATGAAAAAATAGAAAGGATACATTTTGACTTATATGATACAAACTGAGTTTAATTTAAATTTACTTTAAATTAAACAAAAAGTATACAGAAGTACCTGATTACAGATGAAGACTACAATTTTTATACCAAAAACATAATTTATCATCTGAAAAGCATGCGAGGGGAAAGACCACTGAACGACTGATCATCTTTCACATGCCTTTATAAGCATCTTATCTTAACCGAGAAGCTATAATCCTTGGCGAATGAGAAATATGTTTATGGAGCTAGCGTAGGATGGAGCTCTATGGCCAAGTTTATTAACAGTACCCAAGCCCTCTTCCTTTCAGTGCCAGTTCTCAATTGGAACGTCATCAAGGGAGTGAGGGGTTGTCAAATTTTGTTAAGCTATTTCAATGATCACCAGCAGCAGGAAGTAACCAGTGAAGCCCACGATAATATGTTTTCAACTTTTCATATAATTATCAAAGTGGTTACCAAAAACCTCCACATGAACAGGCTCCTTCTTGAAAGTGATGGAACCTGTTTGCATCCTTTACAATGAGGACTCGTTTTGAGACTTTAGATGCTAGCTTAAAGAATGTATGACAATCATTACATACTCGAAGGTTCTTCGTGATCCGAAGAGAAGTTCCCTCTGGGGTAGCAATAAGACCATAACCAAGAGCTAACCTTTCACTATGTCCATATAGCATCTGAATTTTATCCTCTTCCGCAACATTGTGCAAAACAAACTTTGTTTGAGGCCTGTAGCCTGCTTTATCCTCCAATGATTTTGTAAACTGAGATAATTTTAGATAAATGTCATTAGAGTTTGGATGAGCTCTGTCTCTTGCCACAAAAGTGTGAATCTCATTCCCAACCTCAATCCAACTGCATCCAGGTTGTTTCTTCAACCCATTTCTTTTCATACTCATCCTCAGTTCCTCAACATTGTTCCATCTTCCATTGGCTGCTAGGATATTAGATATTAGTGCATAATTTCCTGAATTCTCAGTATCCAATTGTAAGAGCTGTTCAGCTGCAAGCTCTGCTAATTCTTTATTAGAATGGATGCGACAAGCCCCAAGAAGAGCACACCAGACCTCAGCAGTAGGTTTCATTGGCATATTCTTGACAATATGATATGCCTCTTCCAAGCAATTTGAACGACCAAGGAGATCAACCAAACAAGCATAATGGTCTGGCCAGGGCTCCAGCTGATATTCATGTTTCATAATTGCAAAAAACCTCTTACCTTCAGTCATCAATCCTGAATGGCTGCATGCATGCAATAGAGCCAAGAAGGTTATATGATCAGGTATAATATTTTCATCAGTCATTTTATTGAAAATATCAATAGCCACAGTTCCAAAACCGTGCATTCCGTATGCATTAATAACGGAAGTCCATAAAATTATATCTCTCTTTTTGACAGAATTAAAAAGCTTTTTGGAATCCCCTAGACTACCACAAGAAGCATACATGTCCACCAATGAGCTAGCAATTGGTCCCTCCAACAGGAAACCCTTCCTAATTATAAATCCATGAATCTCTTTGCCTTTATTCAGTGCAGATAAACTAGCAACAGCAGAGAGTAGGCTGACCAGAGCTACAGAATCAAGTTGTAATTTAGTTTCTTTTAGAGAGCAGAAAAGTTCAAGAGCTTCCATTGCAAGTCCATTATGAATGTAAGAAGATAACATGCTTGTCCAAGACACAATACATTTGGATTCAATTGCTTCAAACACACGCTTTGCATAATCTATGTTCCCAATCTCACCATATGCACTGACCATGGCATTTTGCAGCAACGTATCAGCTAAATCGCTTTTTATAATGTAACTATGAATTTCTTTGATTGAGGTTTTGGACTTCAACCCACTACAAGCTGTCAAAATGCTTCCAATCATCATCACATCAATATTTATCCTTTCTACATGAACCATCCGAAACAAATTTAAAGCATCCAGATGACATCTATTTTGTGAATAGCCAGCAATAATTGTTGTCCAAGAAATTAAATCTTTTTCATGCATATTTTCAAAAACACCCCCCATGTATTTCACACGATAACACTTAGCATACATATCTAACAGGGTGTTTCCGATATGCATGTCAGAATCCATTCCATTTCTTATTGCAAAGGCATGAGCTTCCATTCCACTTGATAGTTTCCCTAATCGACCTGATACGGCAATCACATTCAGTAGTGAAATCTGGTCAGGCTTTTGACCAGAATACCACATCTCCCGAAAGTACTTAAAAACATCACTATATAGATCATTTTGAACAAAACCTGAAAGCAGCGCGTTCCACGATATATAATCCTTACTATTCATATTTACAAAAACTCTTTTTGCTTCCTCCATTCTACCACATTTTGCATACATGGCAATCAAAGCGTTGGCAACATATACATCAGCATGATAATCAGACTTGAAGATAACAGCGTGCATCTCCATGCCCAGCTTGATGAAGGATGGATCTTCAAAAGCTTGAAGAGTGGCAACCAAAGTATATGTATTACTGGCAAGACCAATACCCTGCATTCTTCTAAATAATGACAATGCATCTGAGAAATGACCTTCTGTAGCATGTGCTACAATTATAGAATTCCATGAAACAACGTCCCCTTTCTCATGCATACTATCAAATAACAGCCTCGCTGCATTGAGATCACTGCACTTCGCATACATAGAAATAAGTGCATTAGATACGAACACAAATGCACCATATCCACACTTGACAGCCATACCATGAATCTCAGCACCCAAACAGGGCTCATTGAGAGCGCCACAGGCTTTAAGAACACAAGGAAAAGTATGCGCATCTAGTGTCACACCCAGAACTCGCATTTCCTTATACAACGTAAGCGCTTTCATATGCTTCCCATCTGATACATAAGCACCTAACATGGCATTCCAAGTAAAAATCGTTCTATCATACATTTCATCAAACGCCTTCTCCGCGTCAGGGAACGTGCCACACTTTCCGTACATGTGTACAAGCTTTGTGTTCAGAAAAACAGAATCACACAAGCCATAGGATTTGATAATGCGGCCATGTATCTGCTTCCCTTGTGATAGAGATTTCTGACTCGTGCAGAGGTCAAGAATCAGAGAATAAGGCTCTTCAAGAGAAAAATGATCTGAACTGGGGTCAGCAGCGAGCAAGAGGGTTAACGATTGAAAAGCATCTTTCAGGCTTCCTTGCCTGCAATACTCCTTTAAAGAAGGGATCTTGATGGGTTTATGGGAAAGTTTGGAGCCATGAACTAGCCGGCCCAAACCAAATTTTTGGAGCATGGAATGGTTTTGCACGGCACAATCAATATTGAGGTGATGACAATATGGGATTATCGTGGGCATTGTAAAGTACAAGCATGGGAAAAAGGTGCAATGGCTTCCGCCCGGACAGAGATTTCCTGCAATCAGAAAAAGGATTTGATTAGTTCGGACTAATTCTCTCTCTGGTAATACTGGCGATGGCAAGGGCGCGCAGTTTCTCTACCCGGCGGTTTTCCCCACACCCGCAACCTAACGACGTCGTTTTATCAACCAAAATCACGTTTATTGTAAACTCCAGTACGGAACAATGGGTCAAATAAAATTTTACTTTTTGTGTGTTTGTAAAGTTTTTATAATTTTTTATCTTAAATTTTAGTTTAAAAAAATTTAAAATAAATAATTATATTTATTTAAAAATTTATTTAGATAAAATTTTAGATAATCTATTAGATTAATTTTTAAAATAATAAAAGAGTTTATAAAATATTTAATTATTGTTTTATTCTTATTTTTTGTATACATTCTATTTTTTTTCTCTCTTCTCTCTCTTTTCTATTATCTCTCATCTTTCATTTCTCTTCTTTACTCTCTCTCATCTCTACCTTATCTCCCCCACCCTCTCTCATCTCTCTTCTCCACCATCTCTCATCTCTCTTCTTTATCATCTCTTCTCTCTTATCTCTCATATATTTAATAAAATCATATAATTTTTAATAATTTTCTAATTATAAAAATTCTTCTAATAATAACTATCCAAATATTTATTTATTCAGAACTATTTTTTTTACATAAATTATTCTCCAAATTTTTTTTAAAAAAACTGTCCAAAATTTTTTTTATAAGTCATTTTCTAAATTATTATCTAAACATTCCCTGTATAAGGCTAAAAATTTACCAAATTTTACATTTTATCACTACAAAATTTTAAAATTTCAATTTAAGATTAATGTTACAAAAAACAATTAAATGATAACGAATAAACAACTTTAAATAATATGATATCACCCCGTTTTAAAACAGATTTAAAAAAATAATCTCATTTTATTTTTTTACGTGTGTTTAAAAAAATTTTAAACTATAATTTTAAAAAAAATTATTTAAATTTTAATTTAAAAAAATTTAAAATAAATAATTATATTTGTTCAAAATAATTTTTTGATAAAATTATAGTTTAAAATTAAAGTTTTAAATAAATTACTGAGATTAAATTTTAGAATAGTAAAAGAGCTTATGGACTACCCAGTTACTCTCTCCTCTCACTTCTTCACCCTCTCTCCTCTCTATTCTCTACTATCTCTCTTCTCTCTTTTTCACCCTCTCCCATATCTCATATCGCCTATATTTAATAAAATAATATCCTTTTTAATAATTTTCTAATTATAAAAGTCTTTCTGATAATAACTATTCAAATATTTATTTATTCAGAACAATTTTTTTCTATAAACTTTTTTTCAAAAAAAAATTTTAAAGCTTATCCAAAAATCCTTTTTTTATAAGCAATTTTCCATAAATAAATTTAAATAATATGGTATCACCCAGTTTTAAAACAAATTTAAAAAAACAATCTCAAGTATCTAATCATAACATTAAATAATTCTTTGCACATCATTTTAAATGTCAATATTCTTGTCAAGATTAATTTTAAATAAAAAAGCTAAATTTTGTTTTAAATAAAATTATTATTAATCCTCTTCATTTATTTTTTTCTCTACTTACATTAAAAATTTAAAAAAAATCCCTGAGACTTATCAAGCAAAATCTTATATTAATCAGATAATTTTTATCTGAATAAAATAATATTTATTTATTTTGCAAGAAAGGATCTACATGAAGAAAGACAAAAGATATGAAATAGAAGTATTATCAATACATCCTTTTAAGTGTGTGGCTCATTTAGATAAGATTTTAGAAAAAAAATTTATAAAAAAATAGTTTTTAGGTAGTTTTTAGAAAATGACTTTTGAAGAATAACTTATGAAAAAAAAGTGATTTTGAATAAATGAGTGTTTGAATAGTTATTTCTAAAAATACTTTTATTATTGGTAAATTACGAAAAAATGTACTATTATTAAATATATGAGAGATGAGAGAGAGTATAGAAAAAAGATAAGAGATGAGAGTGTAGAAAAGAGAGGAGAGAAAATAGAGGGTATAGAAAAGAAAAGAGATAGAAGAGAGTGTGTAGAAGAGAGAGGAGAGAACGTGTAAGAAAAAATAAGGATAATATAATAATTTGATAGTCCATAAACTCTTTTACTGTTATATAAGCTACTCTGACCAGTTTATCTGAAAATTTTAGTTTTAAACTATGATTTGATCTAAAAATCATTTTGAACAAATATACTGTTTGTTTTAAAATTTCTCTAAACCTAAATTTTACCAAAAACTTAAGTTTAAAATCTAACTTTTAGTTAAAACCAAAACACACACTATATCTTTCAAATATATTCTCCTGGACCCCAAAAATAAAGGTATAGCCATAATCGTCAATATATCTTTAAAAATGTACTAGTTACTCAGTGACTGGATTATTTATAATCTTCTCTTTTTATTTAAAAATGTACTAGTTACTCAGTGACTGGATTATTTATAATCTTCTCTTTTTATTTAATTACTGCGGATTTGTGGGCATGCATGTGTGGGCTCAAGCGAGCTCGGGACGGGGGCTTCGGTCGAGTGAGGTGCATTCGGACTCGTACGACGGGGTTTCGCTGGCAACTTGTGAGGAATATGATCTGGAATATGATCTTCATGACGATAGACAACTTATTACGGAGATTCAGGAACTACTGAGAAGGGATTGGGAAGCTCAGATCCTTCTCATTGATTGGAATGATAATGGTACGGCAGGTTTCTTGGCTAAGGAAGCTATGCGTAGGGGATTTGGACTACAAATTCTGTCGAAGTAAGTCACCTTGCTTCTTCTCCAGGACCGGGGCATCACTTAAAGTTCTTGCTGTTCAGGGGTTCGTTTTATTTGTTTGGCGGCTTTCTGTTATCTAGCTTTTGAATTCCGTTGTAATAAAAAAAAAACAGTAGTAGTTTAAGGTTGCCTGTGAACACTTAGACCAAATACCATCCAAAGCTGCAATGACAAGCTTTTAGAAGTATTCAAGAAGGCATGTGCTTTTTCTTTTTTCTTTTTTTTTTAATTACAAAGGCAAGCCGAAGCTTGAAATACAAAGAGCTAGGACATAGCCTAGTCGCCATGCTCAAATGATGGGCAAAAACATGGAAGCAATTAGAGACAGGATAGTTGATCCTCCAAAAACATCTCTAAACATCCCGCAGTATAGTGGACACTAGGATTGTCTAATAAGTCCTTTTGTGCCTTCTCTAGCCATATAGTCAGCGCACAAAATTCTCTCTCTACAAGTATGGTGCAGTTTCATATCCTAAAAAAGTGAGGAGAAATACCATAACTTCTCAATATGTCACCCATCCTTGTACTGCCATCACCCCAGCATATTTAACTGTAGAGTTTTGGTGGGATCTGGTGTATTAGTTTTGCCATGATCACACCCAAGGCATGTGCTTTCCTTCTTGGCAAAACCAAAGTAAAAAACTGCCCATAATATCTTGCAGTTGAAGTGAGTCAACGCAAGTTAGAGAAGTGAACCAAATAGCCCTAGTGAAGTCACATTGACAAAAGACATGAATGATGGGCTTTAAGGCATCAAATTGCAGAAGGGACACAATTGATCAAATGGGGTATTCCTTGAGAACTTGGGTAATGAGCGAAGCTATATTAAGTGCTTGTTTGGCAATCAATTATGACAATAGATTCTGAAGATAACCATAGTTTGAGGATAAGTGCAGCCAAACAGGAGGTATTTTTTGAAAATCAATTTTCAATCCCAAACCACGGTTTTCAATCCCCAAACCATAGTTTTGGAAGAATTGAGCTTTCAACAGCTTTTCCTCACGTGGGCACAGGTTCTCACAATTTTCCTTTTCTCTCCCCATCGTTAATTTGTTCACCATTTGGAATCTTCTTTCTCCCTCAAATAATCTTACAGTACTCCTCCAATGGAACTCTTCTGGGGCCAATTTCGCCTTTTTTTTCCTTTTCGGATAAAATTTTTTTGGACATCAGTTCGTTGTTGCTCAAGTTTTTTTCCTGTTTTTCTCGTCCAAAAACTGCCACTAAAATTGAGAATAATATATTCCATATAACATAATGGATAAATTAATAATTACTATTAAAGTGATGGAAAAATTAAAATGCAGGTGAATATTGTAAATTTTTACCTTGCTCAAACAACAATGTATATATATTATTTTTTAATCACTTCAATGAAAAAATTTAAAATCAAATTTATTCTTTATGTAATTATTATATTAGTTTATGTCATTTTTAGTAAATTGTCTATGAAAAAGTGATTCTGCTACTAATCATCCAAATATCTCAAATTTTTAAAATCACTTTTTCCCACAATCTATTCTTGACAGAATCTATTCTTCAGAATCTATTCTTCCTAAAATCTATTCTCCAAAAGCTAATCCAAACGGGCCCTAAGGAGGCTCCGAGCAAACAAGAATACAAGATCATTCTCTTGAGCAGTTTAAGCTTCAAATATGGCACCACCGAGGGAGATGGTCCTGTGAATTCCAATTCACATCCACCCAAAGATATTCAATCCCTCCTTTGTGGAATATTCCCCATCATGAATTCCCTTCCATAGCAGATTATCACATATTCCAGTAATAGAGAAAGTTTGGAGTAGGAGGGCTATGGATGAAAAAGAAATGCATGGCAAGGAGAGGACTACAATGCACCATCGGAGAAGACGCCTAACAGGTGGCACAGCAGGCATATGAAAAATGAAAAACAGAAGCGAGGGAGCATTAGAAAAGGAGGCTAGGAGCAGAAATGGGCAGTTATGATTTCCCAAAAGCAACGGCCTTGATTAAATTTTGTTGCGGTGGCTTTCCTGATCATTCAATTCACTAGATGGTGTATCTTCCCTAACCATAATTGAACGATGTCATTTTAGGTGACCTGTAGA